>VXAC01000410.1:53603-64525 GCA_013399225.1 Rhipidura dahli | reverse complement strand
GTGCCGGCCGCGAGGTGCCGTGCCGGCGGCTGCCCGCGGAACTTTCCGCCCGGCGGAGGGTGAGGGGCCGGGCTGGGGGACTAGGAGGGCGCGGCGGGGGCTGCCGAGCCCCGCGTGTTTGCGCCGCAGCCGCGCAGGGAGCCCGGTGCCGGGGCGCGCTCCGCCACCGCCTCCCCCGGCGCTGCCTCCTCCCACCGCGCTCCCTGGCGTGTGCGACAGGAGCAAGCTCCTCGCTATTAATAATAATAACCCAAACTCCACCTTCCTCTCGCCCTGAGAAAACAATTAATAATGCATTAAAATAATGCACCTTTAAAGCCACCGGCTGGCGATAATAAAATAAGATTACCACTACTTAAGAAAGCGCTGCTGTGGATGTGGTGGGGAGGCACGTTTTCCTATCATTCACACCCAAATGTGAGCACACATTCTGCTTCTGGTATTCGTAAGTCTCTTTCCCGTACCAGAGCAACTATCATTATCACCATCAAAGAGAAAGTCTCCAAAGCTGCGTGGAGACACCGAGTCCCCAGGTGGCTTCTGTGGCTGGTCTGCAAGGAGAGCACCCTCCCCCCTCTTCCGTTCGCCCCAAACCAATCTCATCTCTTCTCCTCTTTTGCTTGTACCGGTGGGTTAAGCACTGCGTTTGGCCCTTGTAGTGTTTTCCCTTCCGTTCCTCCCCTGACGATAGTTTGTGTATTTTAAATAAAGATTTCATTCTGCCAACCCGCAGGAAGCTTTTAACAAGATGCAGCTGAGCGTGTCGATATCTTATATCTTTTTACTGCTGCTCCGGCGTGTACATCAACTCCAAACTCTTTTCTTTTCTTCTCCGCCTGATACTGTAGCATCTGAGACGACGGTGGCGACAGAACCGGAGCGCTGCTCCCGAGGGGGCACTTTTACTTTGCCCTCAAAGTATATTCCAGCAATGAGACCCGTTGGAGCCGCCTCCCCTCCCTCCTCCCCCTCTTGCTCCCCCCGTTCCCGCTTCTTTACAGCAGAATGCTGGGGTGATTGCTGTAAGGTTTCCAGTTCCACTGATAACACTACACGGTCTGAGAACAGACGGGGTGGGGGGGGTGGGGATTTTCGTTTTAGTTAAGAATACAGTTTTGTGTTTGCGCTATTTTTAATTAAGATTTTTCCAGAAATAAATCCCATCGAGATTTAATTTATGAAGGTATTTCTAACTCTGGTCAATACTGTCTTCCAAGAGGAACATTTTCAATCATTTGCCTCCCCAAAACAATGTGCAAATGCTTTTCACAGACCTTAAACCTTTCATGAAAAAACAGCAAAAAAGGATTTTGTTGTAGGCATATTTTTGTGTTCTGTAGTGTTTGACTGGGGGTTTTTTTGGTCCTTTTGTGTTTGGGTTGTTTCTTTGTTGGTAAGTTGATTTTTAATTTTCACTTCATCTGCATTAAAGTAAAACTTTGTTCAGTGTGCCGGCTACCTCCTATTGATTTCTGGGGTTTGAGAAACGCTTTCCCCCTTCTCACTCCCCCGCCTCCTCCGGGGATTTTTTGAATCTAGGTGATTTCTTTCCTTGATAGGCGTTTCCCAACCCTCGGATGTGCAATTCTACCTTGATGGTCCCCTGCTACTCCACAGATGCTGAGCCGTAACCACTTCCTCGTGTTCTGGCACCAGGTTAAGCCTCAGGAGCGGCACCGCACGGGCCTAAGCCTTTCCAAAAAGCTCAGCGCAGCCCCCGGGGAAGGCCGCGGGGTGAAGCATCCCTGCCGGGGCGCGGGGCTGCGGGAGGCGGGCGGGGCTCGCCCCAGGGTCGCCGCACGGCTGCAGGTCAGGGGAAGCAGGCCACAGGCCACCCGAAAAAGGGCCAGAGGGTGGTCTTTCCCGCCCTAGAGGTGGCAGAGGGCGCGCCGTCTGCCTGCGGATATGATTTCATCTCTCAGGCTCATCCTGCGCCAGCTAGAGAGCTACCCCTTCGAAGAGTATAGGCACCTGGTACTGACTATTGCTGGCTTTTCTTTAAGCTTCACTTCAACTCAGTTTGACCTAGTTTGAAGAATGAAGGTTCAGAGTTTGAGGGGAGGGTGGGAAGGACAATAAAAGAAGAACAGAAAAATATTTTCCTCCATGTTTTTCCTCCCAGTGTTTTACCCTTTGGTAGATCACTTGTGAGTAGTACTTCACTTTGCAATTAAGTATGGCATCGTTAATTATTTAAAAAACTGATTTTATCTATACAGTAAAACAGTGCTTAATGCAGTAGAAAATTAGGGATTTAAAGATCTTAACACTCCATACCGAATTGGAATTATATATCTTCCATTCTTATGTTCCTTCCAATCTTCATTGCTTTCCTTTTTTTTTTTTTTTAGGGTCTTTTTGGTTTACTATGTCTTATTCCTGCATTTCACTGCAGATTTCTTCCAGTAATAAAGTGGTCTGTATTATATTTTGTGGGCACCAAAGTTCTGTTCAATATAGTATCTTAAAGAGGTTGCTTCATGAAAATTAACAGTGAAGCCCAAATGAATCTCCCATTCTGCATCCTGGACATTACACTACTCTTTTCAAACTTTGTGAAAGGTAGAGGTGAATTTAATATTAGAAAGTGCTTCAAAGCTGGTCACTAGAGCAACTGGAAGAAAAATTCTAGGAATGCAAAATCACATAGAAATAAACTAGAAATAAAAATAAAATATTCCAAATATTAATGTAGAAGTTAATGTGCACCAGAATTGAGAAAATCTCCAAGCTGCAGTGTCTGCCAGAACTTGTGACCTCTACTATGTGAAATAACTGATGTTTAACAGAGACAGTGCTGTACTATACCCAACTAATGCAGTAGAATAGGTTGTTTGCATGTCTGCTTTTTTCCAGAATTTAGTTGTGGTAGTAAATATTCTGTTTTGTACATCAACAGCACTTCTTTTGGGGCATAATCTATCTCTTTTTTGCAAGCCATGCATGAACACTATGGCTGAGGTTGGCCATTTTAGAAAAATTATAATGAAGCTTGTGCAAAAGAAAATGCAAACCTAGAAAAAATGCAAACCTGACAGTTTAAAGATGCAAAATACTATCATATTTTACTTCCACCTTTAGGTCTCTGTGGGCACACATACTTTTTTTTCCAACCAACTTCAATCCCCAGGCCTTTGTTTTTTGTGAACTATAATCTCTAAAGAAAAGCAGTAGACATTATGACATGTAGCATATTTATAACTACAATGAACAGAAAGAGGCTGAATTGTCCCATCCCAAAATAAAAGTTGTAAGAGGAATAGGAGATACACAGGAAAATACATAGCAAGAAATGCTTTGTCAAACTGCTCTTGATCATTTTTTCTGGGACAGAGTCTAACCTCTCCTGCAGGAAACTCAGAAGATGACTCAGCAGTTTGTAACCACCTGGAAGGCAGAAAGGACCATTCCTGCAAAGACCAGGTGCCTGCAAGCAGCTCTGATAACCTGGTATTCTCACATGATTTATTTGTGTAACACAGGTTTGTCAATACTTGCTCTTCATAGCTGTTCTTCCATCACTCATACTGGTCAGAGCTAAATACTTTATTCTAAGAAATAAATAAAACTTTCAATTAAGAAGTTACACACTGCAGGTGTTAATATACTTTCACAATAACCGTGTTTTAAGGAGAACTGGAAATGATGATATGTATTTTTTCCTCATTGTGCATAAAACATACCCATTGTTCAAAGTCTGTGTCTGTATGCTACACATATTCCAAATGTGCACATGATGAGAGAAATTAAGAAAGAATTGCATTCATACATATGTGAATTATCATTCTTACAAAATGCGAGAAATTTCTCTTTAAGGAGGTTATTCTAACCTTTGGATTGCAAGGTTCCTAAAAATGTACTTGCGGACATAATCTTTCATTTTCAGGTTGCTGAAATAAAGGTTTTTTGAATAAAAAGGACTAGTTATGTACCCAATAACCAGTTACCCCATAGGTCATAATGGGAACTTTTCCTGGGAACAGCATGGTCAGAAGATATTGAGGAAAAAATGAAATTTTATTTCAGGACAAAAATATTTATGCACTAACTGTGTTCATTTATGGCACAACCACCATATCTCCAAATATACTTACTTTAAAATTATTTGGTCAGTATTTTTGTTAAAAATGTTTAAAAAGAAAACTAAAATGTTCAACTTATAATGTCATACAGTATGTACTTAATTGTCTTTTTTCTTTTGATCAAGTGACTAAATGGGTCAGGTATCCCCATTATGTAAAAAGTATTCTTTCCTGTATGACTGAGTGCCATGTTATTTCTTTATTATTCCTAACCTTTTATGTCTTTACAGTTTCACACTGCACAAAAAAATTTTATCTATTTTTAATAACATCAGATGGAAATCTCGATCATTTAAACTGTAGAGCCTGGGTCAGGGCATTTGGATCTGGAAGTCTCAAGCTATTGTGCTGCCTCTCTGTAAAACTCTATTTAAATTTGAATTCGTAGAACTGCTATCCATTATTATTTCAGCAGTGCAACAATCATCCACCTTAGAACAACATTTCAGGGCAATTCTATGGAACATGCTTACTTCTGGCTAGGCACCTGCGTAATTTTAACCAAGGAGACAAAAAAAAAAAGGGAAAACAAGCCTAATGTCTTTGTGTCAAGGCAGATTTCTAAGTGTTAGAGATCAGCCTGGGAAAAAATATGAAGAATTGTGTATCCAACATCAATATATGTTTGTGTTATTATTACTCCTTTCCAAAACAGCTGATGTTAGATTTGAAAACCCATCTGACCACGCCACATGTTGGAGCAGTATATCAATACAAATGTTCATGTAAGCCTTGAAATATGCCAGGGATTTCAGTCTGCATTAAAACATGCATTGAAGTTTAATCAGATTTTAGTCTATTATGGGTTTAGGTTCTGATTTGCGGTACTGAAGATAAAGCAAGATTTTGCCATTTAATTTAGTGAGGACAGGATTGGTCTCCGAAAGAGTAACCTCACCTCTGTTCTTAAGCAGAAAACCTGGGAAGAGCTTGACAAGCGTTTCATTAATCCACCTACTGGTATTTTGGTTGAGTTTCTTACACAGCTGGAATATAGACATAAGATAACTTAAGATTTCTGAAATGAAAGGAAAAAAAACAATGTTGTTCTCACCTTGAAGCCTCTTTTCTTTGCTAATTCCGACAAGACATGTCTTGAGCATATGTTTTCTATCCTTGACTAAAAAGAAGTGAACTGTTAAATATAAAGTAAAAGTATAATGATGAGAGAATAAGGAGATGCATTTTGGATAAAAAGATGACTGATGACAGAACTCCTTAAGGCAGATAATGATGTACCTCATGATAAAAAAAATCATAATTCTGTTTATGGTCTTCTAATAATAACCTCCATTTCTACTATACTAATGGTTTAAAGGGAGAAAGGTATTTGGTTATGTCTGAAGTGTGTGTCAGGTAAGCATGTTATAGTTAATTCGTGGACTCATGTAATGCATGATGATGTATTATACATCAAATCATGACTTCATGAACCAAAAAATATCTTCCTCTTTCTTGGCTTATACTTCTGATAACTTTACCTTTGCATTTTAGGGTCCGATAGATATTTATAGAATTTCTCCGTGATTAAAACTAAAAGTTTTATGTTTTTGGAGGCAACAGATCAAACTTATGCAACTTAAAATGTTCTGTATATACAGCTTTTAAAATGCTTATTAATAAAAATTAGTTGATGAATAAAGTCTTCAGTAAAAATAATTATTTTAAAGAATGAAAGGGTTGTTTGTCAAAAGCATTTTGTAATGTCTGGTAAAAAGGAATGCTTATTCTGTATAATTCAGTTTTTGGTGAAAAATTAATTTATTCTCTTTTTTTTTTCTAAGGTCCAATTAGGTTTCAATAGCCTATTCAAATTAAGATTTATGCTCTCTCTAGTGTTTTCTATTACCTCTGGAACCTATAATTGGAGGCATGACTGTTTATTATGCTCTAGTCTCTGTTACACCTTTTCTGCTTTCATTGCAAAAATACATGTATATCTGCAGAACAGACACTATTCCTAAACCCTAACATACTTCAGGTAGTAGCTGTACATGGTAGAGTCCTCAGTTTCCACTGAAACCCAAGACTCTTAACTCACAATATTTTCAGCAACTTTTCTATTTAACTCTATAGAATATAAACTATTAACGCTAAAGAGAATATATATTAAAAAAAAAAAAACAGAAGTGCCAATGTTCTTGGAGTCACTGCTCCAGATAGGAAGTAGTAAATGCACTGAGATGACAAGCTGGGTTTGGTCAGCTACAATGCCTCTACTACCCTAACAAAACTGAAATACCAAAAGAAACTTAATGATATTGCCATAAGCTCATTCATAAAAACTGAACAAAATTCTCTAGGTATTATTACATGGATCTGTAGGAAACTTAACTGTGAGTAGGAATTATCTTACATTTTTTTTAAATATTAAAAAAAATGGTAAAAAAAATTGACCAATATAATGCATATTTTTTAACATAAACAAGAACTGTGAGATGTAAAATATCAGAGGAGGAAAGAAAAAGTAAAAAAAAAGAGGGAAAAATAGTGGATGTACCCACCGATTAATCTAACAGCCATTTCTTATTTATGGAAATCACCTTTCTACAAACCTGTTTTCATGATTCAGCACTCTAGAATCTATGATTTGCAATACTAGATCTATCAGCAGTGAAGGAAAATTTTGGTGAAAGTGAAACTTTATTGTAGAGAGGATAGATGAGAGAAATTGTACAGCCTGGGTCTGAATGATCAGTATTTTCAGCAATTTCCTATGACATTAGGTAAGTGATACAGTTTCACACAGCTATATAGTGCCAGTACTGGTGCTGGCAAGCATAATGATGGTGAACCAACATTAAAGCCTATGGATGAAGAAAATTAAATCTGAAGTGTCACTGCTGTTGGGAAAATACTGCCAGAGAAAGCAATATTTTAAGATGTGATGCAGAGTTTGCATACTCAACACAGTGCCTTCGAAGTTTTATAGGAAAAATACTATAATGATGTGCCAAAGAAAAAATATTTTAAAAACTTTTTAAAGTTTAAATTCATTAAGCAGTTCAGCAGATGAAAATGCCTACTTTTCTGGACAAAGTTCCACACTAAAATTTCCTAGTAACAATTCTCTCTGTAAGTGTATTCTCAAAGAAATATTGATACTCTTCCAAGAGGTAAAATTCACAATCAGGAAATAACTCATCCACCCACTGCAATTTTTTCCTTGATTACTTAGAGTGAAATATTTCTAAAACTATAGACTCATAAATGCTAACTGCTAAGGTAGAAAAAGTTGGAATTTAAACTTCTGTAAACAGGGAACCCTTCCTGTTTTCAATGTGAAGTGCTGGATACACCACAAGGAAACTGAGGTGTAGGCCATGTCAGGGTCTCACTTATTTTATTGTTCTTACATATTATGGACACAGCATATTAATTCTTCTTAATTTCATCCAAAATCACCCACACAAGATCAGATAGAGTCTATTTTCTGCCAGATATATAATAACATAATAAATAAATCTATTATTGTAAGATTGCTTATGAATATTTCAAGTAACTTTGATAAACCAAGGGGTAGTAGTATGGTATTGTCATTCCACTATTGTATTTATTATAGCATAGTACCCAGAAATTCCACTGTACTCTGTCAGATTCCAAGTGAGTCACAGATAATTTGATTTCTCTGTAACTGAGTATAAAAGGCAAAGTGAAATGGAAAAGAGCATGAGGGGCTTAATGGGAAATTTAAGCATTTTTCCTCTCACTTTCTCTAAGGTTCTACTTGCATTTGTCACTAGAAAAATCTTCCCAGTACACACTCTCCTGGACTGTCTTACCTATTTAGAATGTCTCCTACAAATGTTTGTAAAATGCCCAGTAAAATAACTGTAAGGAGACAGCGCAAGAAGACAAGCAACCCTTAACTTGGGAAATTTGATTAAAACCATAAATTCTCTGACAATCAGAAATATACAATTCTTTCCATCTTCTGACAGATTACAACACTTAAATATATCTTAATATATTGCTTGAGAAAGAACCAAGTCTTTGTATGTTCCAATACTGCTATGATAGAAGAGGGTAATAGGCTCCATAGCAAAATTCACTCACACAGAGTGACAGAGTAAACCACCAAATTCTAAGCCATTCTTTTTAACTCTTTAATGTATAATAAAGACAAAGGTTGTTTTTGTCTTTTAAGTCCCTAAACATGGTCTTGTGTAACTGGTTTCCTTAGCGTCAGACAAGATGTACAATGGCTATATAAACTCAGAATCGGGCTCCTGAGTATTTCCACATAGTATCTCCCAATATCATAGTCTGACCTTCAGTGATCCAAATACCAACAGAAGAAACTTTTTCTTTAAACTGCATTATGAGACTGAAGCACAGTAAAATGTCTGCTTAAAAGAGACCAGAATCTCTAGTTTGCTTAATTAGCAGTTTGTTCAAATTAAAAAAAAAAAAAAAAATAAAACCCTTCCAATTCCAGTTACCTAAAATTATAAAATAAATTAATTTTTGAAGAGTTTACAGTGTGAAAGAAGTTTAATGTATTGTTGTAGAATTGTGGGAGCTGTGTCTTAAATACTCCTAACACAGCACTAAAGGTGGGGTGACCAAGGAGCTGTTTATTTTGGTAGCTTGTGTAATAATGAATGCCTTATTTGGTTACAATCCATTATTGAGACTGCCAGTCAAAACTTCAGCTCAGGTTCTTCCTACTGCCTCAGTTAAGCAATGGAACACTTGGCACAGACCCAGAGAAGTTATCCCCATTCAGTATGGCCTGGACAAGACTCTTTGCCCTTCTCAGGCTGGCACTGGGACTAATAGGTCCATGGCATCTGTGCATTTCAGCTCAACTAAAGTGAAAAGAAAAATGTAACCTCTGATATTGTCTGTATGCAGTTGTGGAGTATGTAAACATAATAATTTAATACAGCAACTCAAAGTAAGGAAATGATGATCTTTACAAAACAGAAGTTCTTTGCAGTTCACAACAGCATACAGAAAATAGTGGACTTACCATTCAGAGAAGGTGAGTTTTCAGTTTCAGCTCATAGACAAACTATTAGTCCACCAAAAAAATGATGAAGAGAAGTAAAATAATTACCATGGCTATATCTTGCAGATGGTTGCTTGTTGATAACACAAAGCATATAAATCTGGGCATTTTCCTCCTTTTTACAAAATTAGGCCAGCCTAGTTCAGGAATAAAGTACATGTATTTGGAATTCATGTGTTCTGTTCTTTCAGGATGTCCCATACTTTGCTTACTGACATTTCTCAGTTGTTGATTAACTCGTTAATTTACCTCTGCATTCTTGTAGAGGGAAAGAATGAGGGAAAGTGTATATTCTTATACTGACTTCTCAACTTCATTAGGTGAATCAGCTACTGGCTGAACAATGTGAAATATACAAGGTAAAATATTTGCCGATAGTTGTTTCTCTAATAATTTCAGAAAGTTTGATATCATTGTATTCTGCATCTTCTTGAGTGCCAATAACTTTATTCACCTTACTCATATTCATCTTTCTGTTCACCTGGCATTGAAAGGATTTAGCTTTGGGTATCAATACAGTCACCAAGTCATCTTGGGCTCATAATTTATATCCCAACTTTTTGGCTCTCAAATCAGTTTGCAAAATCCCATTGCATATAACTTCAATCCTCTTATTTATGCTTGAAACTGCTTCTTGAGAACTGTCTAACCTTTATTAAGAACATCTGTCTTTGCTGTCAGCTTTAGTTTCAGTTTTGTGATCCCTGCTCTCACAGTGGCGAACATGCGGGTGGACACGAGGATGACAACATGGGAGCACTAACAAATGTTCACTGATCTTAATTTCAAAGTTGAGTCTAAAGAAGCAGCTTTGATTCTGTGAAGCATTTAAACACCATAAACCTTAGGGGGGGTTAAAAGTAGTCCATCTGGTCCTTAAAACACAGAGTAATTAGCTTCTTGAAACTTTGTGTATTAGAGACATTAAATGATGATTACAAGCTAGATTAAGCCCCTTGTCTTTTCTATAGTAAGGGTTTATTGTTTTGTGGTGGGTTTTTTAATAAATTCACAAGTCACAAATAATGAAAAATGAATGAGTGCTTGACTGTGTCTCCTCTTTTCGGATGCTCATTAACCTGAGAGTAAGTTTACAAGTTAGGAGAGTACAAGTGTAACTATCTCCTAAAAACACAAGCAATAAAGATTTCTGGAGGGTGATACAGGTACTAGATGGTCCAACCAACAGTGGTGCACAGCTGAATATGCTCACAGTTACCTTTAGGAATACAAAAGAGCAGATGGATGAGTGACAATCAGTGGTTGTCTTGGATGTAGTGGTGGCATTCGAGTTCCAGTTAATGAGGAAAGGGCTCTAGTATTAAATCTACATTTAGAGCAAATTTCAATTTAATTAGGAAAGTGGCATAAGACATAGCATGAAAGGCAAAAGAGGTTAGGAAAACTGGCTACTCTAATGATAGAACAGTCCATCTTTGGAAAACGGGTAGATGAATTAACAGGTAAGTTTGGCAAACCAAAAATCATGGCAGAGTTCCAGTGGAAAAAAAAAAAAACCAACAGAGAATACAGAAAGTAGCTGACTTTGGTCTCTGGAAAATTAATGGCTCACAGAACAGTGAAAAATGGGCCAATCTAGAAACTGCTAACAATGTGAGAGATTCAGGGGTATTTCTGGGATCTAGATTTCACAAAATTTTTATCAGGGACCTGAAGGAAGTGACAACTACCTGGGAAAAGCCTGGACCAGTCTAGTCTTCCCCACAGCTGAGCCTGCTCTGGGCAGGTGCCTTGCCAGGTCCCTACCAGACTGCATTATCCTTCACTTTAACCAAAAAAAAAAAAAAAAAATTATATTAAACAAA
>VXAC01000410.1:13134-53594 GCA_013399225.1 Rhipidura dahli | reverse complement strand
AAAAAAATTATATTAAACAGAAAAAAGGAGGAAAGCAGGAACTTGGTTCCAGCCAGGCCAGGGTTAATTTTTTCAGTAGCCAGGAATGGGCATGACTAGGACCTGGAGGTTATTCTATTCCACCTCATGTCATTTCTGGGGGCAGCAGGAAGGAAGTCTCTTTCAGGGAGAAGGGGTTCCTTATGGTTGAGTAAGTGTGGCTGGGGGAAGGATGGGGTGGCCCCAGTTACGAGCCAGAGGAAAAGCTTGGGTGATGCTGGTTCTGAGTCAGAGGAAGAGGCTGGGAATTGCCTTCTGTCAGGGGTTTCCACAGCGAACAGTAGCATTTCTTTTGTTGTACCCTCTGTCATTAGTATTGCTGCTGCTGCTGTTACTGTTTGTTTTCTTATCTCATTGCTGTTTCCAGTAAATTCTTATCTCAGTCCGTGATCTTTGCCTTTTGTGTCTCCAGTTCTTCTCTCCATCCCACTGCAGGGAGAGGCAGTGTGCCTTGGAGAGTTTCACTGGAAGCACTTAATTAGGAAGAACCATTCTTAAACCACAACAGAAACACATTTACTTTTTTATTTAACTCTGATAATAAAATACACAACAAGCTAGAGGAATTACAAATTCAAACTGGCCAATAGAATTGTACTTAACTACTCGCTAGAAAGAAGAAGAAAACATCTGCACTCTACTACATGATTTCTTAATCCACATAAACAAATAATATGATTGTGGTTTTTTTAAATGTTTTTTCTTAATTAAGTTTAGTGTTAGCTTTAATACTGTTTTTGAAATATATAAGCTTTTTAAAAAAAAATCCTAAATTACAGGAAGACCAGTTATTTACAAAGAAAAACATAATTGTTCAGAGCACAAACATGAAAATGCATATGCTGCAGAAATACTTCTGTTCTGGAATAGCAAAAAAAAATTTGTTAACTATGAATTCTGATGTTAAAAATTCTGAAAAGTAATTATGTTTTTATTTTAATAAAATATGTTAGGATTACAATAAAATACCTATTTAATGCCAAAAAGAAATTTTGCAATTTGTTAACTTTTAATTTTTAAACATCTGTATATTTGACAGACAAAATTTCCAAAACCAGATAAAAAACCTCCAAAAATTTAAAACCCAACTCTCTACTGTTAGCCTAAACTAAGAATTTTTTTTTTAATATTGAGGCAAAAAAATAATGCATACAAATATTTCACAGCATGAAAACTTACTTTATGTTATACTAAAAAAAGGTCATAATTTTTCTTTCATAGTCTCTTCAAAGAAATTCTAATGCTTCATTCTCATTCATGATACATCAGGCATCAGTTTTTTGCACTTGCTGGGATGTAAAAACGAACAGATGTGGATGCTACTTCAGCAAAACATTTCTTACATGGTCACAATTTTAGAGGAGGATTTAGACTTTTTTTATATACTTCTTATTGTTGACAGAAATATTATCTCATACACTGTCCTTTTACCCAGAAAGGGCAGGTCCTTAAGACCACCCTCACATCTTTGTTGTTTTTAAACTTCCAACAGTGCTCTAACCATAGCAGAATTTGAGAAATTTTGAGACTCTGCAGTTTGTTTAATAAGTTATAAATTAGCTTAGGAGCCTAATCTTCAGTGGTTACTGTTCAAAGTCTCTTCTAGTAAAAAACTTTCTTGGGGTATTTCAAGAAAGGAATATCTGATTGCTTTTGAAGCCGCATTCAGACAAGAATCTTTACACAAATTACCCACCAGTAAAGGTTCCTGTGTGTCAGCATTCAGTTCTTCCCTGTAGAATGACTTTAGAATCTTGATCTCAAATTGGTTTGAGAGAGGGGAGAAGTCTCTATTCCTATCTGTCAATTTACACTTAAAAGCAAAGATAAGCTCATTGCTTCCCAAACATCCCCTTTGGCAATGAAAGCTCAGCAGTCCAAATTGCAATCTCACTAGAATGTGGCAATCCCCTCCAGTTTATGCTATCACAGCTTCACTGAAACAGATGACTAGGGTGCTTTCTCAGTGCTGCTGAACATTTCTTCTTAGAGATTTATCCTACTGAAAATCAGCAGGACTGTGCATGTGTGCATCACATCCAGCCTCTTACCATGTACTCCACTGGTGATGCACCAACCCAATGCTATTTTATACCATTTTCTCTCAGGTATTGTTACTCTGTAAAACTGCTAGAAGTAAAAAGGGAGATTTCTTTTTGTCATAAAACCATGTGCTCCTAAGGCAGTGACTTTCTGTTTATAGAGCAGCTGGAGTGTTGTTGGGCTCTCTAAAAGCTAGCAGCTTTTGAATAGAAAAGTCTCAGCAATATGAACAGAAAAGTCTCAGCAAAAGAAACTGTTAATCGTATGCCTTAAACATACTCTAAGAATATAAAAAATGAACAAGATGTAGTCATATGGGCAGTTTTCCTTAAAAAAATGTGGCCACACATTGAGTTCTGTGGACCTGTTGACACCCATGGAGTTTTCTTTTTGCTACAGAGCTGTCAGATGTTGTGCTGATGATGCTATCTAAAATCCTGGAGTACATACCCACAGTAGTTTGCTCCTTATTTTTCAAACACAAGGTATTTTCCTGAAGGCTTTTAGTGCTCCTGCCAACCAAAACAAGTACCTCAGCCATTCTGACCCCTAACTTCCTACACACCCTTTTATTTCAACCCAATAAAAAGACCAGTTCTACTCCATTAATGAAAAACTGAAAGCTCCTCTTTGCAGGAGAAACCACAATTTTCTCGTCTGTATGATGGAGGTTTCCCTGTCTCTTGGTGACCTGCTGACCTCCCTGCCTGCCTCTGCTGAGATCTCCCTATCTCAAAATCATTTGCCACTCGTAACAGTCTTCATTCCTTAGTCTGCAAGACTTTGTAATTCTGTCCTCAAGATATTAGGACTCTGGGCTTATTTCTAATATTGTGCCACATTTTGGGGTTTTGTTTGTTTGTCTGTGTCCTTAGGAGTGTGGGTAGTCACCCTCCTGGGCCTTTAAAGGACTCATAGACTCAAAAGAGTGTGCAGTTTTTTGGTGGATAGGAGCAAAGCAGACCGGGTATTTTACTACCACTGCTGTCCCTCTCCAGGCCCCAGGAATGCCACTGGGGAAACCAGTGAAACCACCATGCTCTTTGTAAATATTTCAGCTGTGTCTCCAGTTAACTAATTATGATGTCAAGCTCAACGGATCATCCAACAGGGACTGAGTAGAGACGGTAATAGAATATTATAAATAAAAATAAGTATCTATTATTATCCTGATCATCTTTCATCTTCTGTCTCTCTCACCCCAGCCTAGTTGTTCTTTTGAGTGTGTGAACAGGTGTTTCAGAAAATTTATCTGCTTATACTATTTCTAAATAAACCTTGCTCTTTCTTGAATCATAAAAAAAATAAGACAAAAGCAAAGCAAAACAAATAAAACTGAAATTTATTTCATCTATTCATTTTCATTATTCCTCATATTGTAGTAAGAATATTTCAGGTTTAATATAAAAAGCTCAAATACTATTTATCTATTTTCTTACACTAGCAGTTCATAGCAAACATGCTCTTGATTTTTCCCTATATTTAGGATGGTCTTACAATTTACTGTGTTAATTATGGTATTGAATTTATTATTTGATTCCCAAGTAATATATGAAGTACAATATTTTATTTGCCTATGTTTTAGTTGCCTACATAATTTACTTAAACTTTTTAAGAAATCAAGGAAATTCTGAGAATTTCTTTTCACTTTGCCAATACCAAAACCCTCTAAATATCAGGAGAGATAATATAGATTTCTCAGAGGAGATGTTTTCTTGACTGGTATTTTTTTTTTTTTTTTTTTTTTTTTTTGTTAGTTGTATGTGATACTACTTTGAACTTAGAAAGCCTACTGTGATCCATGAAACTTAGGCACTCCTCATCCATGATCCTGTTGTATATGAAAGAACCAAAGATCATGTGCCTTTTTATCCAGTTGTGACATGGCCCATTCCAAAAGAGCTAAGGTCTATTCAGGGTGCAGGATCCATGGTTTTTGGATTAGTGATTCTGTCTGAATGTCCTCAACCTGTATATTGGGATGGTGACACTTGCAAAACAATGCACTACTACTTTACAATTCACTGCTTTAAAAACTGCAGTGCTGAAGAAATTAAATAGGCTAGTGTTTGTGAGTTTGTTTCCAATGCACTTGAGATAAAACCAAGTAAAACTTTTTATAGACTTTAAATTCCTCAATACAATTGATGAAATTTACAATAAGTTTTTGGATTATGTCAGCGGATAAATAAGTACCGTGAGGAAAAAGTGACAGAATATCTAGTAGTATTAATGTGTGTTACATGCATCAAAATTTTTATATATATGGCTGCCTTGTTTTATGCATCAGAATACCTTTTTGACTAAAGATAAGTCACTATCATAGTTAACACTCTCATTTAGGGTTGTTTTGGGTTTTGTATCATTTTTTACACTGCTAAATCCAAATGTTAAATTTAAAACCATACAAATATGTACACAGCAGGGGATTTGAAAATGTGATAATATTTATTTCCTTTTCTTCACATAAAATCCATGTAAGAGAAATCATGCTGTGTCAACAATTGCAGATTGATTTCCACATAAAGCTGTGGCACATCTTAGACTCCTGGTCCACTCTTTTGGAGAGCTTCTTTAGACATGTCTTCTCTGACTCTCAAACTTCCATGGAACACTATCCACAGTAAACTGTATTTTAGCTAAACCTTCTTAAACAGGATAGAAATGGTCCTCCTCCAATGCCTAGTTTCAAACATCTTGGGTACAAACTTCATACAGGGATAATAGATTCTTGATCTTAAAAAGACTGAGATCGACCAAATAAATCGAAGTTTAGTGAGTCATTCAAGGTCAAAACTACACACATCACAAAGACAGCTCTGACCTTATTTATGATTTTTAGTGCAATATCTTCCTTCTTTTATTTTCAATGCTCTTTGTCATCATTGAAATTTTAGAATTATTAGGTAGGTCAGAGAAACACATGTCACTAACTTCACACAACTTTCATGAACTAAAACAAAAACACATTTTAATTAGAACACTTGATTTAATTGGTGCTATGAATCTCTAGTTGCATTTGGCAATGAATCACAAATTAACATAATCTTTTTTTAGAACTTCACCACAGGTTTTCTGTTGTTATTTTTTAAACCCACAAATTTTGCATTCCTCCCACTACCTGCCCCCACATATGGTCTCTTAAGATTCTAAAATTGTACAAGTCTCCCTGACATGCAATACAACCCATCTGTATTTAAAGTTATGCCTTCTACTAACTGTTGGTTTATATTATTCTGTGATTCTTCCTGCCACCCCCCTGCTCTGCTTTTAAATGCATTATCTATTCATATCTGAGTAGAGTGCTGTCTTGTCAGAAAGACAGCTTGATAGGTACCATACCCCTCAAGGAGTCAAACTTAAAAATGTTAACTATCTAGACATTGTCATCAAATCACTCCTCTGAACGCATCCCAAACCTCTGCCTTCAAATTACAGGATTTCCCATTTTACTTCCTGTCCTTTACATGCAGCAATAAGCACACTAACCATTTCCTTTCCCCTTAATTTCAGAATACTGTTTGTTATTGGTTGGACCAATAAAACACCCTCAGAAATGTCATATTAACAAAAGAGATGGAAAACATACCCTACAGTTAGACAGAAAACCCTGACAGGAGGTAGAAATTTTTTCCTAATTACATATGCAGCGTCAAAAAAGCACTGCAAGCATTTTGCCACTGCAATGTTCATGCAGTCGCATGTCAGAGCAAGTGTCGGTTTTAATTGTGAATTTACAATTAACATGTAATTTTGCTATTCCAACTCATGCTGATATTAGTAATTTTAATTCTGTAAGTTTAAATATAATACTAGGTTATTGTCAAGCAGATAAAGCCCAACCACACTCAGATGTAGCAAGTTTTATAATCCCAATTAACATTTGAAATATATAGGGATAAACTTACAAAATGTGAAGTGTCAGTTACTAAAATCTGTGATCTGTTTCCCTCGATCTCATGATGCCATTTCTATAGCATATTGCCAGAGGCAATATGTCTATGAGTCAATTATATATCAACATTTATTTTTCAGTGACTCTGTTAGAGGACTAAGGAATTAACTATCTAGATACATATATAGCCTCATCACCATAGAATCAAAGTGCCTCTGGGGTATTTAAAAATAGAAGAAACTGCAGACATCCTGGTTATTCTTCTTCTTCTCCCCCATTCTTACCATGTGACAGATGTAGCTTAATTAATTGGGGTGGGGATTTGGTTGCAGGTGGGTTTTCTTTTCTGGTTTTCCTTTTTTTTTTTAGGTGGGGGGCAGTGGGGGTTGGGGATTTTTCTTTTATTTGTTGTTGTTGTTGTTTTGGTTGTTTTTTTGGGGGGTTTTGTTTGATTGGTTTTATGTTGCCTTTTTTTTTTTTATGATTTCATTTTTTAATTGAAGGGAGGTGAAGGGAGGAGGTGCTGGTGTACAAATATCTGTGGTAGAGAGAAAGGCTATATGCCTGTCTTCCAGTGAAAATACCTTATCAGGGGAAAGCTAAATAAAAACATGTTTTATTTTTGGTTTTGAAAAACGCCAAGCCTGTGGGAATTCTCAGCATTTGTGGGAGTGAGTGCTACAGGCTGGGTCCCAATCCTGTAAAATTTTTGTAGTCTTCTCTTATGAGTCTCTCTAAATTGATCAGCAATGGCATGATTCTGTTGGAAGACACCTCTATCAAAGGCC
Organism: Rhipidura dahli; assembly: GCA_013399225.1. NCBI lineage: Eukaryota > Metazoa > Chordata > Aves > Passeriformes > Rhipiduridae > Rhipidura > Rhipidura dahli. Next base: position 46,829 of record VXAC01000410.1, on the reverse strand, counting down.
AACGTGGGAGTGAAGCACACAATTACTCTGGGATCTAACCACCAAAGGCATGATACAGTTTCAATTTCAGGGTAGAAAGTTAAACTATTCAGTGGGAAAAATACACTGACAAATAGGAAGACTGTAATAATGGTAAATGCTGCTATAAGGTGTCTTGCTTTCTCTTTGTGAATCAGCTCAGAATTTTAAAATATATGGGGTTTTATGTTTTGGGATGTATTTTTTTTATCTGATGATTTTGAAATAATGCAGAATGGGCATTGGAAAGTGGAGTTTATCTTAGTGAAGACAATGAAAATGCATTAATACACAGACTGTTGTCTGGCCATAGATAAAGGAGTAATTTTTCTCTCTAAGACTATGCCATTTTACAATACCATTTAGAGCTCTCCAACAAGCTATCTGAGACACACATTATTAGAGGAAGATGCTAAAAAGAATCAAGTTCTTACAAGGAGGTCATTCTCTCTGCAATATCATCCTTTTTTCTTTTTCTTTTTTTTTTTTTTCCTTGACTCCTGATGGCTTTTCTTAATGATTTTTCTTTGGTGCAGCAGTGGGAGCTACACATTAGGAAAGCCAGAGGTAGGTGCCAAGGAGATCCACATAAAGGTGCCTAGTTGCTTGATATTGCCATGTAGCTGTTAGGCAGTAAGAACCTCAGCATTCCTTCTAAAGTAATTGCTGTACAATAAACATTAATTCCATTAATATTAAGGATTATACTGTGCCAGAATTACAGAAAATGCAGAACCTTATATACATAGTTATAATAGACTAGAATCATTGAATATCACAGTATTCTAAATTACATGCTATCTGATGCTTTACTGAAAAAACACTAATGCTTATATAACAGCATGTATTAAATTTCAAGTCAGAATGTAAGTACAGTACCTCAGATATCTGAGCTGTTGTGGTGGTTTGACCTTGGCTGGGTGCCCCATACCCAGAAAAGCCATGTTAACATTCCTGTCCTCAATTGGACGTAGGAGAAAAAATACAGTGAAAGGCTCATGGGCTGAGATAGACAGGGAAAGCTAACCCACTGATTACTGACATGGGCAAAACAGAACCATATTGGGAAAATTAATTGAATTTATTATCAAACAAGTCAGAATAGAATAGAATAGAATAGAATAGAATAGAATAGAATAGAATAGAATAGAATAGAATAGAATAGAATAGAATAGAATAGAATAGAATAGAATAGAATAGAATAGAATAGAAGTAAAAATAATACTTAAAATGACATTTCCCCAACCTCTCCCTTCCTTCTGGGCTTAACTTTTTTCCTGATTCTCTATGTTCTTCCCCTCAGTAGTGCAGAGAGCTGGGGAATGGGGCTGTGGTCAGTTCATTACACATTGTTTCCACCACTCCATCCTCAGGGATGAAGGTCCAGAGTGAGGTCTCCCCCACAAGAAACATGTCTCCACAGACTGCAATCAAAGTCCTTCCTAAAGTCTTCATTTCCTTATGAACCACTCCAATATTGGTCTGTTTCACAGAATGCATTTCTACAGGAGCAAGCTACTCCAGTGTGGGCCCCCTGGAGCAACCTGTTCCTGTAGAACTGCCCAGGGCAAGTCCTGTCAGCAAACCCACTCTAGAATGGGCTCCTTTCTCCACAGGGTCTCAGCCCCTGCCAGGAAGCTATTCCAGCATGCACTTCTCATGGTATCACAGCCTCCTCTGGGCACATTCACCTGCTTCCCCACAGACCTCCATGGGCTCCCCTCCAGGGTCTTTGCCATGGGCTGCAGGGGAATCTCTGCTTTGGCACCTGTAGCACGTTCCTTCCCCTCCTTCTACAATGACATTGGTGCCTGCAGAGCTGTTTCTGTCACATATTCTCACTCATGAAATCTCTGTCCTCAATTACTTTCTCTTAACAATTTTTTCTCTCATATAAATTTTGCCAGAAATGCTACTACCATTACTGGTCAGAGGTGGGTCCTTCTTGGAGATGGCTAGCACTGACTTTGTTGAGTTTCTGGCAACTATTCACAGAAGCCACCCCTGTCATCCCTCCCCTCTGCCATCAAAACCTTGCCATGCAAATCCAGTACAGCTGTTACTATATTCAGCAATTTATTAATAAAAAATGCAACTCCAGTTCTCCGAGTAACACTAAATTCATATATGACATGCATTTCTTTGGAAATGCAACTTTTGATTTTCAAATTCCAAAGTTAATATTGGTGTTACATGACAATTAATGTTAATTATCATCTTCAAAACCTTTTTCAGTGTATAGTCTGTAACTTCAGAATGTGGTATGATAACAGGAAACAGTGGGCATGTCTTGAAAAAGAAAAGAAAAAAAAAACCTCACTATTTTGCTAACACTTTAAAATAATGCACCAGGGAATAAAACAAAGTCTGTTTATCATAGTCAGATTACATATTCAAGGTTTCTTCCTTGGTCTGTTGATAAACCAACTTAAAGTCTAAAAACTGTTCCACAATTTATTACTAAATATCTACAAGCTTCCAAAAAAAGGCCATTTGTCCTAGAGATAAATGGAAAAGCAGGGTCAAAACCAAGCCATTATATATCACCATTGTATTCCCACATAATTTGGAAACCTCCAGCAGTTGCTGCTGAAAGGTACTGCAGTTTTAATATGAAACCCAGTCTGTTGCCATAAATGTTTTGTGAATATTTCATGGCCCGTTCATGATTGGTACAAAAAGTGCCTAGAGGTAGTGCCTAGGTAGGTAAGGCCTAGAGGTTTAAAATCCTTTGTAATCTCTCTCCAAACAGTTCTCAAGCCCCTCAAGACAGGGATTGGGAGAATGATGTCCCATTTTTGTTAGAGAAAATTAGGTTTGAGACCATCTGAGGAAATTGAATATATGTGAATTTATGGGACCTGACAAGATACATCCCAGTGTCCTGAGCAAACTCAGGTAGAGTTGCAAACTGTGTGGTAGAGCTGTCAAGCCACTCTCCACAATACTTGAAAAGTCATGCCACTACACATGGTGACTAAAAAAGGGAAATGTTACTCTCATTTTTAAAAAGGGTAAAAAGCAAAGATGCTTGGGATTACCAACCAGTTATTCTCTCCTCTCTGACCAGTAAGATCATGATAAAGATCTTTATGGAACACATGTCAAGGCATATGGATGACAGGGAGGGGATTAGAATCATCCAACACGATGCCCTTCACAAAGGGCAAATTGTGCCTGACTAAGCTGGTGGCCTCCTGCAATGGACTGGCTGCATTGGTGGATAAGAAAAAAACAACTGATGTCATCTGTCTTGACTTCTGCAAGGCATTTGACACAGTCACACACAACATGCTTGCCACTAAATCATTAGGGTAAGTGCTCTGTGGGCAGACTGATGCATAAGGAATAATTTGGATTGGCCATGTGCAAAGAGCTGTAGTCAATGGCTCAATGTCCAAATGAAGATCAGTGACATATGGTGTCCCTCAGGGGTCAGTATAGGGCTGTTCAATGTCTTTATTATGACATGGACACTGGGATTGAGATCATTCAGCAATTTTTCAGGTGACACCAAGCTGAGCAGTGCAGTTGACAGACATGAAGAAAGGGATGACATAGAGAGGGATCTTAACAGTCTTGAGGAGCTGTCCCATAAAATTTCACCCAGTGCAATAACATTAAGGGCTGGAACACTTCTATGAAGAAAGTTTGAGAGATTTCAGGTTGCTCCACCTGAGGAAGAGAAGGCTCCAAGGAGTCTTGATTATGGCCTTTCAGTACAATAAAAGAGGCTTATAAGAAAAACAGAGAAAGACTTTTTAAGATAGCCTTAAACTGACACAAGTGGCAAGTGGTTTTAAACTGAAAGAGATTAGATTTAGATTGTTTGTAGGGATGGATTTTTTTCTAGAACTTTGTTAGACACTGAAACAGGTTGCCCAGAGAAACTGTGGATAAAATTCACTTTTAAATTTATTATGTTTTATAAAATGACATTTTCACCTTAGCAATATTTCAAGGACAATTATCTATATAACAAGGCAAGTTTAGATTTTACTTACTTATTTCTTCTTTTGGCCAAGATTTTCTGTCCTGATCCTCTTTAGCAGTAGATGTGGGTAAAGATACTGGAGCATTGTACAGGAAAACTGGATAACATCTACATTAGAATAAAAGCCAACAATGTAAGCTAAAAATCAAACTTCCTACCAAAAGCTGTATTGAAATATTGGCTGAAATTCAGGGCTAGTAAGTCTTCACCACTAGTGTATAAAGTTTCATATGACATTTCTGAGGCATCTGAGAAAACAGTTACGTCTGTCAATGTTTTACATTTTGTAACTAATACTTCATATGGCTTTAAAGTAAACCTGGACCGCTTAATTATAGCTGCTTTTGTTCACATAACTGCAGACCACTTGTTTCACGTGGTTTATAAAATAATAATCATCCATCTTGTTCTTTCCAACCTTTAGATCTCCGTAGGACATGTTGTCTAACACAAACCGTGTTTTGCAGAAGAATATCTTGATAAATCTTATTTAATATGAAATATATTGTGTCCATATCTTCCTGATCCTGCAGCATCTTTTCCCCTGTATAGTAATGACTATGTATTTTTGGTACAGAGTATGGCCATTTATTAAGCAGCATTTGTGTTGGCTGATCTCAGTCTCTGTGAATATTACCTAGTCAGTACAATATAGCATTCACAGTACAAGTACCTAACTGTCAACTATTGTTCATGGAGAACATCTTTTTTTGGGCATCTTAAAGACAAATTGCCTAATCAAAGGACAGCCTGCCAAAGAGACACCTTAAACAGCCAGATTTATCACTGTAGGGTGATTTAGAGGGAAAATAACAAGAGAGACACAGCACCAGGAAAATTTTACATTCAAAATAAGCAACCCTACTTCCATCCCTAGTGAGCTTCAGCATAATAGGTTATCACATAGGAGTGTGTGAACTCATGGCTTTTGCATATATTTCTACCTGATTTTTGTTTTGTTGGTGTAAGGGTACGGATTACCTTGATGACATCAATGTTTTAAGTGTAACAAAGTTGACCTTATGGTCCCATAGTAAGGGATGTCCTCAATCACTGGGGCATTTTTGAATGCCCTTGTCATCTTTATAAAGCAGGTAGGGGTATTTTGTTTTGTTCTGCTGTAGTAAATCTCTGATGATTGATTGGAGGAAACAGCCATGGAAAACTTGAAACTTTTATTGGCATGGAAAACAGCCAATAAAACTACTGACTGACAAAAGACAGAGCCTCCTTGACCATTGTTCCCACATGTACCTCCCAACCTTTTAAATAGCTGTACACTTGAATATTAACTTCATCAGTCAAATGCCATCTTATTTGAAAAAGGATACATTGTTAGATACAGTAATCATCATTTTGGAAGTCCATAAAAATATGGTACTAACTGATGACACTGCATTTTTTGGTAATATTCTGTACTGTTGCAAGTTCAGAATTCCTCTTTCACAGTGTTTTAAAATGATTTTTAAAAGTAGCTTTAGTACTCAGTACATCAAAGTTTGATAGACATGAGGGAAGAGATGACATGCAGAGGGACCTTGACAGTCTTGAGCAGTGGTCCTATAAAACCTCATCAAGTGCAACAAGGCCAAGTGCAAGGGCACAAGTCAGAGCAATCCCCAACATCAGTACAGGCTGGGGGATGAAGGGGTTGAGAGCAGAGAAGGACTTGAGTGTATTGATGGATGAAAAGACTATACAACTTCACTGAAAAATTCAAGATCAGGTTGAATGGGGCTTTGAGCATCCTGATATAGTGAATGATGTCCTTGTTTATAGCAACAGGGAGATGACTGGATGATCTGCTAAGGTCTCTTTCAATCCAATGATTCTACAGCTCTTTGTGATTCTACCTACAACTACACAACAAGGTGTGTATGTCTGCACAATGTCTTTCAAATACCCTTGAGTCATGCAATTAACAGAACTGCTTTATCCTTGTTAGAAGATCACAGGACAAGTGCAAACCTGTCTTTTGACTTGAAGTGGGGAAACAACACATCTTTCAATATTCAGAAATAACACTGTTTTTTGTAAGAGTTCCTAAAAGAGTTCTGAAAGACCAGAAGAGCTGCAGTCTTCTTTAATAATGTAAGAGGAAGTTAAACCTTAGTAAATGCAACGTCCACAATAGAATTCCCACTTCCTTTTGTACCCTGATCCAGATAGATCCAAACTGATGTGACAGAATATACCAAAGCCAGTGCCAACAACCTGTGCTTTTTGTTCAGGAAAAAAAAAACCTGAGTTCAAACAAAATAATCATAGACTTAGTATGCTGGGAAGTGGTGATGAGAAAAGAATCTGTATGCAGTTTTTGAGGGTTCCCTTTACAGTCTTTAATATTCAGCCTATGATATACATACATAAAATAGTAAAACATGAATAAATTAATCGTGCAATACAGCCAGGCCAATATTAACCTATGTCTTTATAGAACCTTGCTTTCTCCTAGTCTGGGGTATACAAATTTTCTGTTTGTGTTTTCCAGTTTTAATTTAGGAAATGTCCTGAAGTTATCAAGTACAATTTGTCCTGATCAACATTTCCAAGGGAAGTCAGGAGTTCCACACTAGGGAAGTCAGGGCTTCCAGAAAGAAGCACTAATCAGTATTTTCAGCAACTCATGTATGTCTTTACTGCACACAAAACTACTTTAGCTAGACCATAGCTACTCCTATTTCTTTATCCTCCCCCTGTAGTTTATACTTCCATTAATGACGATAAATGGATGCAGGAACACAAAACAGGTTTTCTTGGTTTCCTTTCCATAGAAGGTATTCATTAAAAACTGCAGTAACAGATAAAATGATACGTTCTGTAGTTCAAGAGGGGGCAAAGGTAACCACTTATGTGTGCTTTGATCAACTCCATCCTCTTCTACCACAACCAAAGACTATCTAAAATGTCTTTTTAGCTGTGTTTCTGAGGGCAGCCTGAACATCACACAGCACTCCTGCTGAGATTAAAAAACCCCATAAATTACAATCAGATGATAGATGAATCAATTTCCAATTAAAGGGGAGTAAGCCTTTTGAAGATTTTGTCACCAGAATAATAAAAATCAAGAACCAGAAAGGATATACAAAAGACAAAACTCATGACTTTGGAACTTGGAATTGGCACAGGACAGTGGGTGAGTCACAGTTGTGAAGATTTTCGAGAAATGAACAGACATGGCACTTAATTCCAGGGTCTAATTGACATGAAGGTGATTGGTTAAAGGTTGAACTCAATGATATCAGAGGTCTTTTCTAACCTAAACAGTTTTATGATTCTCTGGTTCTATGATTCTCTGATTCTATGACAGTAAACCAAGACAACATTCTCTGTGAAATTTATGAAAGACTGCAATCTAGAGACCGTTTCCTGCTACAATTAAAGAATTCGTATTTATTTTTATATATATATATATATATGCTAACTGAGCAAAATCACCATTGGCTAAATATTAATTTCATGTAAGAATAAATAAGTTAATGAGAATTCAAGCCCTAAAGCTGTTGTATACACTGAAATCCTCTTTCACTAATATTTTTGTTGCTAGTGTTTTTCCCAAAATTTCTGTGAATGCATGTCTTCTGCCTTTTATGCTTATTTTCTAAAAGTACAAAATAAGTGTCCAACCTCAATGATTCTGTGACTCTTACTCTGTGATTTTGTGTTCTTTTCCTTTGGGAGAATTTAGCAATATAGGAACTTTATGTGTTTTTTTAGGAGAGAGAATAAGTTTTACTTTACCTTATTGAGAATAGTTCAAAGTGGTCTACCAAAACAAGAAAACATAAAGACCGCTTGGGGTAGGAATTTTAAAAAGAATTTATAACTTTCTTAGAAAATATTTTAGCCTTTTAAATCTTCTAAAATCAATTTTATTTTAAAACCTCTGACCTTTCCAGATATAAATTCAATATAACTGTAGGTTCAAATCCTTTTCTTCCCTTTTTAGCAGCTTTTTTTCCACTTCCCAGCTCATAATTTGCATAGTTTTAAGCTTCATATCCTTCAGAAATATTGAAGATAGCAAAAGGAAAAAAAAATAAACAAAAACCAGTGTGCTCTATTTCCTATTGTGAATAAAAAAAACCCAGGGTAGCAGGTATGAAATGAAATATTAAATGCAAAATTTATTTTATAATGATTGTAATATTATAATAATTATTATCTATAATATTTATAAAATAGTATCAAATCTCTAAGAAAAATGTTGAGAAAAAATGTTTTCTTTCCTAGAAATAGAAAATTATTCCTAGTTGCAAACATTGTTTCCCAAGATTTAAGAAAATCCTCACTGCAGGTTTTTGAAAAGCTCCAGATCAGAACATGACCATGAACAAAGTCTACCAAGCTCATTTTCAGTTGCCCAAAAATCCATATTCTTTGCAACATTCCTCCCTCTCACATTCTTGTTGTTTTGGGTTGGGTTTTTTTGTTTTTTTTTTTTTCTTTTCTCATTTTCATTTTCTGTAACTTAGAATAAGGCGTAGAATAAGGTGGCATAGATCTTGATGGAGTTTTGGGAGGTTGGTGGTTTTTGGTTTGCCGTTCTCTGTTACAGAGGCATTATAATTGACTGCTTACCCCACTTCAAGGTATCTTTTATTTCAGAAGGCCAATATGGTTTTGTGAGCCCACAAACAAGAATTAGCTTACTCAACACAGAAGTGACTTTGACCTTGAGCTCTACATCACTGTTCTCAGCAGAAGCATATCATGTTTTACTGAGAGAAAACAAGCAGCTTTTTAACCTACAGACATTTTTTTGTTCACATTAATTGATCCTTCACATATATCAAATGCAACCGAAGGGAATAAGCAAAAACCCCAAACAGGATATTTTTTCTTTGATTTTGGGCACTAGTGATTTTTTAGTCCTCACTGTTAATGAACAAATTAGATTGATATTCAATATTACACAAATTAAGTCAATACAGAATTTATCATCACTAATTAACTTTCAAATTATAACAAGGGATACCATTTTTCAAGGTTTTTTTTATCAGCATCATTTTACTTTACTCTCCAACTCTGTTTCCGAAGATATTTTTGGTATGGTGGATGCTAATACGTGTTCATGACTGTTAGAGCTTGAGGAGACAAGTTGCTTTCCTATCAGATGGAGAGGGACAGAAGGTGCACAGAAATCTATGGCAATTCCTTCCTTATTGTTAACTTCTACTCCTCCTGGAGGGAAATGTCTTGGGGAAATGAGAGTAAGAAGTAAGGTGATGCCCCAGATGGAGAGAATGCTAGCAGCAATTTCATTTCCACTCTGCTCTTTTATCACTGCCAGTAACACAGTTCCTCGCCACACCCAGGGTTTGTTCAGAAAAGCAGTTCAAACTGTCTATATTGCCAATTGCACCTTACTGGTGAGAATGCCTTGAAAGCAGACCTTCCTTCTCCAAAAGTCAGTTCCCTAATAAAGACCACAAAGACGCAAACTGACAGGATTTCGAGGAGCTCAGATTACACTGCTTTTTAACTCCACTGGCTGGCGTTCAGAGACCCTGACATAACACATATAGATAAGGCTAAGAGGATAATCTTCTCTGTTTCTATTTTATGTTACTCGGTTTTGTAGTCGTTGATAACACTCTGTCTTTATAACAAATACAGCGTTTAGAGGAATACTGCTGGAAGTGAACACTAATTTTTTTAATATCAACTGGATGCTGAAGAGACAGGCAACGTTGTTTAAAAGAACATTTGCTTCTTACTCATTTATCCCTTAAACTTAAAGAATTTGGTTTAATTCTGTAATTTTGGATGTGTAGAAAAAAAACCCAAGTAATTTCATCCTATTTCGCTGCAACATAAAATTGGCAGAAAAGTTATGTGACTTCTCAGGAATTATATTTCCCATAGCTGTTTGAAAACCACATAAATACCTTACTGCATACGTGAATAAGAATGGTATTTACATACTTTGAAACTTTGCCACTGATTTGTTATTTTCATATCATAATCAAACATATCTTCATGCAGAATCTAAAACTGATAATTTTAATCTATACTTCTAATAATGTTCTTTATGCAAATTTAATTGCTAAAAATCTAGTAAATAAGAATTATGGCCTACTGTGTTGTTTGTTTTTGCAGTCTGGTGGCCTCAAGCCTCTAATTGCCTAGAAATTTATTCTTTTTCTAGCACCCAGGAAACACCTTTTTAAAACTGTTGTTCTGGGTTGTCTTACAAATGCATCCAAAATTTAACATGATGAACACAATTACTGAACTCTTTTCCACCTAAATAAAGGGGTTTCTTTCATATTAGCATTCAAAGCAGAACTACATTTCAAGAGTCCTATTCCTTCAGCAGCATTATATGTTATGCAAAGGGCCTTCTTCATCACATATATACACCAATATATAACTATTAATACATATGTATGAACAAAAAAGAATTTGCAGTGCTACAGAAAAGTGTTGTAAAGACTTCTATATTTTCTACTTAATATATCTGCTTTTCTTTATTTAAATACTCTCCAACATAACCAAGTAATTTTATTCTAATAAACAACTACTTTTACGAAAATACAGCTCAAGATTATTAAAGGAATTGCCCTGATTTTGGGAAAACAACTGAGGAAGAATTATACTTTGAACTGGTGGTTAAATGTCAGGTACTTAACTGAGCTGATCATCAAATGTGTACCAGAGACACAGGTAATCCTACATCTGTAAAAAAAGTCTGATATTTCTACTCTTTTTCTTTTTTCCCAGGCATACTAATTTAATTCAGGGTATTTGCAGTGTGGAAATGCTTCTTTTGCAAAGTTTAATTTTGTTAAATTCATGGAAGCATTAACTTGTAGAAAGGAACTTAGATTGTTCATTGCAATTTAAATTCAAGGACTATCTTTTAAGGCAGGATACCAAAAAAAAAATAGGACGAAAAATTAGATTGAAGACAGAAGGAAACAAATGTATGACACAAAATTGCAGAAGAAAACAGAGCTATGGCACAACATTCCAAAATCTGACAACACCCGAACTGACAAGTTTGTTCAGGAGAATTGCTACAGATAACATTTTTAAAGAAATGAAAAAAAATATGTTCTCCTCAATGGCATGGCATAAGAAGTCTTGCAGGTTTTTTTGAGTAAATAAGAGAAGCATATAACCAAGCTTTACTATCCTAAAGCTGGACTTGCCAATTTTTTAATGCTCCACTTGAGCTTGTCCTTTAAACACAACCTGCCATAAGAAGATCATTGAACAGTGTACAGCAGTTAACACAGTAACAGGAGGGAAAGAGGTTTGAAGGGATGTACAGTGAGATACTGACCTCCATTAAGTTTATTTAAGGCATTTGTTACAGATGGAATTCATGTTCACAAGAACAGAAAGCTCAAGTTTATTGGTTTGGATACCTATTTTCACCAAACGTAGATATAACCTCTTGACTACTGTGTATCACCAGTAATTCTGGTGCATACTATCTTTCAGAACAATTAAAGCCGTGCCTATTCTACTCTGTATATGAAACAAATCCTGAAAGTTAAATTGAAGTATAGAGCTTGAATCTTCATGGACTGATAAGGTTCACTGTGCTTCTCGTGTTGAGTTTCAGACTGCGCCCACATTTAACAACTAGAAGAACTAGTGTAGTGAAGAACATACACAACAGATTACATTTCTCATTCACTGACTGCAGAAACCAGATTCTGTCCTCAGATCACCAGATCAGGAACACATTCCTCTTGAAGATACTTCATCCTCAACTAGTTGACACCCAGAATGATTTCATTTCGGGGATTTAAATAACAGAGAAAAAAATGATTTTTGGGATGCAGGTTGGGTGCTTTAGATTATGATAACCCTTTTTGTTAGGAGAAATCACTCATCACTTCTATAACCTTTATAGGATTATTTCTGTCACTGATAGGTTACACTTAACAATTCTGAATACCTTAGGGCCTGGAAGACTACACAAAGGATACAAAAGTATGTATCCCGGCCATGCCCCACCAAGGTAAACTAATGTAAAATTAATGGAATGGGGTAGTCAAAAGAAAAAAACAACAACCCCCTCTCCCCCAAAACAACATTTCTCCCAACCACAAAATATTTTCACTTTGATAGTTACTTTGCATAAAATAAATGACTGCAAAAAAATTTCTTCTGAAGGCTGATCAAACTTAAAAAGCGAACTTCTGACAGGATATGCTAAAACAGTAAAGGTAAGCAAACTGTATGAAAAAAATCAAAATAGACAAAGTAGGCAAAATATGAAGATGGAAAAAGTGGCATTTGGTACACTGAAACCTTAAAGCTTCCTATCAGTACAAGTAATTTTTAAGTACAGAGATGATTAAAAATCTACATGGATCTAAAAAATAAGAAATGGTTTATGAAAAAAAAAAGCGAGACGTTACAAGGTTTTACTTTTGAGAATAAAATTACTACATACATCTCCGTCCTATGATTTAGAAAATGAATTTTACCATCCAGGGCTTTTTTTTTTTTTTAATTCAGAATAGAATGCTTTTATAGAAATTGTCAGTTTCTTCTGATAAAATAACTGTTATATTGAATAAGAATTTCACATTGTTCTTTTCCTTTTGTTAAAACCCTTCTTTTTTAGATAGTTTCTTTTTCTGGAAACTGTCAATTTTTTTATATACTTGCCCTATACATTTGTATACAGACATAATTTTACCTTGAAATGACAATTTTTCTTGAATTTGACTTTTTTTAAAAATTAATTTCAATGCAATCAATTATTTAATGTAGTGGTAGTGGAGACTTGTTTTCTTTCCTTTCTTCTACAATATGTACATACACAAGTCTTTCTACAATTTTTGACTATTAAGTACTTACTAAGAACTTTCTAGTCATTTAACGGTTAAGAATGAATTAGGTTGACTAGACTTAATTTTTTCTCTGATTTATTTCTTATTTCAGAAATTTCTAAAATATAAATAAACAGAATAATGGCTTGCCTGACATGATTTATACAGTACAATATTGTTGACCAATAATGTCCAATATGTTTAGAAACTATCATAATTTTCTCTAGATTAGAAAGAACAATTCAACATCTTGCAAAAGATACAGAATCTCTTTCAGACCATCTTCTGAAGATTACTTCTACTGAAGTTATTGACTTCTGGATGCTCAGATCCAGTAAATCATATGTGATATGCTTCTTCAAGGCATAAATTATCTCTTCACATAACAATATTTATTTTTTAGTATAAGATGGTGTTGCATGACATATGGCCTGCTGCCAAGCCCTGCTTACTACTAGTAGAATTAACACCTGTTACACACTGGAAGATTTTTGCCTTTAGATCTAAGGCAGATAGTAAGTGGTCACCATGGGTGACCACACCAGCAGGAGGGATCTCTACAAGATCCCAGGTGATCCATCCTTGTGAAAGGCTCTTGTACCCACAGTGGCCCATCTTCCATTTGACAGACAACCTAAAGGTAAGCAGCATATATGGAAGGCAAAGTGCAAGGTCCTACAAGTGAGTTACGTCAATCCCAAGCACAAACACAGGCTGGGGATAGAATGTACTGAGAACAACCCTGAGGATAAGACTTTGGGGTGTTGGTTGACAAGAAGCTCCAACATGACCCACCAATGTGCACCTTGCAGCCCAGAAAGCCAAATGTGTCCTGGGCTGCATCAAAAATCAGCAGGTCGAGGGAGGGAAATCAGCCTCTACTTTGCTCTTGCACACTTGCAGTACTGTGTCTTTAAGGCTCACAAAGATGATAAAAGGGCTGAAGCAGCTCTCCTATCAAGAAAGGCTGAAAGAGTCAGGGCTGTTAGCCCAGAGAAGAGAAGACTCCATAGAGAACTTATAAAGGCCTGCTAGTGCCTAAAGGGGGCTTCAAGAGAATGGGAAAGGGACTTTTGACAAGGGCATGTAATAATCTTTAAGCTCCTTTCCAATGCAAACCATTCTGTAATTCTATGATTCTATGCTTTCAACCCAGCCTACTTTTACGATTTTATGATTCTATGAAACAGTTCAGGACTGGCTTGCCACCTGCCTCTTCATATGATTTTACATACATTCTCTTTGTTCATGAGAAGAATGAGAAGTGTCCTCATAAGCATTATGATACACCTTTTAGGAACATCATAGTGAATGGCCTTCCCATTCAAATCATGAAAGGGAAAGGGAATTCTCTGAGGGACCTCTGCACAGCTCAATTTTTCATGTTAGATGAGCAACATGAGAGAACCACCAAATATTGATCATAAAGCTACCCTCATTTTTTGCTAATTGTCACTTTGTGTGTCACCTTTACACTTCTACTGCAGTAGAAATGTGTCTTCTGTAAGACTTGAGAAATAACCAGTACGTGTAAAATTCTAGCTCATGGTATGCTAGATGGTTGGTAATTTACTTGTAGTTAAGGGGTTTCCTCAGACCAGAGTTCTCAAACAGTGTTACTGTCTTGATGAGGAATCATTCTTCAATAAGTGGCAAATACTTCTTTTGGATGCATTTTGGCTCTCTGAGACTCCAACCCAGTCAAACCCTTCCCTTACCTCCTCAACAGGACAAGGGAGAAAATAAGGTGGAAAAATTCATTGCTTGACAGGTCACTCACCAAATATCGTCACAAGGGAAACAGACTCAACTTGGAGAAGATTATTTTATTTATTTTTGATGAATATTATAGTAGGATGGTGCGAAGCAAAGACAAAAACAGGAGGTTTTTTTAGTGGAACTGGAAACTTTTGCCTCCATCCCACCTTCTTTCCAGGCTTAACTTCACTCCTGACTTTTCTACCTCTTCTCCTCCCAAGGCAGTTTCTGCATGGGTTCTCCACAGGCTTTGCTTCCTTCAGGTCATATCCACCTTCTGTGGTACAGGATTCTCAGTAGGCTGCTTGAGAACAACCTGCTTTATCATGGTCATCTCCATGCAATGCAGAGGAATCTCTGTCCCAGCCCCTCAAGCACCTCCTTCCCCTCCTTCTCTGGCCTTGGTGATTGCAGGGCTGTTTTTCTCACATTTGCCTTGCTCCTCTGACTTATTGTATGGCTTTTTTTATCCTTTGTTATAAGTAGGTTTTTCTGGAGGTACCACCAGCTGGGCTGAGGGACTCAGCTGTTTTCTGCAGTGGATCCATTGGAGCTGGCTGGAACCTCTGGTATCTGGCATGGGGCAGCCCTCAAACTCTCCTTTTAGAGGCTAACCCTGCAGCCTCCTCCTCCTCCTGCAAACACCTTGCCATATAAACAAAATGCATTTGCAAATCCATGGTGTGTAACACCAGATATTATATTGTAGTTTAAAGTCCTGTAAGTCAACCAGTTAATACTTTGATCCTTAGTCATTAGGACTAACAAAATCATTAGTACCACAATTCATAATCTGCATTCATGCATCTTCTACCTTTTATGAAGCATCATTTTTTTTTGGTCCAATTTCTTCAATTATTGAATTGGCAACATAAATTTGAAAAATATCTGCAGATAATTTCAGGAATTCTCTCATTTCAGACTGGAGACATATCACTAAGGTATTTTTTTGTTAAGACAGTTTTCCTGCTGCAGCCCATGCAATGTTTCCAGGAGCAGATGGGAGTAGGATGGTAGTGTGACTCTCAAACTGTTCCAGTGGCAGCAACATCAGCTAGAGTTTGCTTAGACGCCTGCAGGAGCTGAGAGTGCTGAATCATGAGAAATGCTCTGGCAATGTTCTCTACACAAGACTTGGTATCTGCTTCTGTAGCTTGCTGTAGTTTCCATAGGGAAATCAAGAATAAAACTTATCATTCTACTCCTCTTAGGTTTTTCTGTGCTCACCCATTACAGAACAGTCCTTGATTAAATGCAGGATAACTGTTAGGAGGCTTCCCTGCTATGAGGTAAGCCCAGAGTCTTTAATTATCTGTTTTCTATAGTGCTGCATGAAACAAATGGAATTTGTGCTGCACAAAAGATGCTTAGACAGACATACACACACAAAGCTTTATTCAGATGCATCATTGCTGGTAACACACATAAATTCTAAGTGTGAAAGTAGCTTCTGGGGAAAACAAAAAAACAACAACACAAGAGCAAAGTGTAAGGGAGAAGCTTCCCAGTGACAAGTCAAGAAAAACACTGATGTAATTAATCTCTTCCCTGTGCATCCCCTCCAGTGTAGCAGGTGGCAAAGCTGAAGGTGATAAGAATTTTGACTTTTACCACATATTTCCCTACTCCTGTACAATTTTCAGCATGATCCTCTAAATTGCATTGTTATTGCCTATGATAATGTTAGTGTGGACTACAGTATGCTTCATCATTCATGAACACTACGTGCTGATTGACTGTTAAGTTCTCTTCCATATGTATTAATAGGTACTGCCTACTGCATGTTTAAATTACTACTATGTTGTTACTCATTAAGCTTTGAGTTTCTCTAATAATAACTAAAATCCACAAAGCAGGGTGTAGGAAAAGCAAAGCAACAAATGGGTAAGTTTCACATCAGAGACATTTCCTTTTCAGAAGAAGCCAACAGCAAGAAAACTGGGGTTTGCAGGTGCAAGAAAAACAGTGCGAGAACAACATAGGAGAAAAAATGGACAGGAGTTCTGGAAAACAGTCCCAACAGCTTGGTTAAAAAGTTACAGAGATGCAGAAGAAAGGCAGGCTGAAGATTTGCAAACGGAAAGGCCCTTCCTTCTGCACAGGTTAAAGTACTTAATGATCTGTGTAGCTTTGAGAAAGTCCATATGGGCCTGGGTATGGATGCCAGAAGGTAGGTCTAGGTCTGAGAAAAAAAAAAGCCATTAGCAAGACAAGTTCATGGCAAAAATCTGTGGGTGGGAAATACCAACCAGCCAGTACAGAAAATTGAATACTTAAAGGTGACCAATGAGAGTCTGAGCAGTGAATTGAGAGAATAATGAGTAGGAGCAGATTAAAATGGTATGAGAAAATTCCCTGAAATTTTAATGGTAGGAAACCTAAGAAAAAATCCAGTCTTACTGTGATAGGACAGAACAGTTTGCTCAAACTGTTTTCATAAGCATGAAGATGCCTTCTTTCAGATAACAACCTTGTATATGTGCACCAATAGTTGCAGATTACATTATCGTTACCCAAAAAATCTTATTATATTGATCCCTTTAACTTCTCCTCATTGTATGAACAGATGTTTCTTATGATCTCTCTATACGTTAAATTACTCTAATAATCCTTCTGGACTGCTTTTTGAATCTTTACATTGGTTTAGTCTTTCTAATTTGTACAGGCAAAAATGCCATTATTTCATATATTTAGGTCAGATCTTGTAGTCTACTTGTATAAATGAACCTTGCCAAGTGAGTATCACAGTGGCAGCCCACAGTATATTGAATCGTAATTTAGGACACTTGAAAGTTTCTCATTGCACAGCCACCATTAAAAAACCATATTGTTATAGGAGATTTATTATGCAACCAAGTTCTGCTAAGATAAAATATTTTTTATTTCCTCAGGAAGCATACCTTTATAAATCCCTTTCCTGTGAAGATTTCCAATGATCCAGCCATGTGGTGCACGAAAACACTCCACTCTGCCTGCCTGAACCCCTACTGGCTCTATTGAGACTCCATTCCAGAGTACAGAAATTTTTGCATGTGTCTTTTTTGAAGACCAAGGGCTCTTCAAAAACACAATGCACAAATAGTACAGATAAAAACTGAAGGGATTTTTATGGCATAGCATGGCAGGAAAGACATCAGGCAGCTCAGTAAAATACTCAGCTGGCCTGTGGTGCTCGCTCATTTCTCCTGAGAATGAACTCAATTTTATTGTCCTTGGTAGTTTCTCCACTTTCACCTTCATCACCCCCAAGCAAGTATGTAGGTAAGCACACAGAAACTGTAGAGGATACAGAACTTCTCCCAATGTATGGTGAAGCTCGAAAACTATTTGTAGCTCACTGCTCATATAACAAGCTACAGTATTAAAGATGGAAGCAAGAAAGGGAAACACTGATCATACGTGATGGTTGTTGGCATCATTCCTGTTATCATAACAGTTTTCTGCAGGGCAGGAAAACTGGTCAGAGGAGATTAGTCCCTTAGAGGTCACTTAGAAACTGCTTCTGAGCATCCATGGAGGATCTCAGCTTTGAGTACACTCCTCTTGTGAGGGGAAGGAAGCAAAAAGAGGACACGAAGTCCCATTTCAGCTGTGCTTTTGTGCTGCTGTGGAGCCAAAAGTATCTTACTGAGGTTTGAGACATCATTAATTCCCCTTGTTCCTGAATGCTGCAAAATATTTTGTCCTTTGTCTCATTGATCTTGTCATTAAATTTGCCCCAAATAGCTTGAAATATTTCATATTTACCCTGAGTATCTAAATCAACCTCAGCTCCTCCAAACATACTGGTATGTTTTACATTAAATTGGTTTTGGTTTATTTTCACATGAAATATCTTCAGTTAACTTGGTAACTTCAACTATTTCTTCAGAAAATAAATATTTCAAATTAAAGCTTGATCATGTTTGCAAGTGATTAAATAATAAAGGGAATAAAGTTGTGACAGGAAAATACAAAAAATAACATCCATTTAAAGTGTCCCAACATACGTATGGCAGGCCACATACCACAGACCAAGGACAAGATGCACATTTTACTCATCAGTAACTGTAGAGAATAAAGCAAATAACCTAATTCCTATTGCAATACAAATGTGGAAAATAAAAAGGCATTCTTTACGGAGAACCTGTGAAAAGAAAATATTCACATTACAAAGTCAATATAAATAAGAGCCCACAAATTTAGATAAAAATAAAAAAGACTTGAACTGCAAGAAAACATGGTCTGAAGTTATGTAAAAGCATACTAGCACTATTCACTTGCAGTCTTATATTTATATACTAAGAATATCTTCCCATATCCATAGCTCCACAGGATGTTTCCAGAGAGGTTCAGTAATACTATCACTTTCAGACCACTATTCTTGAGAACAATCATGTATGGGAAAAGGAGTATTTAATGGATTCTGGTCAGATTTTCCTCTAAGATTTAAATATGCAGGAGGAGATTCTTCTCATTAAGCAAAGAAAATACCAGATTCAGCATGCATTTTGTTCATATCAGCTGATCAGTGAGCATCACCACAGGGTTTGTCACAGGATGGCAAACATGGAGAAAGATTATTTTTATTGTAAGAATTTCTTTGAGGGGTTGATCAGATTCAAATTTGTGTGCTGGGACCTGCCTATGGGTGAATGGTGTTTGGTGAATTGGATAATGCAAGACAGAGTCTTCCATTCCTAGCAGGTCAATGGCTCTGACCTTGTTTTGGCTGGTGATGACTGAAAATGTTTTGATAAGGGTCCTGCACTGTAACTTATGTAAAACAAGCTGATACTGTCTCTCATGCTTCTTGAAGAGAGAAATCTGTGTTTAACAAAAACTACCTTCACAATTTGTCTTACCTGTCATCCATGTCATTTGTGTCAGCAGTGAAACAGAAGCATGTGTGGACAAGGAAACAGATATCAGAACAATCTTTGGGTTCTTGTTGGTGCACACTGGTGAGGGAGGCCTGTGGACTATCCCAATAGGTCTCACTGCCAGAGTAGTAGCTAGTTCAAAACATTATTGCTCTTTTACTGAAGTGTAAAAAGGGAAAATAACACTAATTTGCAAGCATATTTTCATGTGTTATATTTTAAATTCTAGGTAGGTATTTTCTTGGAGTGACTTTATGATGTATCCCCTACCGCTGCTCTATGCCCACAAATTACTCTTGTGCCTTACTGTGTCTTTAAACAGACCCTGAGATGGGGGAGAGAAAAAACCGAGAGAACTTTTCAAGGCAGCTGTTCAAGGACACAGACACTGACTCCTCTGTGTCCTGCTGCAGCAGCAAGAGTGGAGGAAGCACCCCTTGATTTTCTGTGGAGGGAGATGGAAAGTTGAACTTTGTTTTCTTGGGACTTTGTTTTTTTCCCTTCTTCTCTTCTGGACTGTTTCAACATCAGAACACACGGGGAGAACTTTCTTCCGAGGCACTGGCAGGGGCCCACGCCGACCCAGCTCTGAGGAGGAGGAGGGAGACCCACACCTACCTGACTCTGAAATCTTCCCAGGTTTCTCTTCCCAGCAAGAGGTTTTATTATGTAGCATTATTATCCTTTCCTGAGTGTCTGTTAAATAAATTGTTTTTATCTCTTTCACTTTCCTCTGAGGAAAATTTCTTTTTATCCCCAGCCCTGGTGGAGGAGGAGTGGTTGTGGAGGAGTGGAGAACCTGCCTTCTATCAGAGCATATTTTCTTCCAAATTTGTCCAAACTGGCACAGTATTAAATCTATGTATGAACATGGCACCTGGAAGCAGATTTGAGAAGCCTTTGGGAGTTTTCATCACAGAAGCTATCACTAAGCAATTGCACTTTATACAGACGAGGTCATAGTTATATCTGTGCCAGATGACGATTATTTAAAGACAATTTCAGGTGCTGAAATCTAATATAAAATGGCCCCTGGCACATATAAGAATCTTTTTTACAAGCTTCTGGGGACTGGAAAAAAGTATATATGTACTAATAATTTCCAGTAGCATATACAAATCATTGTCAATAGCAACATCATTTGGTAAACCTGTCAAGGTGTCTTTTGGCCTGGCAGTGTGTAAATGAGGCCACCGAAGAACTGAAGAGAGACTTTTGATAAGGGCATGTAGTGAGAGGACAAAAGGGAATGCCTTCAAATTGAAATACAGTAGGTTTGGATTAGACACTAGGAAGAAATTCTATATTGTGAGGGTACTGAGGCGCTTAAACAGTTTGCCCATGAAAGCTGTGGATGTCCCATCCCTAGAACTGTTCAAGGTTGGATGGGGTTTTAAACAACCAGTTCCAGTGAAAAGTGTTTCTGCCCCATGGCATGGGGGTTGGAACTGGGTGATCTCTAAGGTCCCTTTTGACCCAAACTATTGTATTACTCTACATTCATTAAGAAGAGATAATTACTTGTGTCCCCATAAATTAAAAAAAAACCAAAAAACAAAAAAAAAAAAAAAACAACAAAACAAAAAACAAGAAACCCCAAACAAATTAATTGTTCAATGGATTTTAGGTACTTAGAAAGGTGACACATAAAAACCTATTTATTAAAGTGAAATATAATTCTACAGAAAACTCCTCACTCCATGGACTTGACACAAATACAAGGACTGGCTTTTCAACAAAGAGAAATCTGAGAAGCACAGCAATGCTGTGAGAAATATAAGTACTAATAATAGTGTGGTTCTCATTTCTAGCATACAGAGGTTTCT
Organism: Rhipidura dahli; assembly: GCA_013399225.1. Classification (NCBI taxonomy): domain Eukaryota; kingdom Metazoa; phylum Chordata; class Aves; order Passeriformes; family Rhipiduridae; genus Rhipidura; species Rhipidura dahli. Next base: position 25,573 of record VXAC01000410.1, on the reverse strand, counting down.
TGATGTCAGTTCTTTAATCAGAAATTCCACCTCATTTTTGTAATATTGCACCAGAAGGTTAGTCTCTGTTTCCGAATGTATTTAGGATGGGGACTATGTCTCCCCTCTTAGACCTAGTTATCTAATATAAATATATAGAAGAGAATTCTGCTTCTTTCAAATTTCAAAAAAGTCCTTATACTGCATTTCTAGCTGTAATTGGCCTTATCTGACCTCTCTTAAAAGACCTCACCTGTTAGATGAAGCAGCTTCTAAGACAGCATTATCAATTTTCCTGAATTTTCTTTTTTCAAAGATCATGATGTTCTTTTTAATATGGTGACCTTAAACAGTAAATGCTTTAGAATAAGTTCTTTCAGGTTTAAGTACCTCAATACATGGACTAATGGTCACACAAAAAAATCCAGATCCCTATTAATCTCAGCTTGGTATTGAAGCCATCTGAAACTCAGGAGAGGTTTTGTTTGTGTGTATCTTACAAAGGCTCCACCAGACATTTAAAAAAAAAATAGAAAACAGAACAGAACATAAACCTAATGGAAGTCTCTTTACACATTTTCTTCTCCTAACCACATCTGTGTTTGTGCTTTTTATAATTTATTTTACAAAGTGATCTCATCTTCTCAACAGAAATTCAAATCTTGAACCAGAAGCCTCCTTAACTCTTACTTTTACTTCAGGGAAAATATGAAGCTACTGTTCTTTACCATTTTATGAACAGCAAGTATTTTAAGACTCACATAACTCACTGAAGACTTTAAAAAGCAATTTTCTTTTGGGACATTTTTCTCCATTAAGTGATTCACTTAGCAATACAATCTGGTCTTCTAGGCAAAAGAAGTGTGGCATGATTTTACATAAGGTACAAAACAACTGTCTTTCATACTGATCAAATACACTGAACAAAACTGGAAAACTGAACAGTATTCACACCTGTGAGTAACATATTTTGTTAATCTATAAAAATATCCAGAAACTAACAGGTACTAAGATTTAAACAAATAATTTTGTTTTGTTTGGGTATTTTTTGGCAAATGGAGTCGTAGGTGGTAGGCAGGTCTTCATATTATACCAAATTCATCACTCATGCTCTTAATTTTTTAGGGTTTTCTGTCAGGTTTTTTGCTGTTTTGTTATTGTTGCTGTTCTGAGAGAGGAGAAATTCAAAACAAAAATAGAGAAAAGGGAAGTCACAATTCATTCAGTGTGTCAGTATATGTATAATTCTTGCAGATATATTTATTGGTGCTTTTTTTTTATCCTGCTTCTATGCATGTCTAGTGTTATTTTTTCCTTTAAAACTCTTCATATGTATATTTTTTATTATTATGCTACAAATGATTATTCAGCAGAATTCTCTTAGAAGATCCATATTTACATTAATACCCGTGTAGCAAACTTAATTGAGCAACATAAGAGTGGTTATTTTGTTATTGATGTCTTTGCTGCATCATGAAGGCAGCAATTTAGCACTAAACTATAAATAGAAAAAATAAAGTGGATGAAACTGGCTGGTCTTGTGTTTTTAATATTCCCTTCAGGGTAAAGTATGACATAACCTAATTACAGTGGTAGAGATTTCACTGCAGGGAAAACCATTGTTATTCCATTTGACAATCAAGTAATTATCTTCTCTACTGGATGCTTTACTGGATACTACGAATTAAGTCATCCACAAGAATTTGTTTAAAATTTAGGAAATGGTGCTATTTTTATAAAAGCTGACCTTCAAGAATGCCAATAATTTTTTAAAACCCCATTATTTCTTGGTGGATTTTTTAAATGCTACCTGTCAGAGTGCTTACTTAAGCAGAAAGCACGTATTCTTTCTGACTACATCATCTCTGCTCCTTATTTCAGGGCACGGACTCAACCTGCAGTTGCTTCATTCTCCTTGGGGCTATAGGGCTTCTGCCGAGTGCTGTGAGCAAGTACTTAAGAACAGTAATAAAAGTGATGACAGAGCAGAATAAGAGAGAGCACTTGATAACTGTCAGAGTTAGTGGGGAGACAACAGGTCTCAAAATTCCATTTATTTGTCCAGATATTCTAGGAGAGTGGAAGGCAGGAAGCACAGTATCTCACCTCATGAAAGGATCTGCAAGCAAGCCTAATCTGCATATCTACCTACGGGAGAACCTGCAAGGAATGCTACCCTAACCCTAACTTTGTAGTTAAAACTGGGTAATTGCATACTCCATCCTCATCCTCAGCTTTTTTATTTCCTCTTCAGTTTCCCTTATCCATATAAAAGATTTGCTCACGCTTTCCTGATTATATAATCTCAAAAAAAGCCAACCATCTGATTGTATGACAAAGCACAGTAGGTCAAATCTCTCAGTCTACTTTCAGAAATAAGGAATCTCCCACTCATTAATTTATTTGGGCTGCTTATTGTGAGTTAATAATCAAAACCAATGGGTGATAACTTTCTTTTAAATTATCAATGCTGTCTTCACCCATAATATCTTCTTGTTCCCAAGAATGGATTTACCTTGCAGAGAACACATTTTGAAAGATTACATCATGTTAGATATTAACACTAGAATTTGCTTATTTTCCTGTACTGATCTGAAAATCTACAGGTACAAAAATAGGAAAAAACTTTATAAAAATATCAGCTGAATCTTATCAAAATGCATCTCATATATAAACATATTTCAACACACATTTTTTAATTTTATTTTTTCTGAAATATATTTTCTTATCTTTAAACTACCTTCTCTGTGATCACATTACTGGAAATTATCACAATCTTCATTGTATAGACTGAAAAAAAGCATTAAATTATTAAAGACAAATCTTTGAAATATTTAAAAATAAAGGTGCCTAAAACATTTTTTGCACCTATTTATTCCTTTTCAGAAACCTAAAGAAAGGAAACATGTTTCCATAAAAGTACACACTGGAAAGAGCTTGCTTAAAATCCTGAGATTTTAACACAGAAGTTATACAAAAGTTATTTTTCACTTGCATGTGCTACATAAGCACATGGCACATAAATGCATTTTACTACACAAATATAAAACACTTCCAGCAATATGAAAAAATGTAATCACATATACATAATTTATGCATTTCCCTAATGTAGTAAAATTGACATTGCAGCTCCTAGTAAGTTATCTAATGTTAGGTGTATTAACAGTTGTCAGTCGTTACCTTTCCTGTTATTTTTTCCTTTCTCTTATGTTTAACACACAGTCAACACAAAGTATACTTGCATTGAATTTACATTACTGAGTGTACCATTCCTTTGACAGATTATAACTGTCTTGCTACTTCAGTGTAAATGTAAGTTAAGGGTCTTTTTGTTTATTTCTAATAAGTGTTGTGACTTAAAGATGACAATGTGCCATTCTGACTTGTTGTATCTACTTGAAAAGGATGTGGAACCATCACTGACACAAAAGGAGAAAATGTTTCATCACCTCCATTAAACTCTAACAAATCAGGAGATTTGTGTTTACAAGTTTCAGGTATTTTTTGTTCAGCAACTACATAAAAATTCAAAGAGAGGATAATACTGGACCCTATTTAAAAAATAAATAATAAAGCATTAAAAATGTTGGTCTCAAACACCAAAAAAATTTTCCTAAGACAAAATAAAATCTTTTTCAATCTTTTATTGTCAAGAAAAAGTGAAATATATCATGTATAAGAGTGAAAAGAAATGTATTATGACTCAAATTCTTTTTCCTAAAACAATCAACTTCTACCTTCCTCAACATTTTAAAAGACAGCTTTCTTTTTACACAAGAAAGAATCTAGGAAGGTACTTGAAAGAAAACATTCACTAAAAGGTCCTCTCTCACCAGCAGGGTGCAGAGGGGAAAGGGAGAGGTTTATTTGGAGTTTAATTCCCAGCTGGTTTTAAACCACCACAATATAAAAGCAAAACACAAATCTCTGTAATTCTACATTCCATATTTCCTAATTCACTAATGAGTTTCACTGCAGTTCCCATAGTACCACTTTATTTAAGGTCTGTCTAGTTTCTCTTCAAAATGACAAATATGGCTGTATGTGGAGTAGTTTAGTAACTAGTTTGATCTCATTTTCATTAACCTATTAACAGGTTTGTGGATACAGAAATGACAGCAGTTAACCTCAGAAATAGCATGGAATACAAATCCTCTACTATAGACCTGGTAGATCAAGATTTTATTCTCCAGGTTACCAGACCGTTAACTAAACCCACTTAAATTTGTGGTAAAACTAATATTGTTTTAACCCCTGCATTGAGATCCAAAATGTTCTTTCTTTTTTTCCTGTTAGAAGTCTAGTACCAGTTAGTACCAGATAGTACCTACAATGTGTCTGTGTTGGAATGATTAGAGGCGACTTCAACATAGGCATCAGGATGAAAAAGCTAAATTGTTGGTGCTGAGAAAGTTTTAGCTAGGAAAATCTCAGCTCTGCAGTGTTCCGTGAGAACTGTTTCTTTCCCATATATTCTAGCCAAAATGATATTACTGTTTTGTAAACTTCTTGCACCTGTGAACTGTTTTTCTGTGATAGAGATACTTCAGTTAGGAAAACATCTTTCTGCTACGTGCTAGATTTTTGGATCAGCCCCTTAGGGGGTGGCTAGCACACAAAACCAATGGCTTTGTGACATTTAGCACATTTTGCGATCTACCTTATAAAAACCCTTCTGAAAATTAGTAAAGTGGGGATTTTGGTAATATTTCCTCTACTTTGGCATCAGTGTGGTTCTTTCCACGTACCGCAACACTAAATAATCCTTAATGCCTGAAAGAAATACTTTTCATGTGGTACATGTCGTGATCATTCAGTGTGATAACTTGGTATAGCAGTGGTAACCATCCCAAGTGCAACAAATCCAAGTCTGTGATGCACCGCGGAGACATTCCTCTAAGGTATCTGCCATTTCAGATATTGCTTGAGACTGAACCTCATCTCAAGAGCTGAAAGCAGAACAGGTGGTTGAGAACAGTTAATAGAAATAAAATTTGCCCATTATTAAAGTGTTTCAGGGATAAGATATACGGTTTACAAACCACATCTCCTGTAATGTGGTTACATGTTTGGAAAAAGTGAAATTTGGGGTGGTGACAGGGGAACAGAAACAAAAGATATCAACTTGTTGTCTTTTTCTCTACTCTACCAGGATACTGTCAGGCAGTATTGACAGTACTATCACGTTTTTCTCTCTAGTTCTCTCTTGTAATTTATAGCAGCTAAAAGTATTTTTTGATACAATCAAATAACACTAATATGAACTACAACATCTGGAAGTCATATGAGTTTAAATAATATAAAAAAAAAAGAATGTAAAATACAGTGAAATTCTCTATTTACTTACCTATTTATCTTCTAGTATATAAAATAGACAATAATGAACTCAGTGGCAAGTGTGCTCAAACAAACACATCTTTAAGGTGAGGTACAGCATTAGTTACTTCTGCTTCCAACACATTCATTTATGGCTCATTTAATGTTTTTGTATTGAAACCTATTGTACAAAATATGTATGATAATCTATCAAATACAAGATGTGTATTATATGTCAAAGGTATGCTAGAACTGTTCTGCTTTATTTTGCAGTAGAGAGTTTTTAGATAAAAATGACTTTTTCCTACTGCTTCAATTGCATAAATTCACATGGTCAAAGTTACTCTTTCTCAATAAGATGCCATTTACACACATTTTCTGTGGTTTCTGAAGTTTATTCTCTGAAGGTGGAACATGGGTAAGCGATAGCGTCCAAGTCATTTCATTTCAACCACTGAATGGCTTTGAAATACAGACCAAAAGGCACTGTCTAGTTTCATCTGTATTTCCACATTTTGAAAAATTAAGTAAAAGTCTTAAGGTGTTTTTCAACTTTCAAACTTCACAAAGGTATCCTGATGCCATCAGAATACATGGAGTAGCAAGTACAACAGAAGTATGTAGTGGTTTATTTGCAAATGCACTGGCTTTGGGAGAGTTCTTTGTTCTTTTGGAGGGTTTTACTTTTTAAAAAAAATTTAGGAGGATTATAGTTTTAGGCAGGTACTTCTAAGAGTTATATTTAAACATAAAAGAAGGAACTGGCCAAAAATCAGAGTGCTATTTTTGCCCCCCTCTCAGGTTTTTCAAACTTTTCCTTCTTTCAGTAGCTAGCAACTCTTGCATGCAAGCCCTCATCATTCTTTCATTCTTTATAAAAAGAGTCTGATGAAACTAGAGAAAAAGTCCTCAAAAAACCTAGATAAATGACTGCCATATTACCTAGGGCACTTATTTTGCCTATTCTCATTGAGCTTTGTTTGTCATTGTTTTGTTGGTACTGCTGAACATGAGTGGCATAGAATCTTTTAAATTATCTGAAATAAAAAATGTATAAAATATATAAGTGATATGTACTTCTAAGATGAAAAATGTTGTAAAAATATGTTATAAGCAAACAGATCTGCTTAGCTTAAATGAATCATAATAATGCTGCACTTTGTTTTAGGAAAACATGATCACAAATCATTCATTGACACTGTGTAGGAGCAATTTTAGAACAAACTAGAAGCTTGGCCTTCCCACAAATAGTGAAAATACACAGTGAAATACACTCCCAAAGAGTCATGCAAAACTAGAAATGCTTTGACCAAAAAATCTAACAATATAGTCACATTTATCCAGTTGAGTTACAAGAGCATAGAAAGTCCTTAAATTGTTAGTTGCTGGAACCTATACTATGGAAAGATTAGCACTTTCCTTCAATATCTTCTTTCTGATTGCCATCAGTGATAATATACCAGAGTGATCAGCATTACAGTGCTAGTTTTCTTTCCTTAACCTGCTGTTACTGGAGAGCAAGTTCCGGCTGCTCCCCATGGTGGAGAAGCCAGGAGCTGAGAGTGAGTACAAGGCTGCCCTCCTCTGATAAGGATCCAAAGCACTGAGGCAGCAAGTCAGGGTCAGGGTCAGGGTCAGAGAATTTGGCCAGGGAGAACCTTGATTCACTGACAGCCTGGTAAGACTACTGGGGCAGAGTAGGTGTGAGGCAGGAGAGAAAGCCATGCCCATGGATCCAGGCTGGGCTAGGACTGACGTGGGAGCCAAATCAACTGTTATTTTAATGACTTGAGAGCATTGTCTACGTATTTCATTAAGCAGGTGGCCTTTTTTCTACAAGGTTACCAAGACACCTAAACCCACTTGAGCTCAAGGGTTCTACTGAAATATTCCTTGTGGTGCATACTAAAACTACCACTAATAATTACAATCAATGGATAATATGTAATTAGAAAACAACTGTCAAATATGACATTAAAAAAAAAAGAAAAAGAAGACAATTGATACAATTCATTGTCTTAATTAATATCAAGACAGAAAGCCTTGTTATGCCCAGTTTAGACAATACTGTGTGAAAGTTTGCATTTTAGGACACAAGCCTTCCTGAACTAAACATATTTTATGTAAACTATGTGAACTTATGTGAAATTTATAATCCATTATTTTTTCCCCCTAATTTTTATGGGCTTATGCACAAAGAAAGGCCATACATCTCCATCAGGAACATACCAAACATTTTGTGTAAGCATAAATTAAGCTGTAATAGAAGGAGTAGAATTAAAATATTGTGAACTCCCCCAAGCCTTCTGCTTTACCCATACTCTGTGTTCATCTTTACCTGAACATCAGGCCATTATCAAGAAAGAGATATAAGCTTCAAACAATTATGCTTTTTCACACCAAAGATGCAAATTCAATATTTTCTATGAAATCTAGCCAATAGTACAAGTTATTCATATAATATGACTGCACAGATTTAAGAAAAAAGAAGAGATTTATATATCACAATGCTGTAACCAAAAAGATGGTCTAGTGAGCTAGAAAAATATCCCAAACAACCTTCACAGAAACATGTCAGAGAAGCGAAGTAGAACTGTCTATCCCAGGAAAATCTTGATTCTGAGTGACTTCTTCCAGACCAAGTGCAATGTGACTCTCTGGTTAAATTACTTTTATCTGTTTTACAGTTTCTGCTTTAATGACATATTATGCATATGATACTTACTGTTGTGCAAGAGGTTATAATCAGGCAAAAAAGATAATTGCTAGTTACTTTCACTTTTAGAATAAGTAATTAATTGTGTTAATTTATTTTAAGAAATAATAATAATATCAATACCTCCATTCTTATTTCATGTGTATCAGATTTACACTGAATTTAAAACTTTTTTTTTTTCTGGTTAAATAAATACAAAAATTGCCTTTTTCTCTACACTGAAATGCATTCAACGTTCAAACATATTACCTTCATCAGCTAAATTATGCTGGACACTGCCTGCAATGTTGTAACTTGAGCATCTCTGTCTGTTCAGCAACTTACATGCTACATACTTGGTAACATGGTAGACCAAAACTAAAATGGTGATTAATCAGTCACAGTCCTTGTGTCTGATGCAGTAATCACTTCACAAGTGTCAATCTGGTCTCAGAGTTGGGTTACACCACAAGTGATCATGTTTTTGTGTATAGCTTCAATGTTACATGTAATCATTACCAAGTAGATTCTCTAGAATACAAATATCTAAACTCAGAGTTAAAGCAGATGTCCAGAGTGAATGTTAGAATAATAATTTGCAAATAGCAGAATAAATGAGTGGAAGCTAAGATTCTCATTGACTTTAAGAATAGATTTACATGGCTCGTGTTCTGTATTACAAAGAAGAAATGTGGTGACTGGAATACTAATTCCTGTACTGATTCTAGAACAAATTTAAAGGATGTGGTCTGCAAATGAAAATGGATTTGATGGGAAAAAAAATGCAAATGGAAAAACTAAGACATTACTCTTCAAGTTAGAACATGCTAGGCATGGAAAAGTATATGGCAAAAGTGGACTCTTTGTTCTTTGTTCTTTTATCTAGATATGAAAGTCAACAGTAAGCCAAGTTAATGAAAATACTGTATTTCTTATGAACTGACTTAAATGCATTGTTTGAGATGTTTGTTGTTTGGAGTCTTACACGGACAAGGGGTGTATCTTGAAAGACAGGTTTCCCACATGGGTGGGAATAGAGGTCGGTGTAGTCATCAAACAAATAAAAAAAGTCTCAAAGAAGTGGTTAACTTCTTGAAAGTTTAAGAAACAGTTAAGATGTTTTGAATGTATTTGCATCTTTTGTGTGTCAAACTGCAGAAAACATAAATTCATTTAATACAAATTGAGCATGAGAAGGTGACATCACAGGATCACAGTGCAGAGAGCAACCATAGAATATTCATTCTGAAAGAAACAAAGGACAAAAACGTGCTATAGTGAATGGAGTATATTTTACACCAGCTAGGATACTGTGACTGTTACTGCTGAGCAATAATGACACAGCATCAAGCATTTTTCTACTTCTCAAACCACCCCATCAGCAAGGATGGATGCACAAAGAAGCTGAGATGTGACACAGACAGAACAGCTGACCCCAACTGACCACAGGGATATTCCATACCATATGACATCATCCTCAGCAATAAAACTGGGTGAAAACGAAAGGAAGGGGGGGGGACACTTGGAACAATGGCTTTTGTCTTTCTATGTACCTGTCACATGTGATGACATCCAGCATTCCTGGAGATGGCTGAAAACCTGTCTGTCCATGTTGTGTGTTGAAAGGATTCCGTGTTTGTTGTTTGCTAATGCAAATTTTCCCTTACATATTAAACTGTTCATCTTAGCCTATATTTTCTCACATCCACCCTTCTGATTTTCTTCTCTAGCCCACTACAGGGGAGTGAGTGAACAGCTGTGTAGGGTTAAGCCACAGAAATTTTCAAACACTTTTTTTTCCTGTATATCCATCCAACTAACTTTTACTTTCCTTCTTCCTTCCTCTGCATATGTTTGCTTGTTTTTGGACTTTTTCACGTTATTAAGAAAAAAAATTAAAAACATACAAAATTATTTAATCCTTCCCTTTGAAAACACTATTTTTTGCCCTAAGTTCAGGCAAAGAGAATTATGGTAAGCAGTGATGTTAAGAGACCACATCAATGAATTTCATTCTTCACTAAAATTATATCCCTTCAAAGGAAATTTAAAAGCCAGAATTCCAGAAAAATACAGAAATGAGTTCTTAGATCCTTCATCTGCCTTTGCAGCAGCTTTGTATCACTATTTCTTAATTCAATAACCCATCAAGCCTGCTGTTCCATAATGGTAGTCTATTACTGGACAGCTACTCCTTCATATGTTGCTTCTTAAAGGTGGACATGGATGAGCTACTTAGGAGACTCCATATACTCTTTTTTTTTTTTTTTCTTTGAGGATGAGTCAGGAGGATGATATTGGAAGTTACTTAGTTAAAAAGACATGCCCAACCCCCAAACCTCTATTTCAACAATTAGGAAAGGTTTTCAAATGATCTTTGATTTACAAGGCTTTGTAAGAATTTTGAATTTTCTCATGGTATGTCATTTTTGTAAGTTTGCCATTTTATAGTAAGATCTGGCATAGCTGCTCTCACAAGCTGCAAAAATGATGATGCAGATAAACTAAGACCAGGTATTTAATATTGAGTCCATTGTTAGCAAAAATCACACAGATATGAAATAATGAATATTTTAAAATGAATTTTAACATAAATCACAAACAGATTTATCATTAGGAGAAATGATAGTCCTGTTCTCCATAAACCATTTTTTCTCCTAAGGTCTTCCAGGGCCACTCTGGCCGGACACAGAGTAAGTGTTTGGGATGTGGGAGTGCATTCTGTGTGAAGGAGATTCACCATTGTTGAGGGACTGACAAAGGAGGCATCACTGGGACACAAGCATAAAACAAAGTATAAAAATCATACTAGCATGACAATTAAGTGGACATATTGATGAGACTTTAAAATTTCTTAATTCTCCTAGCCATGGAAACATCATTTTTTAATGTCTTTTACTTCCATTTCAGTATGTTCCAAATTTTACTTCTAATTTAACAGTCTATATTTTTTTTTAAATATTTTTGTTGGTTTTGCCTATTTGTGATAAATGATACTTACTAAAAGTCAGGTATCATTTAAGTGCTGTTAGTTTGGATTTGCTTTTTTAAAAACGCCAGAGCTTTTTCTGCTCTGCTACAGTGTTATGCCTGAGCATGACCCACAATGACATTTTTCCATAAGCTTTTTCCACCAATACACCTTATCAGTGTACTCATGGGATATGCTGGATATTGTTTTAAAGTTTCCCAGGCATGTTGACTTTTGCATGTGTGTCTCTGTGTTAAAGACTTAATTTTGTGCATTCTGCCTGCAAGACATATTGATAATTTCAATCTCTAACAAATCAGCTATTGAATTTGCTGTAACAATATTATTGTTTCTTTCTTTTAGTTCTTGCTTTTTGTTATTCCCCATCTAGTTTAGCCAGAGGTCTCTTGGAAATTTCTTGAATAAAGGTCAAAAGCTTGGCTCTAACCAGTGTATCTTGTGACCTTTAAAAGGAAAATGTCTCTTGTCTATTGTTAATTACAGTATTTGATGACACCAAGCTGAGAGGTGTAGCTGGCATGCCTGAGAGATGGGACAACACTCAGAGGGATCGGAACAAACTTGAGAAGTGGGTCCATGAGAATTTCATGAGGTTTAATAAGATCAAGTGCTGGTGCTGCACCTGGGTCAGGGCAGTCCCCAGTATCAGCACAGGCTGGGGATGGACAGATCAGAGCAGCCCTGCCCAGAAGGACTTGGGGGTGCTGGTGGGTGAGAGGCTGGACATGCCCCAGCCATGGGCACTCCCAGCCCAGAGAGCCAAACGTGTCCTGGGCTGCATCCAAAGCAGCGTGGGCAGCAGGGCAGGGAGGGGATTCTGCCCCTCTGCTCTGCTGTGGTCCTTCTCCAGCTTTCTAATAGCACAGGAAAAACTGTTGAAGTGAGACTGTGTCCAAAGAAGGGCACTGGAGCTGGTGAAGGGTCTGGTGCACAAGTACTGTGATGGGCATCTGAGGGAGCTGGGGAGGTTTAGCCTGGAGAAAAGGAAGTTCAGGGAGTGTTGGGGTTTGAAAGTTTTCCTTTTCGGTTCTTCTCCGTTGTGGAATTTTTTCCCTGGGTGTGTTGCAGAGAATGATGGCTGGGTGATTACGAGAACAAAAGGGGAAGGCCAAGCAGGCTGCCCGCTCTGGCACCTGGGGGTGGGAACTCAGCTCGGAGGGCCGGTGGGCACTCAGCGTTGGTCACGAGGTGAGGGGAGACTGCTGCCTGCCGCGGTGGTGAGGACAACGCTACGCTGAACCTCTGCATTTCTGGCTGCTTTCCTTCTGTGGGAGAAGCCCCGGGATTCCCGAGCCTGTTTTGTTCCTGCCCTGCTGGGAGTCGGGCTGTGCCCACCGTGTCCCTGCTGCTGCTCTGAGCCTGTGCTACACTGTAGCCCGTGCGCCCTGCCTGCCGAGAGCTCCCGGGATTCCTGCTGCGGCTCCGGACTCATCTGCCGCCCAGAACTGGTGCTCGTC
>VXAC01000410.1:0-12894 GCA_013399225.1 Rhipidura dahli | reverse complement strand
GTATTTTTCAAATCCTGTACTGCCTAGTGTGTAACTCTGAAGTTTCATGGGGCCTGTTAGATGCTGTTCTTTCATTCTGGTTAGACAGAACAACTTCAAGGACACCTTGTTTTCCCAGGCCCCAAAATATGTAAACTAAAACCTTTCAGAGAAGGGGAAACCTTGGGGTAATTACATTATTAACTGAAGTTTAACTGGAGAATTAACACTGATATGCAAATGGACCAAACTTACAAAAGTGTGAAGAACTCATGACCCAGGGTCTGTCTTGGGTGGAGCCCCTCAGGGACTCTTGACTGCCCAGGGTGTACCTTTGAAGGGTCTTCAAATAAATAGCTACTTTTATTCTCTTTATGTTGTTCAGCCTCTGTTTTCAGGTAGCTACTTCAAGGTTATCAGTTAAGGCTAGACATCAGGAAGAATTTTTTCACTACTCAGGTTTCCAGGCATTGGAATAGACTGCCCAGGGAGGTGGTGAAAGAAACCATGTCTGGAAGTGTTCAAGATATGACTGGATCACATCACTCACTGCTGTGGATAAGCTGGTGTAATTGTGTGAGGTCAAAAGTTAGACTCAGTGACCTTGGAGGTCTTTTCCCACCTTAATGATTCTGTGATTCTTTGGTTCTGTAGTTCTCTGGTTCCATTACAGGAAAAGGATAAGCTCCTTTATGAAGTTTATGCAAGGTTGTTCTGCCACAATTAGAGAATCTATATTTTTGGGATTTTTATGTGGCTAAATATCAATTTTGTAAAAGTACAAGTAAATTAATGAGAAGCCAAGCCTTCAAAAGTTCATAATTTTTGTATGCTCAGGAATTCAATAATACTTGTGTTGCTAGTGTTTTTTTCAAAATTTTAAGGAAGGCACACCTTGTGCCTTTTTCTGCATATTTTTTAAAAGAACAAAGTAAATTAAGCTAACAACAAACTGTCCTAAAGTTGGGCAAATGTTCACTGCCTTCTTTGATGGTCTCTTCATGACATGTGGCCAAACAACCTTTTGATTATCATCAGTAGTTGCTGGAAAAATTTAGATTAACAAGTTTTCTTCTCTATGTTTTTCAAATAAATGTCATGCATATTTAACAAAACCAAGTCTCCAATCTGATTTTTTGGAAGCTACATGAATTGAAAGACATTAATATAAGACACAATCAACTTCAAAATTCACCACCATGCTTTCTCAGTGATTTTTTTACTCCATATTACTGCAGTTTTCCTACAGTATAATATTTCAACATGATTAATCTCTTTCACTTTCAAATCTTTTAAATTATTTCAATATTTTTCTTCAATATTAAGGAGCTGTTTCACTCAAAAAAGTAAAGGTAAATCAGTCAAGTATCCTCTGTAGGAGTTGGAAAATAATTTTGATGAATCCCAGACTATTTTTCACACACAACAGTAAAAAAGAAATTATATTTTTCTGTAACATATTCAGTTAGGAGTGTAATTGATACCTGCTGTGGCTCATAGTTTATATAATTGTGTCACTTTTATTTACCTTTTTGCTTCTAAGCTTTATTTGTATTTGATGACAATAGTGCTGTAGCTTGTGAAAAATTAGTGAAGCAATCATGAAGGGATGAAATATTTCTGACTGTTATTGAGCAATAATCAAGGTTAGACATGAAAAAAGCCACTGGCACTCTATGATTATTTTTATTATTGATCTACCAATATAAAAGAACACCTGACCTCACATCTCTCTCTGGAACCCAAGAGATCCTTTTTTTCCTAAGCTGCATTGAAGTTAGAGCATTTTGCTCTGATTAACGATACCTGAATGGCTTAGGTATACTGAAAGCTTGTTAAAAGAAACAGGATTTTAGATGCCAGTGATGTCAAAGAGGCAGGTGGTGCTCCAGACCATTAGGGAAAAATTACCTCTGATGAAAGGGAGAACTGGTTGTTCCTATTTTAAAATTATTCAGGGTATGATTTTAATACTGATTCCTAGAGTTGCTACTGTATACTTCCCCTAAATCTATTACCTCAGATGACAGGTGGTCTTCACAAATTACTCCTATTTTTCACTCTACTTCTTGGTGAAAAAAAATCATCATTACTGTTTATTCATGTTGATACTGCAGTATTTTTAAGTAGTGCTAAAGAAGCACGTTTGTAAATGAGTGTACCCTGTGGAATGAGTACACTAGGGGAAAAAAAGTCTAAAAGAAAAAGAAGTCTTTGTCTCAAGAACAAAATTATTTCACTAGAAATACACCAGATACTCTATACAAAATATTTACCTCCTTCTCTGGTATGAAAATCCCTCAAAATGCCATGGAATCCACTTTGATTTTAAAAATAAAAAATTTTCAGCAGCTTTGAAGATAATAGGATTGAATGTATATTATCAAATAAAATCTTATACTTGTTGTATCTTTTACTTTTCAAAGAGAGACAACTTTTAATCCTGTGAGAAAGTCCACTAGGTTCAGTGTGGCACTGTCCCTGCTGCACCTACTGATGTTTGGAGGCAACATGGGCCTTCTCTGGGCAACAGTGGCCTTCTCTGCTACAAATAACACACTACCTTAAGAAAGCAAATTAAGAACTCACTGTCTCAGTGTCAAAGACTACCAGACTTCAGATAATGGCTGGAATCTGGGGAGCCATGTACAGGTTATGAGGGTTGGCCCACACCAGTCCTGGTCCTGGTGATTTCTAGAGAAGCTAAGGAGTAGCACTGATACAGACTCCCAGCCTTATTTACATGAGGCCTTTAATCTTTCTGTGTTCAAAATGTGTACATTTTAAAACTGAACAGTAGTGCCTTCTCATTTATCTATCATGTCCAATATTCCTTTGTATTTTGACATGGTTGTATGGTGCTTCACACAACAGGACTCCTAATTGGTTTCAGTGGGGATACAGAGGCACAGTGCAGCGGAGAGGCACTGAAATGCACAACCTATCAAGGAAAATCTGCCTCCCAACAGCTACAGATGCATGGTCCTGTCTATGGGAGCAAGTCAGAACACTGTTTTCTGGGTCTACTACCAAATTAACAAGACCTAAATAAAGTCAAGAGTCTATCAACAAGAGCCACACTTTCCATTTGAATAAAGGCAGAACTAGCTACTCCAGTCAAGGACTCCACCAAATTCTCTACTACATGAAGCAGGCATATCCTGAACCATTCCACAACAGTAGTGCTAAAAGCAGTACATACTCATGAAATCTTGGAAACATAGTTTTTACCATAGTTTTTACTGACAACCCCACAATAACATGGTACCCTTGAAATGTTGTCAAAATGAATCAGGTTTTTTTTAAAGGTTTGTCTGCTTATGTGAGAAGCATATATTTTCTGATGTGACTCGGAGAATCTAAGTATTTTACCAAATCCTCTACCAACATTTATACAATATTTTAAAATGTACGTTTCTTCCTACCTACAAGTTTTCTTATGAGGAAATGTTCTCAGAAGCTAAAGCCACTTTAAATTCAGTGTTTATTTAAGTGTTCTTACAGTTACTGTGGGATCTTCTATTACAAGAAAACTTGTTAGCCACAGTATGCAAGAATTCATGGAAGCTTAGATTATTTAGTTTTGTTTAGTTTTAACAGGAGACTTACTCCCTTTAAGCCTCAAATATTTTTTCACATGGTTCAGTCCTTTCTCCCACTTTTATGTAAAAGCTCATTTAATGTCCTAATTATTTTACTAAATTGTAAAGTAAGAAATGAAACAGGAAAAAAAAGGTATTTTGAACATAACAAAACCCAGAATTACTAGACCTTTTTTTTTTTTTTTTAACATTTTCATTGACTGATTCTTTCCTTTTTTTATACACACCCAACTCCTCTTCCCTACATATTTGTTTTTCTTTTTTTTCACAATTGAGTCATTGAGTCTTGATTATCTGGCTAAATTATAAGAAACAGAGAAACTGTTAAAGCAAACTGTTATAAATATAATAGAAGAGAGTCAGTGGTTTACTAAAACCAAGTCTTGTTTTCTTTCTACTGTCTGTGAAAGTACGTAAAACCATGGGAAAATATGAACAGGGAATTTGAGTAGGACTACTTTTATAACTTATTTTTTACAATTGGAATTTTTTCTACCTATTTACCAGCATAATTGTAAGAATGCGTTCTACTTTTTGTGTTTCATTACATAAGACAAACTTCACATCTTTTGAAGATTTGTGGTAAAAAGAATTGTCTGCTTCAGCACACTGGGAATAAAAAAAATTTATATTGTTAATAGAATTGTCTGGTCTT
Organism: Rhipidura dahli; assembly: GCA_013399225.1. Taxonomy (NCBI): domain Eukaryota; kingdom Metazoa; phylum Chordata; class Aves; order Passeriformes; family Rhipiduridae; genus Rhipidura; species Rhipidura dahli. The sequence goes on along the minus strand of VXAC01000410.1, from coordinate 8,658 downwards.
TTTGTTTCCAACAAAAATTGGTGAGTGGCTTAATTGAAATGCTTATATCCATTTTTACACTAATTCTTTTATGTAAATAACACTAGAATCAAAAATGATGGATCACTTTGAATGTCACAGGCCTCAATGATTAAGTCAAATATTTCTGTAAGTTTGCCAAATGGAACACCCTTCAAAGTTTAAAAATATTTCTCAAAACATAATTCCAGTTTTCCAGACACCAATAATTTTTAGTTTCTCTGCAGATGACAATAGCTGAAGCAAACTGATGTCATTCCTTCCATTTCAGTAGTCAGGAGACAACTTTGAATTCTTGACATGAACATCCTGTATTATGTTGAAAGTATTTTGCTTCCTAAGTCCCAAACCTGTGCAAGGTCTTTCTTAGGAACAGATGTTTATGAAGCTTTTCTATAGCCTTCTACCACGGAGGAATCCCAATCTTACTCCCACTGTCTTTTCCCATCCCATGGTGTAATGAATTATTGCCATGATCAGTAAGTACAAACAAAGGCTGCTGGATGTTTGGAGATCACAACATAGACTATTGACTTTTTTTTTCTCTCCAGCTACAACATAGTGGATAGGAGTCTGACATTTACAATGAAAAAGCTGATGGAAAAAAATATTTTATACCAACAAATTCATGGGCAAGTCTGACTAGAATGACAATTTTATCAAATTTTGTTATAGAAGTACAGTATTTCTGTTTCCAAAAAGTTAAAATCAGTTTTAGAAAGCTTAAAATACCTCAATATGCTTTTTTAAACTAAGCCCCTTAGCTGACTAAAGTAGAAGTCCACAAACTGGTAAATAAATAAGAATTACATCATACTCAGAATTTGTTAAATTATTCATTTAAGTTAAGAGTAAAAACTGTATCTTATTTTTAAAGATCCTAAAGGATTACCAGCAGAAAGGCTGGTGGAGCTGTACAGATTTTCAGTGAATGAGAAGTACCACAAACTTCAAGTTTGTAATTTAACCTGACCTCTTCCCCTCAAGCACATAATGTTAAGAGTGAAAATACAGTAGTGGTGTGTATATAGATCCAATCACTAAGACTCATGCTTTTGGGCTGTTTAGTAATAAAAAATGTCAAAAGCAGATCAAAATGTACTATGTCCAGTTTCCAACTAATGGTTTCAATTTTGTAAGAAATCTTCCCAATATGTAATATTACCGAAAAAATTTTCACATTAATTTGTCAACAACAAAGGATATGATGGTTAGAAAGAAGATGTAGAAATCAAAGAAGGAATATATAATGGAATCACAGAATATGCCGAGTTGGAAGGGACCCATCAGGGTCACTGACACCACCAGAGTAACACCACATGCCCGAGAGCATTGTCCAAATGTTTCTTGAACTCTGTCAGGCTGCTGCTGTGAGCACTTCCCTGGGAAGCCTGTTCCTGTGCCCAAACACCCTCTGGGTGAAGGACCTTTGCCTGGTATCCAGTGTAGCTGGCCTGACTCAGCCTCATACAGTTTCCTTGATTCATGAGAGCGACAAGATTGGTACCTGTCCCTCTGCTTCCCACTGCAAGGATGCTGACAGGTATTTCCATTGGATGAAAGGTTAGCATAAAACTAACCAAGGTTGTGGGTATATTCTTCTGCCTTTCAATTCACCTTTAATGTCAATGAGTATTTGATATTTCTGTTATTCTATCCTGGTACAGTTTCTCTCCTAATCTGTGTAATCATTCGTGAAGAATCTGGGCTTTTTAGCAAGGTAAGATTTAACGACTTTCATGTCACCGGAAGAATTTCTTTACGTAGTAATGGAAAGGTGCAAAAAAATTACAGAAATATCTGTATCCTCTTGCTCTCTTTTGCATCAACTTCTACAGAAGTCCTATAAATTGACATGATTTAAAATGCACACTTAGAAAAATGTATTTTCTAACAAGTGAATTCCACAGAGTTATGTAAATACTGTGGCATTTCATAAGATCTATTTGCATAGGTCGGCAGCCATTTCAGGTCATATACAGATAAGATAGGAGACTAGCTGAAGTAATTTTGTTCTTGTTTCATTTAAAAGACATTACACATATATGTATGCATACAGTGTTGCAAAAGATTCTTTTTGGCCTTTATATACATAGTACTTACCAGATGGTTTTGCCTAATGTGTATGGAGAAGGAAATAGTACTCATTTATCTTAGGCTCTTCAAAAATAGTGAAAAATATTACATTAAATAAGACTGATGCTATCATTTAATTTCAAGTACTAGGGACAGGCCTTAGATTTCTTTCACAGTACACAGAGTGACAGGATGTTTGTAATATGGACTGTGACTACCATCACTATATCAATTCTTCAATGAAATCTTTAACAGTAATTTCACATATGGCACTGTAAAACCTAGAAGCCCACATAAAAGAAGTGAGAAACATTAACTATCTACATGTAGCTAAGTCTCTTATGAAAAAAGTAGTTCCATACTGCATGTGACAACCCAGTCCTGAGGGGAACAGACGCTCTGCATTTTTCAGGCCCTGTAAGTTATGCCATGCCATAATACTCTGAAAACCCATGGAGCAAACACTGTCTCGCTGCATTCAGGTTCAACAGTAGATCAAGTTCTACACCATCTCAGGGTGAGTTGATAAATAGAAGAGAACCTTGAATCTTGAAAGTAAGGCCAAGTTTTCACAGTTGTTTTCAGCCCACAATAAGAGTACTAATATATTAAAAAAAAAAAAAAAAAGAAAAAAAGAAAAAAAAGTTGCAAAAGGTTATTAAAGCTACTCAAAAGGATAGTAAAGGAAAATTAGGAGGGTTGCAGCACCTCTGTCAAACTTCAGAATCAAAGGAATTTTTCCTAGTTTCTTGCTTTCTTAAAGTTCTTTTTCCAAGATTAAAAATAATCAAAAAAGTGTATTCCAGCTGCAGTACCTACCCTGCTAATGATCTTGACCACTGATCATCCTCAAAATCTTCCAACTTCATTTGTGTGCATATATGCATATTCATCCAAATACAATAAAAATTGACTATTCAAATGTTCATAGGCTTGACCTTTCCTAAAAACCCACACAAACTATATAAATTAAAGATATAATGGAATTAGATTAAAATTATGTGTCAGAACTGTGTGCTGTAGTAAAGGTAATTAAAAAATTGAGTTTCATTTTCAGAATCTTATGATCACCAAAAACTATTATAATTCTTGATTATAGCCTTTGCTGAATCACCTGACAAGTGTAATATATTAAAAAACTGCATATTTTTTATGCTTTCTTTGAAGAAAGAAGAAACACCAAAAGAAGAGTTAAAAAAATCAAAACCGCAGAGAGTTGCTTTTAAACAAATTGACCACACTCTCACTAATTAACTCTCCTTAAGCCCCTCTTTTATTTCTAGCCCATTTGTCAGTGTTAGTCTTTTAATTATCAAATGGTATGTAAGCCTTTTGTACAGTATTTTTAAGCTTTCAGAGAGCTCTGCCAAGCTGTATCATGCACCTTTTCCTTAAGCAAAGATAAAGAGGCCTTATAACAGACCTGTTAGTCCTGCTAATTAGTTGATGCTTTTGACACTCCCTAAATGCCTAAACATTTTAGAAGATGTTGTCAGATCTTCCTTCTGCATTGTAATGTACTTTCCATCTGCATGGCCACTGGCCCAAACTGCACCTATATAATTCTTTGAACATTTTCAAAGTACTGAGGGAGCAAGATGAAAGGTGAGTAATCTACAAGCAGACTGCTGTACTCTGAGCATACGACGATCTTAACGACAAAAATATCCTACACAGGTTGATGAAATTCGAATGCTGAAAAATGAGGGTAAGAATCGGTAGAATCCACTGAGGAAATAATTTGTTTTACCTTCCATGCCTCTTATTTAGGTTGAGAAAATCTTTTAAGATATATTTACAGCATGGAAGTGATGTGCTGAACACAATAAACAGCATGACTGTAGCCTAGCAGCTGTGAAATGCACATCCATGCTTGTAAATAAAAGCTGCAATCTATATTCAGTCAAATTAGTTAGGTACCTGTGTCATCACTTCATCAGAGTCAGTATGGCAGTGTTTCTGCCCAGGACAGTTTGAATTGTTCAAATCAGATTGTCTTTCACAACGCACAAAACAGCTATAAGTAGGAGATAGCTGTGAACTTACATAGTTCCACTGAAGTCAGAATTACAATGAGCTATGCTAGTCAAAGTTCTTGTCTTACCTTTTATTTTGAAAAAGGAAAAAAAATAAATAAAGTGAAAGTCAATGTCAAGAACAAGAAGAAGACAAGGTAGTAAGAACACAGTTTGCCATAAAAATATTTTTGTGTTTTTACCTATCTCTATCCCTTTTTATACCTGAAATAATATTCATAAACATATATAATTGGCTATGCAGCTTATTCAGAAGAAGGATGTCTTTGGAAAGGGTTTTAGAGAATGTAGAGCAGAATCCAGAAAATTTTATATGCAGGCAGAAGGGGAAAAAACCAGCAGCATTTAATAAACCCACTATTTTACGCTATCTTTTTACTAAATCCTTCTTTCAATACACATGCTAAATGCAAGGGCTGAACTTTTACTCCCATACACAGAATTACATGAAAAAGGGATTCATCTAAATTAGCATATTAATTTTTCTTAGAACTTTAAACTTGCCATTAAAGTTGTCTGTAGCTTCTGAAGCTCTGTGGATATTAAGTATACCAGGAAGAATGATCAGGGTAACCTGCAATTTATGGGAGAAGTTTCAAAGAAGAGCGAGAGAGTTACTATGGTAGATAACTTTTCCCTAAATTTCTTGGCAAAAGTGTAGCATTTGGTGCCTGATGCTTTAAAATTCTGCTATGGTAAATTCATTACTGGCACCTAGAATCAGAAATGACACAAGGACAGTCAGATAATACATCTACCATGAAGAGTCATCCTTCAGGAAAGCTCTAGAAATTCTTTTTCTTGTTATAATGGATCATTTTGCCACATTTGTATGTTTATACATATGTATATTCAACATGTATAATGACACTTATTTTTTGTCACTTGAAAACACACCTTGGATAAAAACATTCTTCTGAAAATATGTTCAGAAGTCTACACTTTTTAGAAATTCCTTTTTATCCAAGATTTCATTGGTGGAATGCTTGGATTTAAGATCAAATATGAATACTTGCTGGCATGTACATTCACAATACTGACATATAAGATAAGGACATACAAGGACATAAAAACCCTGTAATCAGTTTTTGAAGGTTGTCCTTGAATCAAAAGAACCAAAACACAGACTTTGAAAACTGCAACTCTGCCTGAAAGCCTGTCTTTTCAACAGACTTGAAAGACCCTGAAAGAACAGAGTATAGTAATTATAGAACTGTTAAGGATTTTTTATTCCAAGGATACATGATTCAGATAATCTTCCAGGTGACAAGTACCAAACTGCACTAACCAAAATGACCATTTGTGCTCATACAGAGATCAATACAAATCAGCCATAAGGTCTTAATGAATGCAACTCAGAGATCTACAATAAGAGTTTAGAGTTATGAGGGATAAAATATGCTCCACTCACATAAATAGTAATTAATAGTAGTACTACTCACTGTTATACTTTTGATCCCAAGAGGCTTAAAGCAAATAGAAAGGAAAGAAAATTAAAAAAAAAAAAAAAAAAGTCCTCTTGTTCAGTCATCTCCTGTCTTCAGACAAAACTGTGTCATCTCTTCTGGCTCTATTTTGATTTGATTCCAGTTACTAAATAGTTCTACTGAGTGTTTCATTTTTACTTCTTTTGTTGCCTATACTCCCCACACATAAATATACACATGTATTTCAGTAATTTGTCTCTCCTCAGTGAAATGCCAATCTCATCAATAAGGAGAACAAACATTCTATCAAGCACCATCTCTTCAATGCAGCTAAAATCTTGATACATTATTGTCATATCAAAACTGTGTAGTTCTCTCCCAGAATATAAAAAAAAATATTCTACCATGCTTTGTCATTCTGTCTCAAAATGACTTTTTCAGTTCTACTACATCATTTTTAAGACAAGGAGGATTAGACTGGCAAATGATATGCAAGACTTGGACAAAACATAGTGTACAATGACATGCTGATGTTATTTATTTTTCTGCAAAAACCCTGAATAATGGTCCTTGAATTATTCTGAAGTTCACCTTAACACTGAGTTATTTCTCCATTCTGAGGTATTCAAGGTACACGCACTCAAATGTGAGTATGGTGGTGTTATTTGTGATGTTAAAAAGACAATAAAAATAAATTATCAGAGAACTTTTCTGACTTCTACTCATACTGGGTACTGTAATCACTAGCAAACAGTATGTGCTTCTGTTATATAGATCCACTTCCCTGATCACCTAAGGTCTGCTGTTGACATACACAACTTTTGAAGTGTTTTTGTACTTCTTTGTTCTTCTTTCCATTGGTATGACTTCTATCTTCCCTTTCATTTCCACTTTAGCCCTTAGGTTTTGGTCATACTTACAATTTCTTTCTCTTTTGCTAGAATTACATTCTTTTATATTCCCTCATACCTTCTAATGGCTTATAGTGTACTTGATTATCTTACCTAGTTCAGAGAGTAAGAAAACTTTCACCTTGTTGCTGGCGTTTGTCCACTGGTCACGGTATTATACTACTTCTTCCCTGTACACATCAGCTTCCAAGCACTTAATTCAATATTCTTCTAGGTCCCACAGTCCCTGCATTCAGTTAAATGAAGCATGTTCTATCATCAGCTCTTTAAATCTTCATCCCTAGTGTCTACATCACAACTTACCAGAGGTAGGCAGTCAAGGTTAATATTTCAGTCACATCTTCTGTGTACAGAGACATTTATTGCCCCTTGCCATTGAAACCCCTCAATGTTTTCCCAAAATTTCTCTGGCTTTTACCATAGCTTTCAAGAAGAAAGGACAAGAAAAGTAAAATTAATGACACATTTATAGTATCCTACCATCATTTGTTGGCCACCTTGAGACTGACTAGTAGACATTTTGTTCAAATGAGAATCAGCACCAAAAAGAGGGTTGACTGGGAAGCCGTGTGCCAAAGACAGTCAAAGGCAAATACTCTCTGACACTTTCATTTGATGGGACTCCTTTCTCACCATGCAACATGACCCACTAACAGAGAGTGACTACCAAGCAGAGTTAAAAACATCTCCATCAAAAAAAAAAAAATTATTTGCTGTCAGATTCATTCTTGTCTATGTTTTATTTCTCAGTTAAAGAGATACGAAATGCAAGATGCTGAAATTTGCTGTATTATATTTTCTAATAACATTCTACTAAAGTAAAAATTAACAGGTTCTTTCTTGCAAGATTACTTCTGGCCTACGTCGTTGAGAATTCTCACAAAAACATTATGCTATACACAAAATCACAGTAGGTCCCTGAGAAGGCTATTCTACAGTTTTAGGAACATATGGTGAAGTTCAGATGGATTAGCCATCCTAACTAACCTTGAAATTATAGAACAAAGATTTTAAACTAAGGAAAAACTAAGCGTGTATATGCCAGTACCTTAGTATCCTTAAAATTAGCTATAATATGATTTAGGCTATTTTCTGTCATTGATTAGAGAATTGATTTCTGTCTCACATAAGAGACCATCTGACTTTTTAGCTTACCATTTCTGCACAGTGCTTTTGAAAAAAGGTTACAATTTAGTCTTCTCAGAAGGTCAGATACTTGAAGAACCTGCTCTTTGATTAGACAGATACAACCTGAGGGCTTCAGTTCCCTACTGTTCCAGTCTTTGATGTCCCTTTCGGCACAGCCCTCAGAGTCTGCAGCCCTGCTCTACTGGACACTCAGGATGTGTCCCGGTTTGAGACAAACTTGGAGGAAACATCCAAAATTAACTTCCTCTGACAGAAGGCAGGTTTCAGCAGCCCCACCAGGTTTGGAAACAATTTTTCTTGGAGGAAAGTGGAAAAAAACCTTGTTTATTTAACAAACCGGGTGCATGAAGGCACGAAAAAGAATGAATAATGTTAAGTAATAAAACCTCTCGCTGTGAAGAAAACCTGAATCCTTTCTGTAGGTGTGGCTAGGCTCTCTCTGGAGATGGGGTGCAGTGTGGGCCCCTTTGGACCACGGTGTGGGGCCTCCCAGTCATGTTCTGGTGTTGCTGAACAGTTCCTGCAGGAAAAAGAAGAAGCCTCCATCCCAGGAAAACTCCTTGCTTCAGTTAATGAAACAGAAACTACCCTAAAAGCAAGGGAATGCAACTCTCTTCCCTGTTGCAGAGAGCTAGGGAGAAGAGCAAGTGAGTTATCTGTGCTTTTAAACACCAGGCTGCCGAAATATTTCCCTGGCTCCCCTGTGTCCCGGACCCAGCTTTAAAGGCACAGAACTCACGTATGGGATGGGGAAGACGATAGGGAACACAGGATCATACAGTCACCCCAGGACAGGACACAACGCTCTTTGGTTATTTTTATTTAAACAATAGCTCATCTCATTCTATGGGAAAAGAATGGGGAATTTGAAGGGGAAGGGGAAAAGAAAAAGGGAAAGAAAGGGAAGGAAAGGGAAAGAAAGGAAAAAGAAAAGACAAAAAGGAGGGAAAGGGGATGAGGAGGGACAGAGAAGGTGCGGAAAGAAAGATGAGGGAAGGGAAGGTGCGGGGCGGGAAATTTTTGGGAAGGGAAGGTTTTGGG
>VXAC01000395.1:194853-243368 GCA_013399225.1 Rhipidura dahli | reverse complement strand
TGCCCCCGCCCCACGTTACGCTGCGGGCGCGCCCCCTAGCGGCGGCGCGGGGCCCCGCTATGGGCGGGGCGGTGGGCGGGGCAGTGCCCGGGCGCGGCGGTGGCGGGAACGCGGAGCCTGGTCCCAGGGGCCTGAGGGCACGGGAGGGATTTCTTACTGCTGCCTTTACACCTTCTCCAGTGCTCAAGGCGCCTTTAGTCTCCCCGGGTATTCTCTGGGTCTGTAGGTCCCTCGGAGGCAGCCAGAAGCTGCCAATAGGTGAAGTTTGAGGAATCTCTGATCGCGGATTGTGCCTTGTGCACGAAGCACACTAACGGTCTGGCTCATTCCTGAGTTGCAGCTACACCTGTGGTCATGCAAAGCCCGGTATGTATATGTGGATGGTATGTGTGCAACAATCCTGCACACCTTTGCTGGAGCACGGTCCTGCTTGTTAATCAGCAAATAGAGAAAAATGAGCTTTAGAGTGCTCAGAGGAGGGTGTGAGCGCTCAGGCTTGCATTTCTCACTTAAATAGGTGAGATTTTATTCTAAAAACATTTGTGGTACCGTTTGGGTGAACACACATGGTCAAGAAGCTGACAAGCTGGCAGCCAATCCCCTGATAAAGGAGGTGAACAGTTGGTGTCCTCACTTCACACAGTGAAAAATATTTAACTTGTCCTGTTACTGTGATACTGTTTGTGACATCTGCCCGAGAAGTCAACTACAATCTGCTGAGAAGGTGGATGTAGCAGAGTATATGAAAGTCTGTGTTGTTGGCTCAATACACCCATAACGAAGCGTCTCTTGGCGTTCACTGGAGTGATACAACACTAGCCTCAATTTAAACCCCTCAATCGTGTTGTACAAAACCTCCCTCTTTTACACTAGGTGAATGAGGAAGGTCGCTTAAGGTAAACATCTGGGATGGGCTAAAGGCAGGAACTACAGGAGAAAAGTCCATGTCTGCTGGAGAGATGTGGGACAAGACAGATGCGCTCACTGGCATGGAAGTTCATTTTAATTAATTACAAGACCTGGAGTTTCAGTCATTGATTATTCCAAGTGCTTTTAGAATATTCAGTCAATGGAAAATTACAATGTGTTCATTGTTCAACATTGAAATGCTCAGGATGTGCATTCTTTATATTGACACCTCTTTTGTGGTTCTCGTGCCTCAAAAACGGAGAGAAACTGGTATTTCATGGAGGGAACAGTTGTGTTATGGTCAGGAGTTCGTAAAGATGATCCCATGAAATGTTTGGACAAGAAAATGCTTTCCTTACTCATAGATCTCCTCCATAGAAGCTAATGGGATCACCTTTTTCTCTTTTCCTTTTAGAAAAAATTGGGGACTGGAAATGTATTAAGCGGGAGCCAGCTAGTTGTGATGCAGGGTTTTTGGTGGAAGCACCCAGCTATCCCGTAGACGGCAACACCCGCCGGTTTCTGGGCCGTGGATGTGTCCGCAGGATTCCCTTTTTCCGAACTCCGCCTCCCAGCACGCCTCGCTCCCGCGCCGTCCTACAACTCCCAGCATGGCTCGCTCTCGGCGACGGCCTACAGGTCCCGGCATGCCTCGCTGCTATCGCACCACCCCGCTGGGCTCTGCGCAGCGTCGGACTATAGCTCCCGGCAGGCGCCGCGGCGGCGGGAATACATCACCCAGGCGGCGCTGCGTTGCCGCTCCGCGCGTGCGCCGCCGAGGGCTGGGCTGTTGCTCCCTCACGGGCGGCTGCGGCGGGTCCTCGCCATGGAGTCCTACGATGTGATAGCGAATCAGCCCGTCGTGATAGACAACGTGAGTGCGGGCGGCCGCGTGTCCCGGGAGCGGGGAGGGCCCGCAATCCCTTTGTCATCGGGGGCGGCCGTGCCCCGCCCGCCGCCTCCCCCCCACCTCAGCCGGCCCGGCCGCCGCCTCCGGCTCTCGTACGGCGCCATACGGCGTCCTCGGGGGGCGGGGCCGCTGCGCCTTCGCGCGTTGCGATTGGCTGGGGCGACTGGCAGTCATCCGCCGCGGGGCCGCTGCCCCGCGCTGGGGGCGCAGCCCCCGCCGCCGGTGAGCTGCCTCTGGCTGGGAGGGGCGGCGGGCCCCCATTGGCTGGGGCGGCTGTCAGTCAGCGGGGCAGCCCGCTGCTACCTGCCGGAGTGGGGCGGGACTGTCGCTGGATCACCTGCGCTCATTGGCAGCTGGCGCTGTCAGTCAGGCGGGGCTTCCCCGGCCCCGCCTCGCCCCTCTTTGTGCCGGGGGGACAATAAGGGTGCTGGGCCAGGCCATGGCCGCTCTCCCAGCATGCTTCGGGGCAGGCTTTGGCCAGGGTTCCAGAGCGCTCCTGGCAGACCGTGGATGGACCCCACACAGGCTCTGGGGGTGCCGGCACTTCCCTTGGCCCGTGCGGGACATGGAGCTCTCCAGCTAGAGCCCCATCACAGGCCTAGCAAGAGAGAAGCCTTCACCTCTTGCACTGCCCCTCCTCCAGTGCATCCAGCACTGTGGTCACAACAAAGCAGTGCCGTCACCAAGGCGTGGATTCCCATGCCTTGGAATGCCTCTGCTTAAGGATCTGTGCCCAGCGCGAGTTGCATCAGCTGTAATTTGACAGCATAGCGTGGTGTTGCAGATGGCTGCTCCAATCTGCTGATGCTGCTCATTAGCACAAAGCAGACCTTCAGTCTGGCTGTGTTACAGCTCTGCGGGAGATGAATGACAGTGATTCCATGCCTCTTTGAGGTACTTCTGGGTCCAGGTCTGATTTGTCCCATCCATGCTGCCCTCCCGGGAGGAAGGACCATCCAGGAAGGGGTGGGAGGGCATATCTTGGACGGAGCCTCCTTCAGTGTAGTGAGTCACAAACCCGTGCTCCTCCCTTCTGACCTCTACCGCCAGTGATGGAGATTGTGTTGTTTTGAAGGGTCAGTACTGTGCTCCATTCTTCTCCACAAGCTTAATTTCTGCTGCATCTTTGTGCCATATGAAGTGGTTTTGCTAGCGTGGCACTTCTCAACCTATTTCTTTAACTCCCCATTAGGTGAATGATTGTAGGTCTTCTCAGATAAAGGCAGTTATTCTTCTGACCTTTTCTTTATTATGGATCCCAAATTCCTCTCTACAGCTTGAGCTCTCTGATAAAATTTTGGCTTTGTTTCTTTCCCCAAAATCTTACAGCAGAGAGATTTGGGTTAGACATCGAAGGAAAGCATCTAACAGAAAATGAGAGTAAGCAATAAACTTGACTATGTTGAGAAAAACATGTACCTTCTTTACTGAAGATACTAAAAAATGTGTTATGTTGATTGTTTTTAGGAATGACTGGATCAGCACTGATCCTGATGTGTAGTTGAGTGATTAGCTAAACAGTGAACTTATCTCTAGGTGTTCTGGTACTGTGAGGATGACTTTGTTGAGCTATTCGTGCAGTAGCAGCTTATATTTAATTTCAGCATGTCCTTTTGTTATTTAGTGCAATGGTTGCCTCCCCTGCCTCAGATATGAAGAAGGGCTCATGTGCGAGCAGCTGATTGTGTCTTTTTTCATTTTATTAAATGGTCTTATAAAAGCTAATTCTTGCCTCTCCAATAAATGAGCTCCCCCCTTTCCCCTCCCTGTACAAGAAGTAGAATGGAGCAGTTGTTGTGACATCTGCCTTGAACACTGGCAGGCTGTGGGCCGAGGAGCCTTGTGGTGACATTGCATTTTTGGTACTCTCTGGAGTCCAGGCAGGACGGGAAGTGGAGCTGCACAGAGCAGGTACCACTCTTCCCGTTGCTGTTCCATTACTGCTTTTCCCCAGAGAGCTGCAGGCACCTTTTGAAGGCTGAATGTTATCCTGTCTCACGTGTGCCTGTGTGGGGGAAGGTGGGAAGGGGGAAGTGAGATATTGAGCTGGTGAGAACCAGACCCCTGCAGCCCCAGCCCTGCTGTAGTTTTGCAGTGTGTTCCAAAAGGACATGAAGTTCTGTAGCTAAAAACTCAACAAGGAGGTTTTTTCTCTTACCAAACATTGCTCTTAGCTGTATATTTTCAGCAGGGAGAGCTTTGTAATATGCAGTGGGAGGTTGGAGCTTTACCTCAGCACAACTTGAATACTCCTCATTGTCTAATTTTTAAGAGTTGTATTTCCATCTGCAGTCCAGCAAACTCTCTCTGAATGGTCTGGGAGCCTTGCTGAACATAATGCACATGTTGACAGTCCAGCTGTGGCCTAAGTCAGTGCAAATTCCTTGACCTTCATGGAACGTGAAATTATCTTTTGTTTGCTTTGTAGTCTAAGTGTTGGCATTTTATGCAGCTGAGCTGTCAGCAAGGGCTGTTGTGTCTTTGGTTTGTTCTTGATCTTATAAATTCTGTATCAAATAAAACAGTTTTACCACAATATGAAATGTGCACTCTCCATAGAAAGTGCTACAAAGAAGATTGATTGGTGATTTCCATTTAAATTTGAGTCCTAAATGCATCAGGATGAATGAATCCATAACCAAGTGGCTACAGAGCTAGTGGATGAGGTATGTTCAGTTCCTTCAAGGCACTCACAAGAATTTTGAATGAGTTTATCTTCCTTGACCTTCACATTTTACGTGTAGTTTTTCTTCTTTTATTCTTTTGCTCAAATTTAAATTAAAAAATAAATAATAAACCCCTGCCAAACAAAATGGAATGAAAGTCCAGCCAGGATAGTTACTGGTGGAAGTATATAAATTTGTGATTTTTTTTTTTTAAAAAAAGTTTTTAAGTTTTAATAAATCAGAGTTTGTAGCAGAAGAGAAGATGCATTTGTTTTTACTCATTTGAAACAAAGATGGAAAAACAGGTCTTTAAACCTTCTGAATCAGGATTATTTCAAAATGTAAACATTTTCCTTTCATTGCATAGGAATCTCAAACTGGTCTATAATAAACAGATTTACTCTGTGTGCACATATCTTCAAGGAAGTAAAATGTTTTCAAGAAAAATTGAATAGGTCAGAAAATGCAGTCAGGTCTTTGTAGTGCGGAGATATCAAACAGCTATTCTTGGTTTATTCCCAGGCATTTGGAAGCACAACTGTGTTGAAGCCCCATCCCACCGGCACATTCAAAGCAGTTATTCGTCTTTGACTCCAAGTTGGAGTTCTGAACTCCCAACACATTTGGTTAACTTTGAACTTCCGTATGTAAATCTTAAAATATATAACTAGCTGGGAATCTCACCAGGACATGCTGGGTAATTTTTGGCCTGACATAAGTTTCAGTCTCTTAAGTTAAAATAGGAGCATCATTGTTCTCCTGAAACCAGTTTCCCGCAGCAGAATGTGCTAGCAGCAAGATCAGGCATTATCTTGAACAAAATATTCATTAAGTGCAATATTCTAACATGGTTACATTATGTTACTGCATTTCATGCAACTCTTCTTCTGCAAACCTTGACACAGGGTGGTATTCTTTCCCAGGCAGAGAGTTGTTTATAAGCTATGATAAGAAAAATCAAAATAGTGGGTTTGGTTTATTCCTTGTTTGGCTTTGAAGGGAATAGCCAGAAGAGAGTTTGTCTCAAGGGAAATCTTTTTAACACTTCACAGGCCACTTTGTCACACTGATATGGGATGCAAGTGGAGCAAAGTCCCTCATGCCAAAAGGAAGTAGTTAGTCCTGCCTAGTTGGTAGCTTGGGTGTGCTCCTGGAGCCCGCCTGGCTGCAGGTGTTTATCAGAAGACAAGGATTCAAGCAGTCTACCTTTCATATGCTTTATAAATAGCCACATCTGGTTTGCAGAGTATCCTTGACACTTACCTCCTGCAGATGTGTCCTGGCAAATTTGACTCTGGTGGTTTAGAGGCAGGAATATCCCGGCTGTGGTGGCAGAACACACGTGCTCTGTGCAGAGCCTGACATCATGGCTGAAACTGCTGATGGAAGTAGCTTGGCAGTAAAGTGCTGGACTGTGAACGGGAGAGGCTGGGGCCGCCCCACATTCCTTTGTGCTGAGCCTGCTCTGGCTGGTAACCTCTGGCACTGGGATGGCCGCATCGGAAACTGCTGCAGCCAGGGCTTGCCTGGCAGAGCCCTGAGCAACTCATCTGGCCCCAGCCTGGAAGCAAAAGCAGTGATGCTGACCCACACAAAGGTGGTCAGAAGTGGAAAGCTATGGAAGAGCTGTGTTACTATTCATTTTAAAATGCTGTGGAGCAGCCAAAATGTCTTTTTTGGCCTCAAAACCAGAGCAGTCCTGCCGCAGAGCCTTTCTCTGCCTGTGCAGAGTGAACAGGCACTTCACAGGTCACAGCTTTCAGTGCAAACTCACACACACTTTGTTCCCACCATGGGGCTAAGCAGAACTGCTCCTCTTTCTGCAGAAGAGCTTGTGCCCAGGGTAGTCTGGGATTACCAATGAAATTGCTGATCTGAGGAGATCCTATGAAAATCCGCTCCTTAGCAAAACTTGGGTGTTCCTGCAAGCCGCTCATTGTTTCAAGATGTCATTCCCTTGTGCAGGGAGAGGAAATGGAGGAGGGAAAGGAGTCAGCAAAGATCCAAGTTGATGATGGTGTTCCCAGGATGCTTCCGGACGGGGATGGGAGCTGTGGGGCCAGATGCCTGGCACTAACTCCCTGCCAGGGCCTTGCTGTGGCTGGTTTTACCCGCTCTGTGTTTGCTGCTTTGAATGTTGCAGAAGGCTCTTTGGATCTGTGCCTTTCTGACTGCCATCCCTCATCTCTCCTTTGTCTCTTCTGAACAAGCTCTATCCCGTCAGCTGTGCTTCCTGCCCCCAGCCTTTTCCCCTTGCAGTGTAACCAGCACGTCTGTCCTTTTCAGCCCCAGTCTGGGTTGGTTTCCAGTGTCTTTTCTGACCACGTTTCTGCCTCCTTAGCATTAGCTAGTTCATCCACCACTTGATCACCTTTTCTTAGTCTCTTCTCCAAACTGTTTCCCACAATTCTTTGCTACTTCCTTCTCTGACTTTATCTGCCCTCTCTCCATTCTTTCCAAATCTCCTTCTGAGAGGCCTGTATTTTTCATTCTCCCTCTGCCTCCTGAAGCTGGCAGAGTTCAGTTGCTCTTGCTGGGCTTTCTAGAGTGTTCTCCTCACCCAGGGGTTATCTAATATCAATAGACAACTGTGGAGTGTGGATTTATCCTCCTGCACTCATCACAGTAGCCTTGGCTACAAAAATACTTGTCTGTACAGGGCAGTGTTTGGGTGTGTGCAGAGTACCAGGATGCGCAGGGTGGTTGTACCCTGTGAGATGTGTCACTGCCAGGGAGGGTGCCTCCAATAGCCAAGCTGGCACTTCCCATCCCCAACCAGCCTGAGGAGCTTTTTCCTAGCAGAAAGGACAGGATCTGGCAGTGCTGGTGTACTTCATCATTTCTCTAAAACTTATGAAGATGACGGAATGAATGATAAGCTCACGTATTTGTCTGTTGCTTCCACAGGGTTCGGGTGTGATTAAAGCAGGTTTTGCAGGAGATCAAATACCAAAATACTGCTTTCCTAACTAGTAAGTATTCTGCTGGTCTTGGTAACTTCTTAGTACCATGTACCAATTTTTTGATATGTAGAGGGGAAGAATTTGCCCAGTTTTACAAATGGAAAAAATGAGTTACTCTTTTCTGCCTGCTGCAAAGAAACATCAGGGAGATGAGAGCTCCGCTGTTAAATATTTTGAGATTTTTGGGGGGACACACACATCATAAAAGATGACATCACTTTGTCAGGCTCAACACACAACCAAAGCTGTAGGATCCTTTAATCTGCACTCATGAGGAAAAGGACCTGGAAAAAGTAACATTTGGGATGAGAGGATACAGAGGATGAGAAGACCTGTATTTTTTTCAGTGTGTGGTATGATGTCTCAATTCCTGCCAGTCTTCTTTGTAAGTTTTCTCAGAGTTTTGCCAAGATGAAGACTGCCGGAACAGGAACTCTGAATAGTCACTGGCTTTTATTTTCAAAGCAGTGAGTTTTTAATGAGTAATTTTGTGTTCTGAGCAGTGTTCTGTATGAGATGGTGGGGTATGGGACTACAAATGTCTAATCTGAGAAGTCTGCCTCAAGTCAGGCAGCATGTGTGGATCCAACACCTCAAACAATTGCTCAGTCTAGCCATGTTCATCCCAGGCACTGTTGAAACAGATGAATCTGAATAATCAGTGAAAATGTGGCCATACTCAGCTGGTTTATGTCCAGCCAATTCAAAACTGTCTACAATCTGTTCCCTTCACCTCTGATTCTGAGATTAGCTTATAGCAAACCTGGGTCTGTCTGCACCTGGTAGTGTCCCCAGACACATCCATTGCTTGAGAAAGTTCTTTTTAGGACAGAGAGGAACACAAAGTAGGCAATCCTTGGATGCATCTGAGCTCTTTGTAGAAGCATTTACTTTTGTCTCTGTTCTAGTGTGGGCAGACCAAAGCACGTTCGTGTTATGGCTGGTGCTTTAGAAGGGGACATTTTCATCGGTCCAAAGGCAGAGGTAAGAACACCTGTACACTGCACTTCTCCATATATCTCAGTGTGCTGCTGTAAGGCAGCTGGACTGTGGTTCTTTGGTATTGTGTAGGTCTGAAGAATAGAAAAGATTGTCATTTGTATGTGTGTCTGAAGTGGAATGGAAAGCTTAGTGAAATTCTTGTGCCAGTCTGCTGACCACAGACCTAGTTCCCAAGGCCTTCAATATCTCTCTTTTCAGGCTACTTCTAGCTCTTTATGGTTACATACTTTTGACTGAGAACTTCAGAAATGGACCCTACTTGATTGCTGTATATCTCCCTGCCATGGGCAGGAAGCTTCTCTCCACAGTCCTGCTTCTGTCAGCATGTAGCCAGCTGTGTGGTCACATTTCTTGCGAGCCCTTCAAACTGCATTCCCCAGTAACATCCTGTTATGTTTTATATCATGGCTGAACTGGTAGTACAAAGATACCATATGATAGGTGTCTGTGTGTTGGCTTGAAAAGTGTTAGGATGCAATATGCTCTGCAAATGTCAGATATACACATTCCTACTTGATATGAAAAGGCCTTATCTCGTCTTGGCTTCTCTGGGACAGATGTTTGTGATGAGTGTTCAGGTTTTGCCCTGTATGCTGTAGATAAGTTATCTTTTAGTGGAATCAAAACTGAAGTTGAGTCTGACAGTAAGTGACAGTCACAGTGCTCAGAAGCATGATTGTTGGAAGTTCTGATGCTCTTGTCCTTGCTGTTTGCTCAGGAGCACAGAGGTCTTCTTGCGATCCGATACCCAATGGAGCATGGCATAGTGAAGGACTGGAACGACATGGAGCGCATCTGGCAGTACGTGTATTCTAAAGACCAGCTCCAGACGTTCTCAGAAGAGGTGAGAGACCACGTTATATAAAGGCACAGGCATCATTCAGCGTGTGTGTAACATCAGGAGCCTTGGGACTCTGGGAAAGATTTGAGACTTTTCCTTTGCCCTTCTTCCTAACTGTGTGTCTGTTGTTAAATTTGGCTCTTTCACCTCTCAGGAGATACTGCACAAGAATTGTCCAAGCAGAATTCCTCTCCAGATCTGATGGTCTGGCCTGACTGAAAATCTGCCTTTCACATTTGCTAGTCACACTCTCTGTAATGATTCTACGCTAGGCTAAGTGCTTCTGACTTTTCCTGTTTTGCCTGCACATCAGGCATATCCACTGAGTAGTGACATAATTTGAAGGGAGGAAGGAGAAAACCACAGACCACTGTGGTCTGGAAGGATCTGACCAAAAATTATTAAATGACTGAGAGTAATCTAAGTTGTGGAGTAGGAATATTTCTGTCTGTTTGTGCTAAGACCATATGCCTTCACCCTTTCTTAGGGTCTGTGTATTTTGGCTAATTGGCTGATTTTTGTCACTGAGAGTCATCTTGTTTGCCCTTCATAGGGCAGAGTTACTCACAGAGCACATTTCCTAACACTTCTTCACAACTAGACCAGAACCCTACTGATCTTCCAACCTAATAGAGATCATTCACAGTCCAATACAGCTCAGCTGAAATTACTCCTTTGTACCTGTCCTCTTGCACCAGTGAATAAATAAGCAGAAACTTTTAGGAACACACCCCTGCTGCCTCCTGGTTACTGCAGCACAGCTCCTTCTTCTCTTTCCCAGCATCCTGTGCTGCTGACAGAAGCACCCCTAAACCCACGCAAGAACAGAGAGCGTGCTGCTGAGGTGTTTTTTGAGACCTTCAATGTGCCAGCGCTATTCATCTCCATGCAAGCTGTGCTTAGCCTGTAAGTGTCTTTCGTCTTTGACTTGTGTTTGTGGAATGTTGCCACAAAATCCATTATTTTACAAAACAAACCTGTGAAGACCTCACTGATGTCTGACTTACCCCCTTTTCACGCAAGAACCAAAACTCAGTTTGTGTAATAAAGAGTTCACTGGAAATTTTCTGAACTGCAAAGAGAACTTGGATTTTGAGGGTATTTTAGCCCGTTTGTGGGAAATCTCTGCTTCCTGAGTTGAGTGTGGATGTGTTGCTTGCCTGGGCTCACTTTGAGTTGCTTATTCTGACTTGAGCCTTTGTCCCTTCGGTAGCTACGCGACTGGCAGGACCACGGGAGTGGTGCTCGACTCTGGGGATGGCGTCACCCACGCAGTTCCCATCTACGAAGGCTTTGCCATGCCTCACTCCATCATGCGGATTGACATCGCTGGCCGGGATGTCTCCCGCTTCCTGCGTCTCTATCTCCGGAAGGAAGGCTATGACTTCCACACAACCTCTGAGTTTGAGATTGTCAAGACCATCAAGGAGGTGATGCCCTGCCTTGTTTCTGTGTTTGTCCAAGAGGGGATTTCTTCTCAAAGGAAATTGTGTCTTGTGAAATCCAGTGGGAAGTTCCAGCCTACCTAGCTCTGCACCTAAATCCATTATCTACATGAAGGAATCTAGGGCCATTAAGATGGTTAAAGGATTCTCATATGTGGAAAGGCTGGGAGAGCTTGGACTGTTGAGCCACAAGAGATGGTTGGGGAGAGTCTCATCGATGTATATAAATATCTGAAGCAGGGGTGCAGAGAAAACAGAGCCAGACTCATTTCAATGATGTCCAGTGACAGGACAAGATGCACAAACCAAAACTAAGGAGGTTCTGTCTGAACACAGACATTTTTCAGTGTGAGGGTGACCAAGTGCTGGCACAGTTTGTCTAAAAGGTTGTGGAGTCTCCATCCTTGGTAATATCATCTGGACAGGGTCCTGGACAGCCTGCTTTAGGGAACCCTGCGTGGACAAGATGACTTCCATAGGTCATTTTCAACTTCAGCTGTCCCATATTCTGGGTCAGTTACAGTCAAAGTCACATTAATCCCTTTTGAGGGGCTGTTAACAGGGAGGTGAAGATGGGCTGGTGGTTCAGAATCAGTTTTGCGTTTACCTGTACTGCAGTTTTTCAGGGTCTGATGATGTTTCACTAGTGTTTGTTTACCCTTCATGGGGTAAAATCCATGGCAGCTAGGGATCACAAGTGGGATATTGTAAGGTAGTTTACCTGCTGCGAACCCCAAGGGTCTTTTCTCCAGCATATAATATTGCTAAAATCAGTCTCGCCAAAGGTATACATGGATTTTGATTATTAGTAAGAAAAATATTTGATCAGAGGCATTTGGGTTTACACTTCTCATCTCCCTCTCCCCGACTCTGTTTCCTCTCCAGCGTGCCTGCTACCTGTCAATAAACCCCCAGAAGGATGAGACTCTGGAGACTGAGAAGGCTCAGTACTACCTGCCAGATGGAAGCACTATTGAGGTTTGTAAGGACCACCCCTGGGGAATTCCTCATGGGAAGCACAGGGTTTCCAGAAAAGATCCCCAGTGATGGGAAATTTCATGCAGTGTTAGATAGGAGGGGATAATTTTAAAAGACCAAAACTCATCCTAGGCCGTTGACTGGGAGCTAGAATTTTTAGGGAAAGAAAACTTTTAATAGAAATCTCACAACTTCTAGTAGAAGTCCTGGTTAAGGATGCAGCATGACAGTGGGGACTCTGAGTTGTTTGAGAGCAGGCTGTGATCTAATAAAACTTCATGCAGATTAGGTATGGAGTGTGGGTAGGTGTCAGCGCACTAAATCCAGCAGTGTTTTTATATGTGCCTTTTGTTCTGCCTAGAATTGTCTCTGGTGCATTAACAGTTGCTTTGAAGAGTTAGGAATACTCCTCAGAAGACTGAACCCACTACTATAGAGTGGTTGAAAGAGAGGAAATACACGTTGTACCTCCAGTACCAGGGCTAGATTTGCTCCCTTTATGCCAGACCTGCTGTATGGGGCTGAGCAAGTTTCTTCATCTCTTTCATCTGCAAACTGGAAAAGGTGCCCTTTGTAGGAGCTGTAGTCCAAACTTGCATTCACTTGGGATCTAGTGGTGCAGCATGAATGTCCAGGAAGCTTCCTTACTCTGAAGCTTCACCTAAGAAAAGCAGGCCCATCTGTAGGTAGTGAACAAAGCCACACTGTTCTCTTCCCTCTGTACAAACTTGTTCTCTTGCAGATTGGCCCTGCCCGTTTCCGAGCTCCAGAGCTCCTGTTCCGGCCAGACCTGATAGGGGAGGAATGTGAAGGACTCCATGAAGTGCTCGTTTTTGCCATTCAAAAGTCAGACATGGATCTGAGGCGAACGTTGTTCTCCAACATCGTGCTGTCTGGAGGCTCCACGCTTTTCAAAGGTTCCTGCCTCTCTTTCAGTGTGCTGTGACATACCTGATCTCTTGCTTCTTTCTCATAAGATAACCCAGATCACCCAACTTCTCCTCTAGGATGAGGGCTGTGTAAACTCTGCTCTCTCGGGGCATTTACTGCCTAATTTTTTGAGTTCTAGTCATATCCTTTTGGGTATACAAGACACCTGCCCTCATACATCACTTTCTGGGCTTGGAGGCCTTTTACTGTTTTCTTCCAGTCAGTGCCAGTGGAAGGACTGAATAGCTGTGTTCATTCCTGCTGCTGTAGATCACGATGTCTGAGGTTATATACTGAAAAGGGCTCTTCCATCTTCTAAGGTTTCTTTATGTTTCTGGTATGTGAGGGTTCAACAGTCCTAGTCCTGCATGAGTGTCAGCTATGTGTGTGCAGAAGGGTTTCAGCCCATCCCCTCAGGGCTCAGTTGGTACCCATTGACCTAAAGATACCCTCTGCCAGAACCCATCAGTCTGTTATCCAGTGGTTGACATCTACAAACAGATCCTGGTCTTCTCATTCAACTCCCTGTACAAATGGGCTGGACACAGGAGGAATGCCTAGGGAAGGAGGAGGTCCTAGCTAAACCAAAGCAAACCTTGTCTGCTTGACTCAGATTTCTGCCGAGGAATAGAGCCTATTGTACCAGTGTTTGAGGTCTCAGTGAGACAAAATCCTGTTGTGTCACAGTCTGTGTTCTGTGTCTCCCCAGACTGGACTCTCTGTAAGATGTGGAATGGGGTATTTGAATAGGACTACATAGGATGTGTCCACATTGTTAGTGGATGGAACTTGGGGTTTTGCTGAGGTGCTCACACTACACGTTTTCTGTCTTCTGTAGGCTTTGGTGACAGGCTGTTGAGCGAAGTGAAGAAACTAGCTCCAAAGGACGTCAAAATAAGGGTAGGAGCCATCTCCTTTGTGTTGTCACTTACCAAGTATGTTGTTCTGTGACCTTGAAAGAACCTTGCTCAGACTGCAGTTGCCATTTACCTGAAACCAGAAATGGCTTTTCTGAGACACTCACATGCCCAACAGCATTTGCTACTGTGATGAAAATCAGTTTTGTTTCGTCACTGAGAAGGTGGCTCCTCTGACATGACCCCTGTCCAGGATCCTGGACCAGAGTGGCTGTTCAGTGGAGACTGCCAGGTGTCTTTGCGTTGGGAGAGAACACATCTGTGTTTGTCAGGTGTTAGCTGGAGTGAAGTGTGGGCAGTGTGCTAGGAGGAACAGACTAGAGCTTGGGAAGGTATTGACTGATTCTCCCTTTCTCCCAGATATCGGCTCCTCAGGAGAGATTGTATTCCACATGGATTGGGTATGTACTGCACAGCAACACGTTTTGCTGTGGGATGGGGCTGGGGATGCACAGCCCAGCAGCTCTCAGTGGTGCTGTGTGTCGGGGGTTGCGTTGCTCAGCTCAGCTGGGTGATGCTTGGTGTGTTCTTGGAGCAGCAATCACCATGTCATGTGTGGTAAGGGGCAGGTGGTACCAGGCTCTGTAGTACTGGCACGTTTGAGGAGAGTTGGAGAGGGAGTGACTGCCCAGAGAGCATGTCTTTCATAGGTGACTGAGCCTTGGCACCTTTCAGTCATGGGGAAGCGTCACGATAGAAAGAGCCCATCTCTTCAAAGTGCCCCCAGCATTTTCTTTTAACCCATAACATGCCTTCTCTCCATAGTGGCTCTATCCTGGCCTCTCTGGACACCTTTAAGAAAATGTGGGTTTCGAAAAAGGAATATGAAGAAGATGGAGCTCGTGCCATCCACCGAAAAACCTTCTAGCCCTGGGACCTGTCCTCAGTCTCCTCTGAAGACTCACTTAAACTCGCTTTTCTGAGTCCGAGTGTCTGAGAGCTGCCTGTGTGTGTGTGTGTGCGCCAGCATGCCCCGATGTCACTGAGCAAAGACGACAGCAGCAGGAGGGTTGTATTAGTACTACTAACTTCTTTTTTTGTTTTGTTTTGGTTTTTTTTTAATGGAAAGGAGAAAATACCAACCTAAATTTCTCCAGAATGGCCCATTCCTTTTTCATTTCAGTCCCTTATTTTCTGTATCACAATCACATCTGTTATTGTAAAACAAATAAGCAAAAACAAAGGGAACAGCTTATAGAAACTGCCTGGCAAGCCAGAAGGGAGCCAACCACTGCAGACTGCTCGTGCAGGCTTTAGTCAGCCTGACTGCAATGCCTGGATTGTCTGGAAACACATAGCTGAGGCCCCATAGCTACTTCCTTCTTCAGCGGTGTCTTCATCATCAGTAGGTTTTTGAAGTTGTTTTTAATATATTTTTTATTAAGAGAAAGCACATTCTCAACAGTTAAGTCCATTTGCCCCCACTGTTTTGATGTGTGAGTGTGTGTATGAGTGTGTAACTTCTTAGCCTGATGTGGGGTCTGCACCACAGCTGGAGAAGTTGGCGATAGGACTTAGTTTGTATTGCATGGAGTAGAACAAAGCAAATCTAATCAGCTATCATTGTACTAGACGGTTATTCTCTCGTACCTTGTTTTAAATACCTTTTCTCCTCTGGAAGCAAGTACCCCGTAATGGGCGTGAAGGCACTTGTGTGTTCCCCCTCAACCTGCCAAGATTTACAGTGCTGACTTCTCGTGTTCTTTGTAAGAGTCGAGGCTGTTTCCCTCCTTCCTGCCATGTCAGGGCAAAGGGAGCATGTATTCACAGCCAGGCGTAACTCTTGTGTACTTTATCCATTCTGGGGCAAAATAATATTTGGGAAGGTGCATTGTAATGTAAGAATTGTTTTATTTATTGAAATGTCTGAGGATCTCTCAAATACTGACCACAGCACCTGGGAATTATGCTTTGGGTCTTCTTTGAACACCTGTTGCCCAGCTGCCCGCTGCTCGATGTTCGCACTGCACACAGCACCCGCGCTTAGTGGAAAGGCCAGCCCCGCACCAGTCCCCGTGCCTGCTCTGCGGGGACTCGCCGGTCGCTGGGAATGCACCAGGGAGAGGACAGTAAAGTGCACCGGGAGGTCGGTGTGACTTGAAGGTTTGTGAGCAGGAAGCTGTCCTGCTGGCTGTGTTCCGCTGCACTGCAGTGCCTTTCTGCTCACCTGGTGGCTGCTTTGCTTCTACTGCTCTAACAGCCCTGGGCAGCCTGCAGACCTGCTTGTGTTGGGGCGTGCCACTGTTTCCCCTTTAGGTTTTACTTGTGCATTATTCGGTGCTCTCTTTTTTCCCCCCCATTCATTTTCTGCAGAACCTGGCAGTAGCAATGGAGTTGGAGTTGCTTGGTGGCAGTTCCTCCCTGTTTCCCTCCTGTTCATCGCCACACATCACCTTGGGGTCACTCTCAGGTGCAGAGATGGGGTAAGAGCTGGAGGACTGCCACAGAGGTGAGGGAAAGGCCAGTGCACTGCCCCAGCTGAGATGAATGTAAGCAGCAGTCGGTTGTCACTGCAGGAACCAGGTTCTTGGGGTTCACCCATGGGTTTGGAGAAGCTGTAGGCAGGTGGGTGGGGTGGTCTCTCCCAGCTGAGGCCAGGCTGCTTGTTCACCTCCCCCATCAGAGCAGACTGTTTTTTAAGCAAGAACTTGTCATAAAAGAGCCATCAATATTCAGCCTTCTGCTGAGAAACTGGTTCTGTTCTTGCTGGTTTGCTGCAGCGCACAGAGGGGAATTCCAGCAAATTCCTCTTGGTTGCATTACTGCATGTCCCAGGCAGTGCTCTCCATCCCCCAGCCCCACCGCTGGCCTTGCAGCAGCAGTGCTCCAGTTTGTAACCTGCAGTGACTGGGCAGGACGGTGCTGTCTCCAATCTAGCGTTTGTTTGGTCTGCCTGACTGTTCCCTTGCACACTGTCCAAACCATGTTGCCTGGTGGTGCCCAGCATACTTAAATAAAGTCATTCATATACAACACTCAAGCCTCCTGGCCTCCTCTTCCCACACTTGTAATTTTAAGGAGGTAAACTGGTATTCTTTTGCCTGTGCAGAATTGTTGCTGGCCAGACTCTGCAAGGAGACACTATCTCTGGTCCAGGATTTCATTCCTGGCCTGGCTTTTGTGGGAAGAGATTCCTAGGCTGCAGCTGTGGTGTCCAAATCTACTCTCCTCTACAGGCATTATCCCTAGACTTCTGTCACTGCAGACAGGTGAAAGGCTGGGACAGGGCAGCCTGGGCTGAGCAAGGATAATGCCAGTGCTGTTGTGAGAAGAGCTGCTGCCAGCCCAGGTGTTTGCAGAGAGAGCAGTGGGTCAAGCCGGGCTTACAGGGTGGGCCCTGGGAAGGTGGCACAGTGGCCAGTCCTATGACTGTCCCATCTTGTCCCCAGCAGCCACTGGTGTAGGAACAGGACAGATTATGGGGCCTTCCACAGCAGGAGTAAGTGACACCTCCCCTCAAAGGCAGGTGATCCCTCTGCCCCCAGCAGAAACAGCCAAGCCCCAGTTCACAGTTTTGTGGGGAAGGAGATGTCCCCTTGTCTCCACCCAGCCACAGCACCACATCCACCCAGCCAAGGCTAGAACCGCTGCCTAGAAGAAAATCAAGCAATTCAGAAAAAGATCATCTTTAATTTATGAAATGGAGAATCATTCTCAAACTTGGTTAGAAGTTGCACAAATAACTTATGATTGAACCATTAAGAACTACAGCAGCCTCATGGCAGGAATGTCTTGGTCCAAGACAGAAGGTAGCCATGTCCTGAGGCAAGATGGCAAGTTGGTGGGCTGAGACCCCAGAGGGAACTAAACAAAGAACATTGCTCAAAGAGCAATAGCTTCCAAATGCTGCCTGCTAAGTCCCCCTCCTGCAGCAGGCAAGCACAAGCTTTGGCACATCCCTTCTGCCTTGCCCCCAAACACATCACAGGGTTTGAGGAGTCACCTTTCCTCAGGAACCCCTTTGGTGATTACCTGTCCATCTACTCCCAGCTGAAACCAGGGAGACCAAAGCACCAGCTCTCCTTGGGTCCCTGGCTCAGTAGCCAGGCAAGATGATCTAACTCAGGCACTGTTTCAAGTGCAGAGGAGCTGAGGTGTCTGCCCCTCCCCACCAGGGTAAAATCCCAACCCTGTGACTGCCCAGTACTGTGTCAAGACAGGCTCCAAAGAGGAATCGAAGGCACAAAAGCAACACCTGATGTCTCCTCCAGGCTTGTGCTCTCCTGCAAGATGGGAGGGTGCCAAGGCTGCCTCACCGGGTCACCTGGGATGACCCTGGGCAGGGAGGCACTTCCAGTGGCTGGATTAGGGGTTGGTTCCCTGGCTTTGTCCAGAATGGGAGGGAGCTCACGGTACAGCTAGGCTGTGGAGAGGAGGGATAAATGCATGCAATGGGATACCCACTGAAATGATACAGCTGAAGGCTCTGAACTCAGTTCAGCCCAGCACCTTTCCCAGGCCAGCAACAACACCCTCTACAAGGCTACAAAGAAGGGAACCTCAGCATAGCACACTCATCATCCTGGCTGTGCAGGATCTTGTCCTGAGAAAAACAAATGCTTAGGAGTGGATTTGGTCCAAGAACCACAGCACTGTACGTAGGAGGGTTGTATCAGTTAATGGGAAAGGCCTTCAAGGTTCTCTCATCCCTGCTCCTGTTTGACAATCATTCCCTTGGTCACTTGGTCCCTCAGGAGCCTCCCATTCCACTCCCCCAGGATGCAAGGCTTTAGCTAGGAAGGACTCGCTGTGCAGTTTCCTCCTGCTTAGCTGGAGAGGCTGTGGCTCCCCAGAGCCATGCCCAGGGCAGAGAATGCATTGGAGATGTGTCTGTTTCTAGCTCCTGTAACCCAGCACCTCCTTGCTGGAACAAGCAGCTCTCTGCTCCCTGGGACAGCGTGAAATAAAATGTTCTTGCTTCTGAGATTAAGTGATCTATCCCAGGCCCCTCACATGCTGAACTTCTCTGCCTTCCCCAGTGACCACCACCTGGAACGAGTAACATTGGAATCACAGCATTTCACAGCTGAACCGTGAACATCAGGCTCTCCCAGCCCACCATCCCTGCCCTTTGCCTGCCCTCCAGCAGCAGCCTGGAACCAGCAGCACCCTGGGGGCTCAGGCACCCTTAGATTGTTTTGATATCTGGTGCTTGGCCTTGTGTCAAGCTCTGCCGCTGAGCCTTCACCATCTGCAGCCTCTTCCCATGCAGGCTGAACTGTGACCAGCTGAGGAGCTGCAGCAGCGCGCACGTGATGGGCACAAAGACGAGGAGGTAAAAGCAGCCCTGGCGAAGAGTTGGCTCCAAGGCCGCAGCAGACTCCAGCTTTGGCTGGGCACTCACCACGTTGTTTAGGGGGTTGCGCTGGAAGATGTCGTAGCCTGATGTCAGAGAAGAGTTTGTGAGAGTGGGGACAGCGGGGATGGACCTCTGCCCATTCTCTTTCAGTGACCGGCCGTGGAGAGGCAGAGACCAGGCACAGGTTAGCAACTGAAGAGCCCTCTGCACCCACCCAGGACATGGTGCAGGACACTGAACTTACAGGTCTATCCTGTCCTGCTCCACTGATTTCCCCAGGAGCATCCTTACCTGTGTACGCACAGAGCAGCCAGGTGCCGATCAGAGGGGCGAAGGTCTGGCCTGGCTTGGTGACCAGAGCCACCATCCCAAAGAGCAGGGCTGATGCTGCCTGCTTCCTACGGTTCAGGACTAGATCCTCATCCACCAAGTCAGTGACCACCAGGTTGAGTAACTTACAGGTCCCTTCTGTGAACACACGGTTGCTGCGGAACAACAGGCAAAGTACTGAATAGGGGTATCAAGAAATGACAGGAAAATGTGACAGATCAGAAAAAATGGCAAGGGTGAGAAAGGTTTCCCCACACTTGAAATAAGAATTTCAGAAGCCATGGTTACAGGAGAGGAACACCACTATCAGTAAGCCTTTGTACCCTGCAGTGACACCTCGGATCAGTCCTGATCTGTCACACAGACAGGCCTGGGGACAGGACACACTGGGCCTGTGGCTCACGGGCACCTGCAGCACACACTGAGGGCTGCAGAGGAGATGAACACCAAGCAGCTAGCAAAGGCAGCTGCAGGCTGCCACCAGCCCTGCTGGTCTGTGACCTCCTGAATATCACTGCCTCCCTTGCTCTGCAGCAGGACAGCCTGTGGATTCTGCACTGACTGGTCCTATGTGCTGTGAGAGCTGGAAACCATTTGGCTTATGTGTGATCCTGCCCCCTGTTCCCTGCCTTTCACTCCTCTTCTTAAAACAGGGACAACTCATTTTACTTCCCAGGAGGCAGGGGAAGCGACCACTGCTTGCCTACCTGGCAATGAAGATGCAGAGCAGATACACCTGATCAGGTCCTGCCAGGAGCATGACAACACTCAGAGCCAGCTTCAGGAAGAAGAGTCCTCGCACCACAGCGTAAACCCCACAGCGGCGGCAGAGTGACAGGAAGTAGAGGTTGTTGAGATGGGGGGCAATGTAGGAAACACCTGAGCAGAGAGAGAGGCACAAACAGCTTGATGGAGTTTCAGTTTCCACCATGCCCCCGGACATGATACTGACAGCAAGTTTGGCTATTGCCAGCAGGACAATACAGGGTAGCTCCCCCGCACATACAGAAGGCTGCAGCAGATTTATTCCATGGCTTTGTGGCACAGCACACACTTTCCTACAGAGGGAGACCTTCTTCCATTAACCTCATGGACAGGAAGGAGGAAAAGACTTGCCCAGTGTCATGCAGAGGCTGTGACTCAGCCCTGGAGCAGAAATAAGAGGGACAGGACTGCCTGACTGGACCTGGCCTGCACAGAACCATCCCAGGGTAACTCTAGGACCAATGCCCACATATCTGGGGCAGCTTGGAAATGGTCCATACGCTGCAGAAGGAAAGGGATGAAATTCAGGGCTGTGTTCTCTGCTGCATCCTGGGAACACTATCTGCAGCCTCTAGTGCTCAGAGCAGTACTTCTCTGGAGTCTGGTGTCCAGCACACCAGGCTTGTCCTCAGTAAAAGAAAAGGCTCCAAGTTACTTCTGTGTCCAGGAAGGACAACTCAGAGGTCCCCGGGAAGCATGTGGGGTGTGTGCATGTGTGAATTTCACAGGCCAGAGTCCTGCATGTGAGCACACCTCTACCCAGATGGAGCCTGCGAAGAGCAAACCCAGACTCAGGCCAGATCCTACCTAACTCGGCTGCTCCCCCACTCCCACCCGAGACTCACCGAGCAGGAAGGATCCAGTAGAGACAGAGATCTGGTCTGACAGCAGGTGCTCCAGGAACAGAGGGAAGAAGTTGCTGTTAAAATGGCAGTGAAAAACCTGTGAAGGCAGCATGCAGACGAGCTTGTCAGCAGGAACAGCAGTGAGAAAGAACAGAAAAGGCTAACAGCCCTCTGGGCTCTGTTGTCCTAGGAGCCCCATGCCAGGGGATCATGCAGGATGAGCCTGGAGTACTTCAGCAGACCAAGACCTTGGCTGTGGCATTTCTGACACCACTGGCTGGGATTGGAAAGCTGCAATGCCATCAGCCATGCCCACTGCGTGCCCAGGGTCAGTCCCACTGCCCAGCTGTACAGCAAAGTGCTGCTGGGGCAGACAGGGTCAGCAGGTGACAGCCAGTGACCACAAGGCTTTGGGGGAGACAGTGGCATGGCAGAAGAGAGGAGGCAGCTGGCAGGAGGACATTGGTAAGGCAGCGAGGCTTGAACACAAAGATGCAGACCAGCATCAAGCGCCTGCCTGAGGGGAACTGAGGGATCCCCAGGGAGCCATGACTGCAGCACACAAAGCTGAGCAGGCTGCTGGCATTTGGTAGTAATCACTGAAGAGGATGAAGAACAGAAATGGTAAAAGCCAGCTGGGAGGTGGATCCAGCTGGACAGTGGGAACAGTGACGTGAGCCTCAGGAAAACGGAAAGGGAAAGGAGACTGTGCTGACAGCCACGCCAGCCAACAGCACTCCTGAACTCATCCCCTCTGTGAGCCAGGCCCTGGGCTTCTGCACCCCATATGGGCTGCACAGAGCTCAGTCAGCTCCCATAACCCAGCCTACGCTGCAGAGAGAGGAAGAAGCATCCCACAGCTTGCTCAGGAAATATCCTTGGTCACAAGCAGGGAGAGTGGCTACCAGCTGCTGAATCAGCCAGCGTGTGGAGGCTCCAAGAGCAAGTGGGTGCTGGAAACAGCTCTGCCCTTCCTGGGGAACTCACATACTGCTGAATCACCATCTCAAACAGCCAGAGCCAGTGCTCACCCTCTGAATTGCAGCGTGTCACTTCTGTGCCTACCTGGACAAGATTCATGCAGACAAACCAGAGGAAGTTGCGATGCCGGGAGAGCTGCTGGAGATATTCTGCCAGGGTGATCCTCTTCTCCTGGGGGACGGAATGTTTCTCAATGTACAGCCTAAAGGAAAAGGAGGGATAAAAAGCAATCATAAATCCTTCACAGCAAGCAGGACAGAGTCCCCAGCTCTCCCCATGTTGATGCAGAGCTGTCTCTCCTCAGCTCCCATCCCAACCTTTTGTCTTCCTGGACCAATCAAAACAGTGAAGTCTACAACAATGCTAGTACAAAGCACAGGCAACATGTGTTACAACAAAGAACATCTGCCTTAACACAAAATCCACATTTCTGTCCATAAATGCATCCTCATCTTATTAGCCATTCCACTACACATACGTTCCTCTTCCAGGTCCCCGCAGTCAGCTCACCTGGCAGATCTCATCAGGATCTGCTGCTACTGCAGCTTATAACAAGAGATGACAAGTGAGGCAGCCAGAGGAAAGAGCTGAACAGGGAAAATCAGCCTGGTGTGGCCAACCAACAGCCCAGCCACTATCAAGCAGCTGAAGAGAGTAACAGGGTGAAACATTCACTTGTCCAACTCTGTAGGGCATGGACAGTAATGTGGTCTCATGCCCAAGCAGAAATGCTTTCATAAGCTGCTTCTGACATTTTACCACTCACAGGCCTCACTGGGTGCTCTAGACATGAACTCATTTCATGTTCCAAACACCGGATGGCCATACAGCAGGTCAGGCCTCTGCCTCCAGTTTGGACTAGGGGTGACACAAGACAGTTTTTTCTATTTTCAGAGGAGCCAGTGTGACAGCTGATCCTGAAAACTGTATCAACAGACAAGAATCTATGCCAGGCTTTTGTCCCTGCTGAGAATTGGTGACCCTTACTCTTTTAGGGTTGATTCCTGGTCCCATTTCGCCTTCCCATCAGCCTGAAACCGCTGGCGGAGCAGCTGCGTGGACAGGGTGAAACCAACAATGGAGCAGAGGGCCAGCAGCACACAAAATATGCGAAAGGAAAAGAAGTCCTCCTTGTTCCACACTGCATAGGACATGAAGACAGACAGGGAGCCTATGGCACTGAAGAGGGAGCAGTAGAAGTTGAGGCTAGTCCTGTCTTTTGCTGAAACAGCCAGGTCTGCAAGCAAGGCGTTGTGATGGAGGTCAACCATGGTGAGAAAGCTGTCGTACATGCAAAGGCAAAGAAGGAACTGCAAACCAGGATGAGCCCAGGCAACCCAGAAAGCCAGGAAAGAAATGGCAAAGAGAGGGCCATTGTGGCTTAGTGCTCTGAGCCTCTTCAGAACTACTTCAGGGGAGGAAATCTCTGCTCCTGCCCTGCAACAGAAGGAAAAAAAATATTTTAGGTACCTGGACAAAATCCTGAATGATCACATATTCTTCCTCTCCAAGGAAGTCATATAAGTGGCACAGACACAAATACAGCTTTTGCTCAAGCAATAACCACCCCCATCAGGTACCTTCTCAGCTAATAGTGAATATACTGAAAATATGAGTTTAAGAAGGCCAAAAAGAAAAGAGATTTTTTTTTCTCCAGAGCATTTCTCTCCCTGACAGTGCAGTACTGTCTGCACTTTGCACAATGTAAATGATTTTCATGAGTTTTTACTAGTTGCAGGAAGCCATGCCATGATTTTCATTAAAATGTTGATGTAAATACATGAGAAATGCTAATGGCCAACAATACAGAGCTGTCTTGCCTCAGCTCCCATCCAACAGAGTTTGGGAGCAACTGGTCTGAGGCATTCCATGCGGAAATAACTGTACTTTTCCCCCTTGTGCCTCCCAAAGCATGTATAGATACTCTCTAACACCCCATTAAGAGGCTTGCTCATATAGCAGGGGCTCTAAATTTTAGATGCCCATATTTTAGGTTCTGCACCACTCATGACTGTTAAGGGTTAGGGTCACATCCACCCAACAGGTGTCTGACTTTCTCTATACAGTCAAGTACTGAAACAACATTCATGAGCACTGAGCTTCAAAGATGCCATGAAAAGGAGGTATTTATGAGTTCCATGCTCAATAAACCATTCCCATGACATCATTTTAAAGCTGCCAACTTGACATCACCTTCCCCGGAGACGAAACAACTTCCCACACTCTTGTGGAAGAGAACTTCACTTACTGCTGTGTGCTAAGGAACACTCGGTCACTCAGCCAGCCAAACAGAGGGTCATTGAGGCTGTTCCAGATCAGAAACACTGTCTAGGAAAGAAAACAGGATCGTGAAACAAACACAGGACAGCTCATTTCTGTCACCAAAGCAAGCAGTGCTGGGCTGGCACACTGAGCCACCAGCAGGACCTGTCCCAGCACACCTTCCCTGCCCCTGCACCATTGTAGGATGCCCCTGTTAGGGGCAACTGGCAGTGAGGCCGGTGGTTTTCACTGCCTGTGAAACACCCCAACATACCCAGAAGAAAGGCAGTCTTAAGAACTAAGTCTCTGCATTTTCTATCCCAGCTTGTTCTATTTTTATTTAAGTGGGAAAAACTGAAAAGCCCAAGTTAGCACTTGGAAGGCTCCCTTGCTCCCTCTCCAAAAGGGAACACTGCTGTTGTAACTAACAGTTTTCACATTTCTAGCAAAGAGCAGTCTTGGTTTCAGAGTTTAAAGAGCACAGAAGCCTATGGAAAAAAACGAACCTCTCCTATCCAAAAGGACAGTTTATCAATCTTGTAAACAGAGACGAAGGTGTCCACATAGTACAGGAGGAACACGTTGTGCAAAATGGAAACAAAGAGCGACAGAGACCCGTAGATCACTGCAGTGGGCAAATGGAAAAGACAAGCCAGCAGTCGCAGCCCCATGTTGGTGCAGTCAGTGCTCAGCTCCTTTGATCACCTCCATTTCAGGTGAGATGTCTTCTCCCAACACCTACTACATCTTTGCTGGGGCCAATCCATTGTTTCTCCTGCAGGAGAGAAAAGATAAATAAAATAAAATGAAAACAGATTCATTTTCTTAAATGAAGTAGAAGTTGAATCAAGTTAATTGGTAAATCTTTGTCTGCAGAGATCAGAATTCATATTGCTTTGAGGAGCTGTTCCAAAGTGGATTGGAGGGGATTTAAGAGACTAGAAGCTGTCTGCTGCACTAAAGCTGTTTCATTAAGCTGAAGCCAGGCTGTGGGCTCCTGGGGGTGCGACTGTCTCCTCCTGAGCAGCCTGCCCTGTCCTTTACCCTGTAATGTTCTTTGTTATCCAGCAAGTAGGCAATTAATCCAGCTCTTTAAAGGCAAGGTAACAGAAGGAATCAAGCTAGATAGCTGCAAACAACAAAGCAGCCTTCAGAAAACACACCTAGTCACTGGTATTTTTAGGTACAAATGTGAATTTTTACCCAAATAAAAATGAAAACAGCTGTGATGTAACCTCACACGTGCACACTGCTTTCCCCAGGCAGTCACAGCTGACTGTACCTGGGCTGGCTCAGACAGGAGTTATTTATGGCGAGCAGTGCTACTGCTTTGTGGCATGAAGAGACACAAGCAGAACACGACTGCAGTGGGCACGCTGCCACTATGCAATAAAAGTGACCAGAAGTGCCTTAGCAGCTGTCCAGCTTGTCTTGGAGTGGCCTAAATCTTAGCAACATAGTCTGAAATAAAGATGCTTTGGCTGGACAGCAATATACACAGAATTAAAACATGCAGACACAGCAGTCTCAGACCAGAACAAGTCACTGTATGTTCTCAAGGATCTGAGTGTGAGAGGATTCCCCACACCTGCACTGACTGTAGCTCATGGCCAGGGGGTGGGGCCAGAAATGTTCGCTTGTGCTTTTCAGGCTGAGCCCTCTCTCACACGTAACTAGCTACAAACCGAGGGCAAAACACAAGGCACTTATGTGAGACATAAGGGTTACTTAAATCAGTACAAGTCAGCTCCTCCAGCCCATGCCATCATGAGAAGCCCTGTTCACAGCACACACACACACACAAAGGGTGACAACAAGGTTGTTATCTTGGCACTCTGAAAAGCAAGATAAGAGGCTGTGTGCAACTCCTGTTTCAGCCCTGCAGGGTCTGCACTCACCCATCTCAGACACATCGTGGGGGCTTTGCAATGTGGGATAAGACAGAACACATAAGAAATAGGAACCTACGCACCACACAAGCCTCTTGGGCTTGCAACACCAGCTGCAGCAAGTCCAAGCAGATAATCAAGCAGAAGAATAAACGTCTGGGTATGAAACCTGATGAAAAGCCAGTCCAGTTCAGTATTTCCCTGAAGCCACGAGTCTGACCACTTCTAGGCAAGATTAGAAAAGCAAAAAGCAAAAATAACCATGTGCTCTGCCTAGGCCAAGGAATTCCTCATAACTAGCTCAGAAGGAGCAGGAAGAGCATTTGTTCCAATCAATTACATCACTAGATTGAAACTGTATCTTGGCTCCACTCTCAGCCAAAGCACTAGACCTCAACTGGATCCAACTGCAGAGCCCTTGAGGAGCTCAGACACCATTCTGCATCCCTGCCAGGCCAAAACCCATGACCAGATACAAGGAAGACACTGCCTGGAAGGGAATTCAGCCAGACAATGAACTTTATAGATGTAATTAAAGACAGACAAGCCTCAGGGGGAAACTTCATTTTGTATGGTCAAGAATTGGAAAGGAATGATGATGTGTAAAGACAAAGGTTAAGAAGAGGGGAGAGTTAGCTCTCCCAACTGTCCCACAGGTAAGTTCTCTGTCTCTCACCAAGTGTCTTCTGTGGAAGACTGACTGAAGAGCAAATGGAGACACTACAGTGCTGGGCCCCCTCATGGAACTGTCAGGACACAAGAACTGGGAACATTCACTGGAACTAGCAAGAAATCAGTTTAAAACACACAAAACTACTTTTTTACCTGTGAGCTAGCATACACCTGACATTTGCTGCCAAAGGATATTAGTGAGCTTGGCAGCAGGTTCAAAGGATTAGACAAATTCATCGAAAACAGCTGTACACAAACAGCTACTAAAGGGAACAAGGCAGGGAAATCTCCCCTAGCAGCCCCAAGCCAGCTGTGCAGGCTGGGGGTGGACAAGTGGAAAGGCCACAGATGGTGCCCAGGCTCACGTACTCTTCCCCTAAATAGCATCTCCTGCTGACACCGTGGGGCAGGATATGGGGAGAGACAGACCAACAATGTGACCCACTACAGTGATTCTCATCCTGACCTTGCCTTTGTTATCCAAAACACGTTTGAAAGCAGAGCCCACTCAAGCCTTGGTGTTAGTGCTGCACTTCACACTGTCCCCATCCAAACGGTGCTTCACTGAGCACACATTGCACAAACCACAGCTGTTGAACTTTCCAGAGACACCTCACTTTGTCATATATATGCTACAGCACCATACAAAGAGAGTAACATTCCACCTTCTTTCCTTCTGCCCCCTCATCACTCCCTCGCAGATGTGCAACCCCTCCAGCCAGCTGATATTTGCAAGTGATGTCACTTTTGCTAATATAGTCATTAGGTCATTTGATAGATATTTTTTCCCTCTCCATCTGCAAATCTGCAGTTAAAAAGAAACAAATTACAGCTGTCTGTAAAAAGCAGATTTTACTTCTACACCCAAAGCACTATGTTATTTAGGCTTGCCACACTGGTATTTTCATAACCTTTTCCTTGGGATGGATAATTACTCATGGAGTATGTCAGAACTTTTCAACATGAGGCTGTAAGAAGTAATGGGAAAAGGAGCTGCAGGAGGGAATAGTTATCATTCATTGACACTGAACTTCTAACACAGTCATAAAGCAACAAGCTCATAAATTAGAAAGCAACGAGTCTTTATTTCAGAAACTTCCTCCTCTGCGTTTGACATCTGGCTCCTGCCAGTGACGTCCACAGATCTTATCTTCCTGAGGAGGATGTTGGAACACTGGCTACCAGGAAAGCACTGCTTTTGTTTGAGAGTGCTGGCATACAGCTGTGTCTGGAACACACCACAGCTTGGGGCTCACACATCTGCTCATACTTCCTAGCCAGCTCACAGCTGGATTCATGAGTCCTTGTGTCCCATGGTGATTCAGCACTGCTTTGGCCTTACAACAAGGCTGAGCTCCAGCCTTCCACAGCTGAAGCCACTTGTACTGAGCCAGCAGCAGAGCCATACATGTGAATCTTGGCTCAAGCCAGCCTGTTAAGCAGGGCCAGATGATTTTTATGTGCTGAAGTTGCCACTCAGCAACCTGAAACAGCCATCTGCAGACCTGACCGCAGTATCAGGATGACTCTCATATTCATTCTCCCCTGTGTGGGTAATGCAGGCTGGAATATCCCACATAATAATTCATGATATGTCTATGCTTGCTTGAGCTGCCACTACACTGCCTCTGCTGCGTGTTCTGGGTTTTGAGGGGGTTACAACAGAGGGCCAAATACACCAGCTCTGTATCTCTGCAACTACCACACAAAAAAATCCACCCAGCAGCTGGAAAAACCACCTGAGAGAAAACTCTATTTACAGATATTTGTCACAGCCAGACAGGACCAGGCTGCTGGCAATCCAGCCCCATTCACAGGGAAGCTCGGCTGGAGCAGCACCTGTGAAAGGGCCGATGCCCTGGGACCTATCCCAGCAAAATGCCTGGTGCTGGGCACATCAACTCCTCCCACACCCTGCAAATGACAGTCAAGGATGTCTTTGTCTGGTCAGGCTTATCCATCAGCGATGAGCCCATTTTGGGAGTACAGACCAGGTTCTGCACACTCCTTCCCTCCCATGAATGGTACTCCAGGGCAGCTTCACAAGACAAGACATCTCAGAGGGTCCTCAGCTCATGAAGCTATTTGGATTCTGGCAGAACTCTGTCAGTAAAATGAGAAATCCCTCCATAGAGCTATTTAAATGAATGTAACCAAAAGAGCCCCCACTGAAAAAAATCCCTGTCAAAATCCTATTTCTACCCCAGGAAAGCTCCTTCCTAGATACACACTCCACAAAATTTAGGCTCCTCTGACTAAACTTTGATCTTGTGCACCGTTTCAGAGGTGAGTATAGATCCAAGGATCTCAGTTTCTCCACTCCATACTTCTTATAAAATCCTAACACCCTTGGATAACCCACTTAGTGAGTCCTGTGTGAACAAACACCCCAACAGCAGGCTCCCAGCAGCCTGGTATCTGAAGGGTCAAGCAATGAAACCTCTGAAACCACCCGGATCAGGCATGGAAACGTGACTGGAAGAAGCTCTGAGGGTGTTTCCCAGTACTGTTTACCAATTCAACAGTCACTGATGACCATGTACCATGAGGTTAAGTAATACCCTTCTTATTACAAGCAATCATGTACTTCCATTGAGTGCTTCCATCACTCCTGCCGAGTTCATACACACAAACACAAGTGCCACACAGACAATTAACACCTTGAGCCAGCTGGTAGCTTCCATGGAGCTGTGCTCCAGCTGAGCAATCTTGTTTCATCAGATGTCATTCCCTAATAAGAACACAAGGTTTGTCAATAGAGATAACTGGGCAGATCTCATAGCCTTGGAACTTGGCAAGGCTTTTACCTTAACAACACGTGATATCCTGTGTCTAAACAACTCACTGCTTTACAGTGTAAAGGAAGTGTGTTAGAGGTATTTAAAAAATTGTTCTCCATCATTTGCTGTCAATATAAGCTCTAATCCTGTACCAGACCGCACAGCACTAGAAAGGAAACCATTGCCAGGTAACTCCGGCCTCAAATTACAAATCTAGAGCTAAACATGAAATCGTCATTGAATACAACCCCCAAGAGCTGGTTCAAAGGAACTAAAAGAGGGGATCACTGCACAGACACTGCCTGTATTTAGTGAGGACTTAAAAGGAAGCACCAAGTGAGAAGCAACTTTTACCATTCTGCCAAGTGCAGCCACCAGGAGTTTCTGCTACACAGCTTCCCGGGGACAGGAGTCTCCTCACCTATGCAAACCTCCCAAAGCCACCGTGCCCCCGCGGGGCCCCAGCCGCAGCCACAAGGCCACACGCCACTGACTGAAGGGCTGGAAGAAACCCAGCAGCCAAGGCCACCAGGGATCTCTGGGGCGTTTAGGGCTGGAAAGCACAGCAGCGGGTCACCAACTGCAGCTGCTGACGTCCCACGGGCAGGACAGGAGCGCAGCGAGCCAGGCAGTGCCTGCGGAGTCAGGCTGGACATGGCGACACCGTGACTCTGGACATGCACAAGCAGCGCTGGCATCCCCCGTGCCCCATGCGCAGGGACCCTCCGCACTGAAGGGAGACCTGGCAGCCCTGGTAGAGGAAGGGGGGCCGGGCAGGGGCAGTGCCATCCTTCCCTGGCGGGCTTTCCAGAGGCACTGCCTGCCTTCCCTGGCGGGCTCTCCCGCAGGCTCCATGGCAGTGGGTCGAAGCCTGCAGGGTGAGGGGAAGGTGTAACAGGGACACCAGAGACCCGCCGCACACTGCGGGAGAAGAGGGCAATGCCAGAGCCGCCTCTCCTTGCCGGGAGCTACATCTCCATCGGCTCCAGGGCTCAGCCCCTGCCCACGCGCACTGACACCAGGGGGCGAAGACACCCGCCAGCCCAAAGTGGGATCGTCCACGACAATGAAGGGAACCGCCCGCCAGGGCTCTACCACTGCAGGGAAGGGGGGGACCACCCCACTCCGCAAAGGCGGCCACACTAGGGGGTAGTGTCTCTCCGACCGTAGCCGAGCCGCCTTATTACTGAGCGGAGAGAGGGCCCCCACCCCACCACACTACAGGCAGGGAGACAAACCGGGGCCAGCGATAAGGCGGGAGAGACGCTCGGCGCCTCCTACCTGCGTCCGGTACCGGCGCTCCCCCGCCGCTCCGCGGTCGCACGGCACGGCCGCGCATGCGCGTATTGACAGCCCCGCCCCGCAGCCATTTTGCGTCCTGGCAAGCGAAGCCGCCAGCACCTCCCGGCAGCCATCGCGCGTGAAAACACCGGCTTCCCTTATTTGCTTAGCCACGCCCCCTCCCCGCGCGCACGCCTCCTCTATGGTCCGTCCGCCCGTCGCCATGGAAACGCAGCGGGCGGGAGACGCCGGCGCTTGGAGCCAGGGAAACCGCGGAATCATCATGGAATCATCAACGTTGGACGAGATCTTCAAGTTCATCCAGTCCACGCGCCAGCCCAGCGCCACCACTGTTACCCCTAAGCCACTAAATCATACCACCCAGTGCCAGATCCAGAGGCCACTTGAAAACCTCCAGGGATGGCAACTGCACCCCCTGCGCAACCAATTCCAATGCCCGATAACTCGAACAGCGAAACAAAAATTTTCTGATATTTTATCTGAATCTTCACTGTCCCAGCTTGAGGCCATTTCCTCTGTCCCTCGCACTGCAGGCACAGCAGAAAAGACCCGCTCCTACCTCTTCCCAGCCTCCTGTCAGGGAGTTGTCAGGAGCGATGAGGTCCCCCCCGAGTCTCCTCCAAGGAGCCTGTGCCAAGCTGCAGGATGACATAGTGGAAACTAAAAAATATACATGGCTGCTCGGGCAGGTGGGGCAGTAATCCAGCAAATATCCTGTCTGTGGTCTTACTAATCAGCTACTTACACTTCTCTCCCACAAATAATTTCCATTCATCCTGTGTATTTCAGAAAACAGGGACTAACATTGTTCTTTTAAGATCATTTAAGATCTCTCTGTGGGCCTTTCTCTCAAAGAGGCAACTCCCATGTTCAGCATATGCATCGCCGTCCATCTTTCGCAGAAACAGTTCCTCCCATTCAGCTGTTCTCAAATTTCACCAGGGGAAATTTCACCACGAAAAATTAAGGCAAAAGTCAATTGCCATGTACAGAGAGATATTATTTCACCCTATTAGTTTCCAATATTTTTGCACATTAGACTTACGAGTAGCTTCTGAAGCAGGTCATTTTTATAGATTCCTAGAAGTCAGGCGACTAATTGTAATCAACATGGTTTGTAATTAAAGAGTGATTTGTAGGTATTTAGCCTCAGCTATTGAAATAACCTGCAGCAGAGGAGGGCATGGGGTACTAATCAAGGAATCATTTAGTTTGGAAAAGAGCTCTAAGGCCATGGAATCCCTAAGCATCCCTAAGGAGCTGCAGCACTGTTGCTGCTGTGCTGGTTGATGATGAGCTGACCTTGCAGACGAAGTCACCAATTTAAAACCCCTGTGGAGATTTCTGTCTGTAAAGACCCACCACAGTGCAGGTGCTTACAATAAAGTGGTGCTGATGGGAGTCACTGATATGGCTTCCTACTTAATTACAACCTGGATGAGCTGTGAGTACAAATACCAGCTTAGTTATAGCTGAGTGTGAATGAAAAGCTTGGGGGAAGTAGAACTTAAGAGGAAATAGGTGGGTTTATTTCTATGGAGTTTAATGGGGAGTTCTTTTCTATATTAGCCTGTTACTCTAAAGGTTGTACTTCTTTAAATTTTGTTGATAGTGTTTTGCTGACTTGAGAAAACCTGCAGTTTTGGTGAGTGCTTTTGAGGTTTTTCCATGCTGGCTTTATATGCTGTGTTCAGCTGTTTCCTTACCTCTGTCCTGTATCCCTGCTCCCTGTCTGAGCACGTCATGTAATTGCTGAAGGAATGAGCTTCCTGTTGCTGCCTTTAGGTACAAGAGCGTGTTCAGGCAGGATTTGCAGTCCTAGTTACTCACAGGAAAAACTTCCACTAGGTGTGATGCGGTATCTTAAGGCATCCCTTTCTCTATGTGTGTTATTAATATACTTCACTGGAAAAGAGCCTGTAGAAAGTAATCTGCCTTCTTAAGATCAGGTTGTGCACCCTTCTGTTCCTTAGTTAAGTGAAGGCACTCTCTTAGTTCTTTTCCCAGTATGTGAGTACATGTATGCCAAGTAAATGTCTCTTTGTGCTTTGCAGTCACACAGTGGGCTGCTTTGCAATGTTTCTGCAGTTATGTGCTAGCTGAAATGTTTGCAACAGCACAGCAGCGTACAACTGAGATGTTCTGCACTTTACTTGGCTTCTTAAAAGCACAGCTCACTCTGGAGGTGTTGCTCCTTTCACCCTAATGTATCTGCTGTTTGAGCATGTGTATGCAAGTCCATGTACAGTAGCATAACTTGGTTGGAGTATTGATTCGTGCCACTGCTCTACTCTGTAATGTTCCTAGCACCACCTGCTTGTGAAAGATACTAATGAAAATTGTTATTGTTGTACGATGAGAGGCTTTAAACACTTTAGTTTGGGACAAAATGAAACAGAAGGGCCTTTGAGTGATTATATTCCTGGAAACACAAGATTTTCTTTTGATTCTCATTTCAAAAAATCAATAATGCTGTTTGTGAGCCATGTTCTGTATTGTCTAAAGACCGTGACAGAAAGTAGTTGGATATTTTTTTAAATTTATAACAAAGTTGTAGATCAGCAGATGCTGCAGCTGTCTGCCTTGGGGATGCAATAAGGGCAGTATTCCCATAGGTAATTCTAGCTCAGATGTTTGAACTTGCACTAGAAATGCAGTGTGCGTTGCTGTTGTAACAGAAAACCCCCTTACATGCTAAAGAGGTATGTTGGGTGTAATACAACCCCAAAGACTGGATAATCTTTCCTGTCCTTCCCTACTGCTTAGGGTGTTGATCCCCTGGGAAGACTTAGTGCAAGTGCACAAGAGTAAGCCTTCTGTACTTCTGCATATCCACCCTTGATGCAGGATATGTGGGAGTGGGATGTAAGTGTGTTTAAAGAACAAATAGTCAAAATGCAAATAGTTTTCTGTGACACTGGTGTGTGTCAACAGAGGAAACCCACTGTGGGCATAAACTGTCTCTGGAGAACCAGGCTGTGTGATCTGTTAAGGCCTTTGCAGGATATCAGGAGGCTCTCCCAAGAGCACTTCAAGGACAAAGATGTGTAACCAAGCAGCTGAGAGAGCGGGATGCTGTGGAAGTAAAAAACATGTTGCTCTGCTATGCAAACTGCCTGAGTGTAAGATAAGAAAGTGCTGGTAGGTAACTAGAGCTGGGCATGGGAATTAAAGCTGCACTTGAATGATTTGTCTTGGAGTGTGTAAAGTAAACAATGTATAACCAGGAAGAACCTGATAATTATGGAGTGTCTGAAGCAGCTCTTGCTGGGTAAAACCTTTCAAGGCCACCTGCACCATATCAGTAATACCATGTAAGGCTGAGGTTGCCAAGGTAATGCTATCGGAAGTGTCAGGCTTGATTATTGGTGTGGCAAAACTGAGGAAGAAATGACCAATGAGGAAGAAATAATTTGGGTGGATTGGCTGTTTGGGAGGAGACTAGGGTAAGGGAAGCATGAATGTGGCAGGAAAAGTGGATCCTGAAATAAGAGAATAAAGGAATAAAATGAGATAAAGGTGAGATCAGCTGACTGAAGGAGTACAGGTGTCTATGGATGATAGTGAAGTCTGAAGACCCAAGCCTAGAGGAATGCTGAAGTGATGTGTCTTGAACCACCTGCTGGACTCTACACCAGGTTTATGTTGGACAGACTTGTGGGAAGGCAGAACAAGTGGGGTAGATGTGCATCCTAGTGCTAAACAGTGTGGGAGGGAAGGGTAACTCAATAGCATCATGTGTGGCTCGTAGGACTTGATTAGTAACTTCATAGCTTTGTGAAAAGTGATATAAATAACCATGAGATGCTACTGGTACATTAATGATGTTATTGGTTGTTTAGTTGACTTATTGGTGTGCTTGATATAAGATAGTGTCCCGAGTCTGTTTTCTCAACACTACAATATGAAGGGAAGCAGCTGGGCAGAAGTCACAGCTAGGGGCTCAACCAGGATATCCTAATTAGGGAGCTTGAGCTAACTGATACTGAGACCTTTTCCTTGAAGAAGAGCATGTGTGGATGGAGGTAATGGATATCAGATGGACTCTTGAGTGAGAGGAGGAGCAGGTCTGTGAAGGCTGTTTTAACATGGAGGGGATCATTAGGACTGAACGCTATGAAGTGCATGCTAAAATATGTTCAACTAAAGAAAAAAGAGTAGTGTCTAGATACAGAGCTGTGTCTGGGAAAGGGTTTAAATGGGAAAAAACCATGGTGATTTGGATACTGAGACATGGGATACAGATTTGAACCTCAGATGAGGAAGACATCTGATGCAAAGGGTACCTGCAGCAGTTACTGGGAGGATGAGAATGGTGGTGATGGGAGCTTTAATAACACAGAAGTTAGGCTAAGATCAAAGGGGAACATGTCAGAAAAAGTGAAACTGTGGAGTATGTCCAAAATGTATAATCTGGTGCAGCAGACACACACCCAGGGAGAGGCTGAAGAGGTGACAGTGTCAAGATGACTTTGGCAGCAGGCAGGGATGTTTTCTAGAGCCTTGTCTGCTGATGCAGTCACCCTGTGGTAACACTCATCATGTTTTATTCTTGGTGGCACAGCTGCTCCAGAGCTGCTGTGTTACCCAGCAGCTGCAGTCAGAGTAGGAGGAGTGGCTGCTCCAAACCTCTCTGTCACCAGAGAGTTGCATTTTGACTGCTGTTTGACCAGAGTTATGCAGGGAGGTGGTTTCCAGATAACTGCTGTCAAGTAAAGGCTTGCTTTGCAGTGACTTGGCCTTTTCCTGGTGTTTTGATTTCATACAGAGTCTGGGCTTTTCACAGACCTCCAAAACAAATGCCAGACCCACACTAGACTTAAGTGCTTTCTGGGAATGTTGCTTTGAATAGCTGAGATGGATCTACTCCCTCTTCAAAGGGCCTCTACAAGGGCTGACTGACTGGAATATGCATTAGCTTCTATTTCCACAGTTACCAGTGCCAGCTGGACCTCTTGTCTCCGTGGTGCACTAGTAACAGCAGGGTGAGACTGGTGTCTTCTGGCTTCAGAAGTTAAATTCTCCCCCTTGGCTGAGCTAAAAGGATTGTTCATGGAGCTCTT
This sequence comes from Rhipidura dahli, assembly GCA_013399225.1. Taxonomy (NCBI): domain Eukaryota; kingdom Metazoa; phylum Chordata; class Aves; order Passeriformes; family Rhipiduridae; genus Rhipidura; species Rhipidura dahli. The sequence goes on along the minus strand of VXAC01000395.1, from coordinate 207,619 downwards.
ATATCAGCTGTACTTGTGGTATCTTTCTAGTTGGCTTGAGCTGCTGTAAGAATTTGGGCATTGAAGCAATTCCTGCACTGCTTGGGGAGTTCCTCATACTGGGGTAGTGGTGTGGGGAGGCCTGCTCTCTACAGCATCAATTTGTATTGCTGTTAATGACTACTGTCTGCTGGTACCTTGAGCTAGGCATGATGCAGTAACCCCTTGTGTGAGTATTTAACACTTCTTGAAGTACCTTGCTGGGGCAGTAGGGGTTTGCTTTTTTCTTGAAGAGTGTAGCAAAATGTGGTGCTATTTTATCTTTGTGGGATGAGTGGGTGTGTGTTCAAAATTCAAGTTTTTCCATTATTAAGCAGCACTACCATGGGAATCTGGTCTTCTAGATAAAAATTAAGGCCTGAAAAGGCCCAGATTTTAAAGAGTTATTGCATTTTCCTTGAATTCCTGTGTAGCTGCCAGGCATGCCTGGCTAAGAGAAAGCATCCTGTTTAGGAAGGCAGCCAAGTGCCTCTGTCCTAAGGATCAGTACTGGTGGTGGAGGATCAGAGTTATTGCATGGTGTTGTGTGGCTTTTTCTTCTCTCCCACCTTCCCAAGAACTACTTGGGAGTCTTCTCCTGGATGAGTTTTACTGGAAAAACTTCAAACCAAGCATGACCTTATACTGGTAATAAAGGGATGGAAGTGACAAGGAAAAATGTGAAACTGCTTTGTTCTGATCTTCTCCCACACTTGATCTCCAGCTACCAGGATGCTGGATAAGTGTGTGGGACTGACACCAGACCTATGGAAGACAAACCTTGGCTGAATAAAAATATTCAGTTTTAATATCTCACTTTGAGCAGCCCTTGAAGTTTTGGGGTTTAAAAAAAGATCTTTGCCAAAGCTTGTCAGGTAACAAAAAATTTCTAGACTCTGCTCAAAACTGGGAGACTAACTGGAAATAACTCATTGCTTCTTCATCCTCTTGGCTGGGGGAAATCGGTGCTTTTGCAGTATTCACCCTGTACCCTTAAGAGTTGTTACGGAGCAGTGGCAGGAGATCTGTGGTTTTTTTGCAGGGTGGGGAGAGGAAGAGGTCAGGAAAAAAGCTAGAAAGAATAGTCTGAAAGCTTGAGTGCTGGAACAGTGGAAAGGGTAACTTAATGGGATTTTCATTTTTGAGCTGATCCCAGGGCTATGGAATGAGGCAAGAATAGTCTTGGTTGAGAGTTACAGTAAATTAGATGGCCATGTCCTCTCCCATGGGCCCAGTGTCTATACAGTTGGCTTGCAGCGTGTTTTCTGAGGAAGTATCTAAATCCATTCAAACTTCCAGCCTGACCTGCGGACCCTGCTTCAGCTGGACAGAAGGCTTGGTGAAACCAGCCTCTCCAGACATATGAGAAGTTGTTGCTAGTTGTATGAAGTTTCACATGTTGGCTATTGTGGCACTTCTGTATGTTGGTAGTGCCCATGATAGTCAGGCTCACTTTAATCTCTCTCCTACAGAATGTGCAGTCTGGCATGGAATTGAATATTTACACTTTGCTCTGTTTGCTGTAGCTCATGGTGGTCTCTTGTGTTCCACAAATCCCTAAAAAGAAAGCTCACCATGTTCAAAGCTAGCCTAGGTGATAATAAAGCTCCATTGCCCTGAGATGTTCAGAAAACCATGGTTTTCTGTAATTTTAGCAGGTAATTTTTGCTGCTTTAGATACTAGGAAAGCCCTACCAGACTTGGGTGTTTCTGTATTAACTACTGGTGGATTCATCACCTGTAGTAACTGAGTAGAGAGGGGTGAAACAAAAGCTTCTCTATCAAATGTCCTCTCGGGGTTTGTATTGCAAACATTGCTTGGTTGCTCCATAGCAACTCTGTGTGGGGCAGCTGGTGTGAAGCACACTTTGCTTGGTACATCTTTTCTGGGAGCTGTGGTTTCAGTCCCCTTGACCTGCACCAAGACGTTTGAGGAGGGAAAGGCCCTGCCAGATGACGGGGGCAGAGGGTGAGGGAATTGCTGGAGTCAGCTCTGGCAAGCCTGGGAATAGTCTGCAGTATCATGTTCTTATCAAGCAGAGATGATGGTCTTATGTTAGTTGTCTGTGACCATCTTTGGAGTTTTCTCTCCTTTTTATTTTGCCTGGTGTCTCATTCAGCTCCAGCCAAGTGGGATTTGAGCTCTTTTCCAGCAAGGTCAAAACTGCTGCAAAGGCTTAAAAGGAGAGGCTGCCTTGTCTCTTGCTGTGGCCTTTCTTACTGCATTGGTCCCTTGTTGCTCCCGGCTGCCAACCACTGCTCCCAGTGCCCTGGCTTGGGGAGGGTTGGCTCCCAGGCATGGCCTACTGCCTGCCCATCCAGGCTTTCCATCTGTGCCACCAATACCTGGCATGTATTGGTGGATGTCAGTGGCTCTCAAGACCAGGCAGGCATTTAGCAGAGCTCAGCTCAGGCTTTGACTGTTTTGCTCTTTCCTGCTTGTGACATTCAAGTACTGGGCAACAGATGTGGTGATTTTTAATTTTTTTTTCCCACAAGGTATAACAGTGCTTGAATGTGGAACAAAGGAGGGTGGTGGTCTGAAGAGACAGATCAGCTAGGATCCCTTCTCCATTTCTGGTCCTGTAGTTGCTCCTGAGGAGTTGGAGGCTGTCAGATATTTACTTCCAAGACCAGGCCAGCCTCTGGCTACTGGTATTAGAGAAATGAGAGGTAGGAGCAGGTGAATCATAGTATGGTTTGAGTTGGGACTTCCTACCATCCATCTCCACGGGCAGGGGCATCTTCCACTAGACCAGGATTCTCAGAGCCCCATCCAGCCTCACCTGGAATGCTTCCAGGGATGGGGCATGCACAGCTTCTCTGGGCAGCCTGCTCCAGTGCCTCACCACTCTCACAGTAAAGAATTTTAATTTCTAATATACAATTAGAATTCACTCTCCATCAGCTTAAAACCATTCCCCATTGCCCTATCACTGTCTGCCCTTGTGAAAAGTCCCTTGCCAGCCTTCTTGGAGACCCCCTTTAGGTACTGGAAGGTGCTATAAGGTGTCCTTGAAAGGAGGAAGGGGAGAAGAAACTGGTGATTGGACTCCTTCCTCAAGTGGTATCACTTGATGTTGGTGTTTGGAGTTGGGTTTTCTTAAGCATCTGGCTTTTGGTGCCTTCCAGCCATCAGATAGCCTGACAAATGATCATCTTCCAGGCAAACCCTGTTTTCCCTGAAGCAGTGTCTGCTCTTATTTCCTGGTGGGTGTGGGACAGAATCAGGCAAGCTGGTACTGGTGTTCTCAAAGCCCTTTTCTCCTGTACTCACGGGTTTGTCATGCTGTAGCTCAGCCCTGTGGAGTCTAGGAGGGTTTTGCTTCAGCTGTGGTCTCCAAAATCCTGTCTCTGGAAGCTGAAGCAGCCTGAAGGTCAATATGAACAACAGGCAATTGTGTAATGGTGGGGTAAACTTCATTGTCAGCCCCTGGGAGCACCAGGGTGCAGCTCCGCAGGGGCAGGGAAGGAGCATTGTGCCTCCTGCATACCAAAACCTTGTTGCAACACATCTGAGCATTCAGAGCAGTGCTGGGCCCTGCAAGCCAGGAGCTGGGGCTCTGTGCCTTGTGCCTGTGCAGGTAAGGCTGTGTCTGGGTAGTCTGAGAGCTCTGAGGCATGGGGAGAGCTTTGTGCTCGGGAGCAGGCAGGGACAGGGCAGTGCCAGTCAGCTGTGCAGTAGAGCCTGGCAGAGGCTATCCAGTCAAGGCTTGCCCTGATGGGCTTGCAAACTTCCTCCAGGGCTGTGAAGTCTTGTCTATGCTGTGGGCTCTCAACACCCTCCTCCCGGGTGATCTGCTCCCAGGGAAGTACCTTTGCTTCTGTGGTGGGGCATGTGACAATGCTGCTCTGAAGTGCTTCTAGCCCCACTTAATCCTCCTCTTAGTCCCTCTTCTTATCTCTTCAGTTTGCTTCCTCTTGTGAGTCATCCTGCCTGGCTAAGCCACCAGCTTGTTCCCCCTATCTTTCTTCAGTGTCAAATCAAAGCAATAAGTAGCTGTGCTCAGGCTGCCTTGTGATAAACCCCCAGTGATGTAGATGGCCTGTCAGTCCTTCTCCTTGCAGCTGCCAGGAAGCCATGGGAGCAATGCTGCTGACAGCCAAAATGCAGGGCTCTACAGAAGCTTTTGAGCAAGAGCTGGTCATCAACTAGATATGAACAGCTTAGGGTTGTCCTAAACTGGCATGGAGCAGCACACTGACCCAGCAGGAGGGGGTGTAAGCTGTGCTTGCTTGGTTTCCTACAATGGGTGCAATAGCTGCACACTCACTGTGCAGACCACTTGCTCTGAAATACAAGCACTTCACAGAAGTGTGGATCTCAATAGGGATGCAAGGATGAGCTATTTAAAGAGGTACTGAGACTGGTTTTCAAGATGAGACCATTGATTCTGTGTGCCCAGCTCATGCTGCCATTGACACGCAACACCCATTTGGATTTTTGTGGTGGTTCTGAGCAAGTTAGGCAAGTAGGCTGTGACCTTTGTTCCATTTTCTCCTATCTAAGGGGGTGATGGTTATGATGGCCTTTGTCTCCAAGGCTGCAAGTCTTGTTTAAGGGTGCTGCCTGGTCTTGACTGAGTGCTCTAATGCTGTTCTGCTGTTCCCTGTGTGGGGTGAAGGCTTTTAGCACTCAACCCATGGCAAAAGCAGGCTGGAGCTAGTATACTTTATGAACCTCTAGGAACAGGAGAAACTTGTGCTGGTTAAAAATAAATAAAATGTCAATTTTGCAGTACCCAGCATTGCTTGTGTCAGGCAACTCTTAGGGAACAGCTGAACTTACATCTCTCCTTCTTAGTCAACACCACTGGAAAAGGCAACTCTAGTTAAGGCTGAAGCAAAAAGAGCCCACATGACCTGAACTCCAAGAAAAAAAAATCCAATTTGCTGCCTTTAGTTCTGTGCATGGTCTTTTCCTGTCTCTGATAGCCAAACTTTTTTTTTTAAAAAAAACAACCCTATGCTATATACAGCTTCCTTTCCTGCCCTTGGGGAGAGGATAATGAGTCATGGGAGGACATTGCTTAATGCCCTGGAGGGTGTTTGGATATCTGGCAAGGGCAGGTTAAGAGCAAATTCAGTTGTAGGTCAGAGTTGCTCAAGGTAAATGCACACTTAAATGTGAATGGTAACTAGTGAGACCAGAAGGAGAAACCGGTGCATGAGAACTTGTCAGAGGAAGTGTAGATATGCCTGGATTTTGCTCTAGGAATAAACAGTAGGTACAGCTTTCATTTGCTTATCAGAGTAAAAGCAGGGCTTTGGGAGGATGGGGGAGTGTCAAGAAGTTGAGTATCTTTTTATTTGTTTAAGATTTCCTTGTCTGGGCAGGACAACAGTTGACATGACTGCAGCAGGGTTGGACTGTTGCCTCCTTCCTTTCTTTGCCTGTTTGCTGTGTTTCTTTCCCTCGTGCCTGCCTTCCCCATTTTCATGCCTGCTCAAGGGCCTCCAGCTTCTTGCAGTGTCTTGCTGCCTCCCAGCACTGCAGACTCAAGTCATGAGAATATGGGGTGGACTTTTCTGCCCTCAGTGGTCTTTGTTAGCTTGTTCTCATCTTTGCAACCCCAAGATGTGTGGGTTAAATGATCTCTTGCAGAGCAGCTAACAGGCAGTCACTGGCAATGTGGCTCTACTTGTTCTTGGTAGGTTACTGCCCCTGCAAGCTGTGGGGAACTCCTTGTATTAATTATTAATTAGTTGGTATGTTTCCAGTGCTAAGTGAATTTTCTTATTCAGCCTGGAATGTATATAACCGATGCAAATTGTTTCTCTTCCCCTCCCGTCCTCACAGCTTTTGAGACTCAGCAACTGCTCAAGAGAAGTGTCCCCTGTGTAAAACCCCAGGCTCCTGTACAATGTACCAGTCCAGCTTTGTGCCACGGGAATATTACCCAGCCATGACCCCACCTTCTGTCTGCACCTACCCACCACTGTGGCCTGGGAGAGCAGAAGGTGTGTCCAGCTCTGTGATGTTCCCTCCCATCCACATGCACAACTTCTACAGTCGCCCCATCACCTTTGTGGTGGACCGGAACAGCTACCCTGACTATGGGGGAGGCCAGGTGGAGTATCATCACCTCTACAGTGCCTCCAATCCCTACATCCATCCATACCACGCCTGGCACTTCGCTCCCATGGTCCCTATCCCTCTCTACAATCCCTATGCAAACTACCATCCTTATGCTGCCTACCAGAGGTCGAATCGGTATCAAGACACGTGGCCGGAAGGCTTCACAATGAGAGGGGAGCTTCAGTGGGGGAAGCTTGGAAAGGTGTTTGGGCCAAGGAAAGACCTCCCAGAATTCGTGAAGGATGATCTCAGGAGGGTTTATGGCACCTATCCCCGGACCAGCATTTCCATATCCTATCGGAAAGGAGAGTTCTTGGTCAAGGGAGACCCCAAGATAGAAGACCAGGAATATGCAGTGGGAAAAAAGGTCATCCAGCATTCTGTGACCCCCAGTGCCAGCGAGGCAGATGAGAGCAGTGAGGACCGGAACCGTAAGAAGAAAAAGAAACTGAGACACTGAGGTATTCAGACACCCAATGGACAGATGCTCCAGTACCCTCATGGGAGCGACTTGGCAGCTGGTTTTGGTGTAGTTGGCAAGTAACACAAGCAGTGTATACCACCACTCCTGTTGATTTTTTTTTTTTTTAAACTGCTCCCCATCCTCCACAATCTTATGGCAGATTTACCCTTTTTGATGCACAAGCCCATCCTGTGAAGAAAGCACATGGCACTTGACTGTTGGATCAGCTCACTGGTCCTGGTTTTGAAATGAATGTTTGATTTCCACTGGTTTGGTTGACTGGTCACAGGCTGGTGGGGGATCTCCAAACAGCAGCCCTTGATCAGAGAAAATGGGCCTCTTCCTACCTTGTCCAGGGGAAGGGCCTGTAAGCTGCTTCCCTTCCTGGAGAGATAAAAGCTGAATTTTCTTCATGCTGAGGGCAGTGCAGGTTCCAGAGGACACAGGGATTCTTGAACACTCTAAGGAGCAATTGTCTGCATGTCTTGTCACTGCTATTTATGACCATATCATTGTGCTTAATCACCACGTGAGGCCTGTATGCAGCATTTCCCTACACTCTGGTGTCCCCATCCTCTCACCCTTGGTAACGTGGAGCTCAGTAGTCCTGGCCACGTGTCCTTTTTGAAACTGCTGTTGAGGCCTTGCTCTGGGTCCAACTTGGCTCTGGTTGGAGGTGCTGGCTCTCCAGTGAGGTTCCTGGAGTTGTGTGAACCATGGTACTTCCATAGCTTGGTGGTTGTGCTGGAAGCCCAGAGGGCTGTGAGGGGCTGGGTCTGACTTACTTGCAAACTTCTGTACCTTTTAAACTACTATAAAGAATAAAAAAGCCCAAATGCAAATGCTTGTATTTCTGATTCTTAACTACCTAACATCAGTCTCTCCTGTGAACAGCTTGCAATCACATCTAGCACCTTTTTGGGAAGTTAGGGATGGCTTCTGCCATGATTCATGCCCAGCTGTGGTTGCTTGTCCTGCTTGGCAGTACCTTGCCCTGCTCTAGTTTGTTTTCTGTCAGATTCTCTGGGGACCGGGAGGGGCTTTATGAGCATACAGGAGAAATAGAGGACCTTGTCTGTCCCCCTGTAGTCTCTTTGTCTCCCTCTGACCTCCCACGTGGGAAGGAATGGGATGTCCCCCTTCTGCATAGCAAAAGAGAGACTGTAAAGGTGAACTTGGAGACACTTGTTTGTTCTGAATTGCTATAAAGTGAAAGCAACTGGATTTCTTTTTTTTTTTTTTTTAAACTTAGTGCAACAGGTTCTGTTTAACCAATTGCTGAAGTGTCTTGGCAACTGTCTGGATATCCCCTTCCTCAGTTAGCTTCTTGGAAACATGTTAACTCTGCTGCCAGACAAAGTTGCAAGAGGGCTGAAGCAGAAAAACTTCTGTAGAAACTTTGCACCAAACTGATGCTCCTTGGCTGTGTTGTAAGCAGTGGCAGTGAGACTTGCTGAATGGGCTAGAAAAGGCCTCCATTAATGACTCCTGGCTAATCAGTTATGCTTTTGGTTACCCAGTATAAGAAAAAGGTAGCAGTTCTTGCTGGGTTAGTTGTTTGTTGGTTTGGGTCTTTTTTAATCTCTTCCTTGGCTGAGCAGGCTGTCCTGCCAAGTTAGGGATGTGCAGTTAAATGTCTGCATTGCCCTTGCTCTGGTGGTGCACTCCCTGTTCTTCCAGCAGCAGCAGCTCCATTGGGCACTGAACCCAAAATTCATGCATCACATCCTTGTGTAGTGCTGCAGTACCCCAGTGGGGTGCGGGAAGGAGTTTCTTCCCCATCCCCTGGAGCTGCTGTGGGACACAGCTGAGCTGTCAGAACTGGATGCCGTCTGCCATGGGCAGGGCTGCTTTTGGTGAGATACTGGAGGAGATGCAAACCAGGTCTTCTAGGGAAGGTGAGAAAGAGCATGGGGTTTGCCATATGGTGATGTTGAGGTGCTACATAAATAACAAGGACTTGCACAATAACTTATCCTAAATGCCAATCCTCCAGCTGTTAGATTCCTGGTGGCAGCATGACACTGTTATAGTGGAAATGTCCCCAAAACTCAAGGGGCACAGCCAGGCTCTCCCACAGATATGTGATGGATGGATGAAAAAAGCCCCTTGTCTACACAAACACTTTCTCTAAATATGTGTCTCTGCTGGGGTCATCTCCAGGGCCCATGGGGAGACAGAGGGCATAACCTTTAACTCTACCCATCCTGTCCTGTTTATCTTCTCCAAAGTTTTGTTTGGTTTTGCTGCCTGGACTCTGAACAGGACATTGCTGGGCACACCCAGGCTGTTGTTCGGACAATGTATTTTTAGCAGAGGCTCACAATTGCATGCAGTACACCAGGAGGTAGAAATGTGTTTATTTTCTCAAGTGCCATTTCACTTCCAGAGGGAAGAAAACATTCTGTAGTTGGGTTTTTTTTTCCCCTGGGGGAAGATGTGCCACAAACCTCCAGTAGCTCTCTGATAGCAGATATTTCTGTGGCAGCCATAACTCACCACCTTCCCTATTCTGATCTTTGTGCAGAAGCAAAGACCTACATATTCCTTGTAGGAAGAACTCACAGTTGCATTCTCTTCCAGAAGGTTTGAGGTTCAGTTGCTGCCCAGCTGAAGAACTGAATCCATAGGGCATTTTGGAGGCTTTAATGCCTATGGAATTCAGTTCTCAGAGCCAAGCAGCCAGTGCAAGTCAGCTTCCCCTGGCTCCAGCCAGTTGTGTCTCCATCTGCCAGGGGGGAAAAAATAGCAAAGAGCTTGTCATGTCTCTGACACAGGGCAGGCACTGAGCTGACACAGATTTTTGCAACTGGGAACTGCCACAAGGAGAAGACTCTGGCACCTCTCACCCCAGAAGCAGCACAGACAGACACAGCTTTCTTTGGAAAATATGCTCAAGTTGGCTCTTATTTTTTTTTCCACTGCTTCAACATATCCAGTTGTTTGGAGTCACTGCAAAGCTTCAGGTCAGCCCTGAGCTCTGTAAGCCTGCTCGAGCTGTACGAGAAACACCATTTCTGCCACTTGGGGCTGGTATTGGGAGATGTGTTGAGAATCCCAGCTATGCATTTGCTCTTTGTGCAGGTGTCACACATCTCTTGGTCCAAACTGCTCTTCCTCAGCATGTGTGTCTGAGAAAGGGGCACAGCTGTGCTGGGGGCTGCTCAGTGCTGCAGGAGCAGCCCAGCACTCCCTGGCACTGACCCTCTGCTCCATTCATACCAAAGCCCACGGGAACCCCTTGAACTGGGAGGTGCCAGCTAAGAGGAGTGGTTTGTGCAGCAGGTGCTAGCTACCATGGGTGGACCATGAGGTGCAGGGGCTTTCTGCTCATTTGGAAGTGGGAAGGGACACAGGATAACTCTGTGACTTAAAATGAAGAGTGAAAGGCCTTTTCCAGACAGCTCAGAGTAGATTCAGGGAGGGCTTGGTTTCCATCTGGATCAAGCTGGGACTTGCTGCTGTATCCCAGCACTACACACACACCCTTGGCTGCTCACTGCCCCCACCCTCTGGATTGGGCTGGAAAGCTCACATGCATGGAGGGGCAGATTTGAGGGACACATGGGGACGCCCCTGAGTACCCAAAGAGATGCTGATACTGCCAGCAGCTTTGGGCAGCCTCACCCCTCAGTAGAGATGTTCACTTTCAAACCCAGGGACTGAGCTAATGGCCGAAAGGCTTTTCCATGGCTCACCAATAGTTGTGATGATAGGAATAAGCTCAGGCAGGAGTAAGTACCAGGAGACGATTCCAACCCTGTGCCCGTATGCCAGCGGTGCAGAACGGGCGCCCTCGGGTCAGCAGAAGAGACGGGAAATGACACACACCACTTTGGAGCACGGGCAAAGATTTCCGTGGGGGAAGTACCGAGCAACTGCCGCACGAGCAGTGAACTCCGCGATTGCTCAACAGCTGGCCCGGGGCTCTATTTTAATCCCTCCGCTGGGAATTAGAGTTCAGTTGCGGCAGCATGAACTCACAATCCTGATGCACGTAGTAAAGGAGCCAAACCCTGTTGCAAAACCTGAGGAGTTCCAGGCTGAAGGTGCCAGCTCTGGTGTATCCCAGGGACCACATGCAGCAGTACCACAGGGACTGCCTAAAGAGGCAGCAGCGGCGGGAGATGGGCTAAAGCAGAGCTTACACCAGGGTCCCCACCCTGGAGCAGGTGGTTGCGGTCAAAGAGGCAGCTCAGAGACCCAGCTGTGTGAAAACCACTGTGCTGGTTTTCAGACCACTGTGACTTGGCAGGGAGCTTTCAATAGCTCTGAGCTCCTCAAACTCTGATCTCCATCCTTCTCCTTCTCCCCCTGCTCTGCAGCTACCTGTGCAAGTGAGTGGGCAGGATGGCAGACTACCACAGACATTACAGCCACTTGGAAGCACCTGCCAGCCTGAAATGGTTGGTAAGGTTGGAATACTTTGGGGCTGCTTGTTGTCCTTCTCATCCCCGTGGGGTGGTTACCCTGCAGTCCCCAGCTATTTGAGCGCATGGGAAGCCTTTGTATTTCATTTTTTGAGTTTTTCTCCCCTGAGGCATTTACCTCACATTGTTGATGGATATCTGCTGTTCAAAGTGCCATTCATCTGCCTTCAACCCTCTGCCTCTCTAAGCAACCACTGCTTTCAGAAACTGAAAGATGGAGGCAAGGAAAAAGCCTTCCTCCTCATCTTCCTTCATGGGCTGATTTGCAAAGAAAGGGGAAGGGTTTCAAGCAGACAGGCAGGTGAGCAGGATGAGGGTCAACACCAACAAGCCTTCCCTGATAGTCATCCTTCCATTGCTCCACAGCCCAGGGAGGTGATGTGGGTGCTGGGGCTGAGTGGGACAGCCCAGCAGCCATCTGGCATGAATTCCCCCATGCCCTGTGCCCTGCCCTCTCCGAGGTGGGGCAGGGACAGCTCCAGCATGATACTTTTGGCATCCTACCTGTGGGTGCTGGGACTGGGGTACCCCATTGCCAAAATGCACCAGAAACAGTTTGATCCAAGTGCAGTGGAAAGCCCATGGGGGATGAGCTGGCAAAGAAATGGTTGAAATGCAAACTCAGACAAGCTCCAACTCTGCTTTCATTCCTGGCTGTTCCTGCAAGCAATGTCCCCACAGCATGGCATCCACAGCACCCCAGGTGCTCTGCCTTTGCTCCTTGGTTTTCCTGACTCCAGCTTTGTCCCGTGTTCCGTCACCCAGGCAGGGCCAGGGCTGGATTTGGCCCTGCATATTTGGGATTATCCCTTGCCTCTAGGGGTCTGCACTGGAGTGGGGTGCCAGGTAATACCTGGGAGGGCAGGGATGAATGGAGATGTGGGAGTCACTTTGGTGATGGGTATTTTGCTGGCATGAAGGTGCCCTGCCCTGGCTTGATCCTGTGTTTTCTGGAGGCTGTGTCAGGGTCAGGCTGCAGCACTGCACCACAGGGTGACCAGCACATGCTGAGTCCATTGCCCCAGCTCAACCCCAGGGGGAATTGTATCAGCCCATCTGCCACCTGTGCAGGCGAGGGTTTCATAGCCCCACTGCAACCTGCCTCCCCTGACCCTGGGGCAGGAGCCCTTGGCACCCTGCACTGCTTTAATCTTCCTCTCTGACTGGCTTGATGCATGTGGGGTCCTCATGCTGGTTCTGGTGCACATCCCCTTCTGGTGCCTGCTGCTGTGGATTTGGGAACCTGATGTCGATCCCAACAGCTGACAGGCATGCCCAAGAACAGATACCAGAGAAAAGATGGGTTCCAGTGCAGAAGCCAAAAGGTTGAGAGCTCCTCAAGGCTCTCAACCTCAGCCCAAAATGATGGTGTGTAAAGAGACACTACAGGCAATCAGGTGCCCAGGAGGATACTGCTGCTGTGGGGCTTTCCCTGGGAAGCACAGCAGAAATGGCCACATGAGCAGACTTCCCCATGGCAGGCCACGCTGGAGGCGATGGGAGGACGCAAGGAAGCAGAGGCTCACTCACGGCCAACCCTGCCACTGGACAGCTGCGCCGAGCCTGTTTAGCCCTGAGCTGCCAAAGGCACTGCGCTCTTTCTGGCTTTCGCCGTCCGCTGCCTCCCTCCCGTGGGTACATGCGACAGGCTGAAGCGCTTCCCTCTCCCTCGCTCCGGGGGGAGACAAAGCACAAGCGACTGCTCCAGAGGAGAATTGACTCCCAGGCAGCTCCAGCGCCCAGAGGTTAATGATTTTGTGCTTTATGTCTTAAAAA
>VXAC01000395.1:132105-194806 GCA_013399225.1 Rhipidura dahli | reverse complement strand
AAAAAAAAAAAAAAAGCAGCAGCGCCCTCCTTTCGGCATTTCCAGCTAATTATCCCGGGAGTTACTGATTAGCTAGGACGTGCCTGGGATCAAGCAGCGGAGTCCCGTGGGTGCTGCACAATCACCAGCACCGCGCTGACATGGTGGCTGGAGCATTATTCCAGGCAGTTTCACTTTGTCTTCCAGGGAAGTTTGTAGGAACATGCCTTCCGCCCTTTAAAGTATGAGAAGCACGAGTTCGGTTTTGCAGGTTACCAGAAAAGCCACGGATAGAAGTGAAGATGCTCGTGCACGCACACGGGGTCTGACAGCTCCTGTCCCGCTTCCCGCAGCCGGGAGCGGGTGCGTTGCCATCAGCCGTGGGACGTCACCGCGTCCCCACTGCTCGGCACGGGCAGAGCCGCCCTCTGCAGCGCCCGGGCTGCGGCTCCCTGGGGAGAGCAGCAGCCAAGAAATCCCCTCACTGCAGCCGCACCGGGGCCCCCACTGGGGCGCAGACCCTCCCGTGACCCCGGCACTTACCCGACAGCTCCGGCTCCCGTCGAGGCGGGTCTGCGGGCGGCGGGGCCGGAGGCACTGTTAAATATTGCAGCCGACTTACTCACTTCTCTTCCTGGACGGCAGCGCAGAGTTTCCACCCACTTCTTTCACCTTTGGTTTCCAGGCTTTCTGAGAAAAGGGGAAGCCGTGGGAGGGAGCAACCGGCATCCCCGTGCCAGAGCCACAGCCCCCAGCAGCCTCTTCTTCCCGGGAAGCGCTGAATGCCGGGGGGGGGCCCTTTCCCGGGAAACTGCGGCGTGGCTGGGAGTGCCTTATGCTTGTGACCCAGCACTCCACGACCCTCCTGGGTTAGGCAGATTTTCCTCCCCAGCCGAGTGGAGGGGGCACCTGAATGCTGCTTCCTTGGCACAAGCTCAAGGGTGGCTGTCTGGCCAGCTCAGCCTCCTCCTTTGGGAGTGAAAAACCCCCTGGGACTCAGACATACTTTGGCCTCACCCCACCAAAGCCCATCCAGCTCTTCCTTTAACGTAGTGCCTCTGCAAGTGGGGACAGTGCTAGAGTGGGGGTCACCTACACATCACTGATATCTGTGATGAGCTGTGTCCATCCTCAGCCTCCAGAGCCCTGCCACTAACAGGTGCTGCCATGGATCTGAGAATGTGCCAGCCAGCATTCCATTCAGCAGCCAGTGTTTCATCCAGTGGCATGCCCGTTGGCACCACAGGGTCATTGATAGGTTATGTTCCCTGGGACATTATGGCCAGGCAGGTAGCCCCCACTGGTTACTGCCAGCTCTGGTGGGTGAGCACATGTATCTAGTGGGACTCCTTTTTCTTAACATCCCATTCTCCAGCATTCTGTCAGCGCCACTGAATGCCCAACCATTGTTTTTGCTCAGAAGTGACGTCGGGTCCCCTGGGGTTCCCCTCTGCCAGCAGTTTGGAAATGAAAATCTGAGGCCCCAGCACGGGCTGTGGCTCTCAGCTGATGGTGTGGTGAGCACCACTGCTCCTTCTGTGCCATGGTGAACAAACCCAGAAATAAACTGGCAGATCAGTTGATGGTGAGATGCCTCACATGCCTGGCTGCCTGCACCACCCTGCCTGGGCTCAAGAGCTGCCCCACAGGTTCAGATAAAATTTACAGAGTGGTTTTGTCTTTCAGGAGCTGCCATGGCATTTCTGGAGTGGGAAGAACTTGTAAGGCTCTGTAATGGAGGTGATCAAGCTGGAGCCACAGTTTTATCCATGCAAACCCCCAAAGCAGGCAGCATCAGCAATTCAGGGCCTAGCAGTGTATACTTCCCAGTACCAAGGCTGGCCTGGCCACTTCTTTGTCCCCCTCTCCTTGGCACATGGGTCCCCCACATGCTCTGTATGTGTCTATCTGCTGTGAAGGGTCTGGTTAGTTGGACAACTACTGGGGAATAGGGGAAGAAGCAAATAAGCAGGCAAGAGAGAGGCACAAGTAGGGCAAAAAGGGAAGTCACTGCAGGCCTGATGCCAAGGGGATGGGCATCAGGGCAGCTCAGGCCCTGCATGGGTGAGAGGAAGGGAGTGCACAACTGGTGAACAACTTTGCCAGCTCCCATGATGCAGGCTGTGGGACTAAGAGGAGGAAGAGTGTGCTTGGAGTTGAAGTGACTGCCTGAATCTCAGTTTTTATAGGTCTGGTTGGCAGAGGTGAGCAAGCAGAAGCAGTCTCTGGGGTCACACTGCAGCATGCGGGACCCATCCCTTCCCTGTGACACTGGCTCAGTTGAGACCTGATGCTGTTCCTAGTCCCCCTTTCTCCAGACTCTCCTGGTCTCCCTTCAGCCAAAGGCAGCAGGTGTGAGTGAGGAGCAGCCTGGCCCTGCCCCTTGCAAAAGGACAGTGGCTTCCCATTTATCGGGGGGAAGTGGGAGCTTCCTGCAGCCTCACTATGCTGGCAGCATGGGTAGGCACGAGGGGTTTGCCCTTGTTGGGGGGGTTCTGTGGGAGAGGAGGCAGGGGAACTGCCCGTGCAAGGCTGGGACTTCACCCTGAGGGGAGGAAATCCACCTCCCAGCTCTGTGGAGGGGGCAAAGGAATAGAGAGCAACTGGATTTTTCTACTCATCCAAAGAAATTAGGTTAAAACACCCCACCTTTCAGTTCCTGTGACTGCAGAGAAAGCCAGGAGCAGGACCAGGGTGTGGTTTAGGGCTCAGAAATAAGCCAGCAATTAGAACACCTCACAGTGTTACTGCTGAAAACAGAAAGTAGCCTCAGGGAAGGGCTGATATGTGCTTTCCGAGTGCCTGAGCCCCACAGCACTGCGGGGTTTTGGATGAAAGCTGATGCAGCTGCTCCGTGCCCCGGGCAGCACACTGGAAAGGGGACCAGAGAAATGTCTGCAGCGTACGGGAATGTCCTAGTGCCAGCCACTGCCCCTGGGGCTGGAGTGGAACAAGGGCTTTCACGGCTGTCTGAGATGTGGTCTCCTACTGGGAGATTCAGTCTCCTCCCGGGAGGCTGCTCTAGGGTGCAGCTCCAGGCTGTGCACGGCAAGAAGGCTGCATCTAGAGTTGCTGGGAGGCAACAGTGACTGTATAGCCCTTTAGGAGAGAAGCCCACAGTAGTGCCCAGATCCAGGGTCATGCCCCATGCCCTGCTGCCCCTCTTGAGGCAATTTCTCTCAGATGTAGACTCACAGATGTCTAACACAGAGCTAATCCCACTTCAGCCTTCGCAGAGGCTCAGTCTATATCCAGATTAAACCTACAAACACTGGGCTTTGTGAGATTTAGTGGCCCTTGGTGTTTTTCCTCTTTCCTCTCCCCTAAGCCAGCAAACTGCCTGCAAGCCCTGTTCCTCCTCTGAGAAATGTCATACATGAGAGCAACCACATCTTTCAGCCTTGCCCTTGGGATGAAGATGTAGTGTTAAGGGACAGCTTGGGCTCAGCAGGTGCTTTTTCTCCTGATAGCACGAAGCTAGAGATGCCCTTTCTGAAAGAGCTGAGCAGCTTTGGTTTGTCCACAGAGCCTGATCCTCAAAACAACGTTTGAGAGGCCACACCAGTGGCCTCAGAGCCGGGGTGGCAGGACAGGCAGCTTGGTTGGTGCTCAGCCTGTTCTCAGCCCCTTTGTTTGAGATGACAGCCCCGACTGCACACGGAGAGCCTGGAGGGGTTGAGGTGCAGCTTCCATCACACCAAGAGTCCTGTGGGATGGGCTCTTCCTGCAGTGCTTGCAGACACACTTGGACCTCGCAGCCCTGGGGATGCCGTTGTAGACTCCTGCTCTCCAGCCCCTGCACTGAGCATTTGCATGGCTGCAGAGGAGCTCAAGGCATGGTTATACCATCAATGATGCCCTGCAAGAAAGCTCCCTCCACAAAGGCCTGGCCAGCAGTGGGTATTTTCCTACCAAGGGGACTTGCTCTGCCTCTCTCCCCAGCAGGGCTTTTTGTACACAGCCAGGGTTTTGCTCAGGCTGTGTTGCTCTGAGCTCAGGCTCCCCCTCCACCTGCCTGGCTGTTTTTAGCCTATGTCATATTTTTGCATCCTTTGAGACCTCCTGCTGTCTGGCCACCTGGATAGAAATCGAGTGAGATTTCATTAATGGAAATGAACAGGGGAAATGCATAGAAGTTCAGCTGGTGTGACCACCAGAGACGGCATTTACTCCTCTGGAGCAACTCCTGCTGCCCCTAAAGAGAGGCTGAAAGCAGCACATACCCCATGCAGCTCCCTACTAAGTGTGATCTGCCAGCACAAACCAGTCCCTTCGGTGCTGGCAGCCCCAGCGGAAGCATGGCCAGGGGGAAAGGGAGTTTCTTGGGATGTTTTTCCCCTCAAGGTTCCTGTTTCCCCTCCAGCCCTCATCCATGGATGCTGGCAGCCTTCCCCTTTTCCATGTAGCTTTGCAGAGGGAACAAAATGAGTGGCTGGGGCTGAAGAAATCCGGGAGATGGAGGAAGGCTGAGGAGAGAAGGAAGTGGGGAAGCAGGGGTGCCCTCTTTGACCTGCTGCTGGCACAGCAGCCCTGCCTTCCAGCAGCCCTGAAGCAATTTGGGAATCAAATCTGCTGGCAAGGAAGGGAGGAAAACCACAGGGCTGAGTCACTCCTTGGAAAGCATTTGCATCTGGACAAATTCCAGCCGAACCCCCTTCCCACTAGCTCTGTGTGGGGTGTCAGGATGGCTTACAGGAATGGCCACATCCTTTCTCCCCGGGACAGAGCCTCCCTGGCCGGTCACACTCAGCCAGAAACCGGGCAGCAACCACTGCCGACTTTGGCAGCTTTCCATCAGAAGGCAGGAAGGCTTCCCCGGGGGGGAAAGCTGCGCTGGTGAAGCAGAAGCGAGAGTGAAGGCGAGTGGGGCTGCGAGGAAGCCGAGCCTCTTCCCAGAAATGACAATGTGGGGTGTTGCCCACTGACTCCTGAAAGAGTCAGATTGGGGCTGGGACTGGAGCTTTGCATTAGCAAATGGGATTTGGGATGACAGTCTGCTCTAGGGATCTAGACTAGGAAAGGAGCAGCATGCAAGAAGCATGGAGGATTGGGAACATCCCAAATGCTGACCCATCACCCTGCAGAAACCTGAGTTTTTGGCAGGGGTGAAAGAGGGGCTGGGGGAAAGGTGGCAGGGCTGGAGTTACTGACTGGTGGTGGGAACTGGCAGGGCCAGAGGATTCACCCAGGTCACAGGGCGGAACAAGCTTCTCCAGGAATGAAAGTGCCACAAAAAGGTGTCTAAGAACTTGGTGTTTATTTGCCTACAGAATCATCTTGGGGGAGCTTCTCCCTATGCTCTGTACCTGGGGTTGATATTTTCTCAAGGTTTAAATTGTCCTGATGTGCAAAGTAATGTTCCTGCTTGAAAAGACCTTTGCCAGGGTCAGGTGCTGTGTGTGGCTAGGGCAGGATGGGTCCTAGGATGGGTCCCAGCTCAGGGTTGGCTCAGATACCTCAGGGTAAGATTCAGGGTCTGAGACACATTGCACAGTGCTGGAGCTCAGTGCACCATCTTGGTGATGTCCAACCTCCCTTTTCTCCCTCTAGTGGCTAAAATCCCGGCATTTCCCGGGGCTCCCAGAGCCCCCGGCAGCACCTGGGGCTGGGGCACACGGACTAAGGGGATTGTCCCTGTGCTGGGACAGTGGGTAGGTAGCCCCAGTCCCTACCAGCCCTCCTGACAGGGATGCTCCTGCCTGCCCCAGGTCTCATCTGAGAGATGGAGCTTTGCAGAGGGTTTTTGGATTACGGACGGCATTACATGTAAAGGGAAGCTTTCAAGCATCATACTGGTTCCCACACTGCTCCATGCCCACGGAAGTGCGATGAGGAATACCAAGGGAAATGTCAGCTCTTCCCTAAGTAATTCCTTTCAGCTAGCCTTGCAATTAGTCCCTTGAAAAAAAAAAAAAAAAAAAAAGATTTTGAGCTTTGCCAGCACTTCTCTTTGCAAACGCTGCTCTCGCCTTGTAACTAGGGCACAGTGGGAGGCGAGAGCCGGTTAACTCTTAGCGTCCTTTCCTCAGACAGCCCGGCGCGGCTGCCGTGAGCCTGCCCGGGGGCTGCGCTCCTGCTCGGGGGAAAGGGGCCTGCAGAGGCTGGGTGGGTGGCGAGGGGTGCCCGGCAGCGAGGACTGCCCAGCAGCGAGGGGTGCCCAGCAGCGAGGGGTGCCCAGTGCCCGGCAGCTCGCCTGCTTCCAGTGACCCGGCTCAGGGCGCCCTTTCCCCTCCACACTCCAGAAGCGTTTTGCAGGTGTGCGTGAACCACAGGTTTGCTCCTGAACTTGTGCTTTGCTGCAGGATGGATAATATGGAGAAGGAGGTGTGGAGCTGCTGCTCCCTGAGCCCGGAATCGGTGCTGTGTTGCTCCCGGAAATCCAGCTGGGATCCACCCACTGTTTACAAAGAGTGCAGTGAATCATCAGTGCGGGGAAGAAAAACACAACAAACTTGGGCTGTTTTAAGCTTTCCGGGCAAGTGAAAGCTGCTGGGAGCGCACCTGACTGGGAGCAGCCCGGATGTCCTGGGAATAGGTGCTGGGGCTGGCTCTGGAGGGATTCGTGTCCTGGGACAGGGCACCTGTTTCTACCCCAGCCCATTAAATATGGGTGGCTAAACCCATCACAGCTGGCAGCAGCGATGCTCTGCTCCCCACAGGCCATCCCAAGGGGGCTCCAAAGTGGGTTTTCCAGGGAGATGTCCTGGCTGACGGGGAAGAGGCAACACTTGAAAACAAATGCTTTTCTCTAGACGTTGAAGTAGGAAAGTATTGATCTGGAAATGGGTTTGCTATAGCAAAGATGGGGTTACTACATCTGCCTCAACAAAGGGACCAGAGCCCTTGGAGATGGCCTGGGGTGCTCCACCTGGCTTGGAGAAGGTCATAGGCTTGCTGGGGTCCTCTGGTATTTCTGCCAACCCCCTGGGCTGTCTCAGGTGTTCTCTGGTGCTGGGCAGATGCTCAGGTAGCTAAACCAAGCCCTTGGCATCACACCCAATAACATGTTACTTCTGTGTGAAATACATGAGGTGAGGAAATGTCTTTGTGTCTGCCAAGAGGCACGTTACCTTCCAGCTGTGGCAACCAGAGCAACCACTGTCCCCGTGAATATGGCCTTTAAGCCAAGCTGCCTGGTGCTGTGGCCCCAGGTCTTCAGCAGAAGAGGAAGGTGGATTCAGTTAGTACCTGGAGAGCCTTTGGGATGGGGTCTTAGCATCGTTAGGATCCATCAATGGGAGATGGTAAGAGCAGACTGAGGGGACCTGTGGTCAGCAAATAAAGGTCAACCAATGTCAGATAAAGGTCAGCCAATAAAGGTCAATGGCAGGCAAACCCAGCAGCTTGGTGCGGTTCTGTGGAATAGCTGGGTGTCTTCCAGAGATGTGCTCAGGGGTCTTCAGAGAGTTTCCAGGCACAAAAATTAGAGGTAAGTGGGGATACAAGGGGAGAAGACCCTTAAAAGCCAGCAGGGACCCTGAGGAGGGGTGGAGACAGCTGCTATGTGGGTGGAGAAGGGCTGACTTGGCACAGGGCTTGCAGCCCTGATGCCGCCTTGGCTGCCAACACAGCTTTGGGCCCCTTTGGGATTAGTGAAGAGCTAGTGCCAGAGGGGACAGGGCAGCTGGATCCTGTGCAAGGTGTTTAAGTGCAGCAGCAGTGACACTGTAGCAGAGACCCTGAGGAAATGTGGGTTTGCATCCCAAGTAAGAGCTGATGTCCCAGTCCAAGGGGAAATGTTCTGCACTCATGGCTTAGAGGAATCAGAAAAACATGTGCCCTGATGGGAATGTTACCCTTCAGTACAAATGCAGATGTGCCAGCCCTGCGTGCTGAGGGGAAGGTTTGTGGCTGGGAGAAGCTGGAACAGCAGAAGGTACAGGAGAAGAGAGTTTCTGGGCTCACCCTGTACTTGAAGGCAGCTGAAAGCCACAAAGTTGGAATTTTTTTTTTTATCTATAAAAGGTGCCCTGGGCCTCTGGGTGCTAAGCCTGTGACCTGCTGCCCATCGGGCATAGATTCAGGTCCTCACGGCAGAGGTGGAAAGCTGTGCAGCTCTCTGCAGGCTCATGGCCACTGTGGCTGTACCGTGGCTGGCAGTGGGCACTAGAGGGCTGCACACTCCCGTCCTTGCTGCCAGAGGTGTCTCCCTCCCTCTCTCTCCCTGCACAGCCTGGTCTGGAAATGCTGATTAACTTCCGCCAGACTCAGTGACCCGGGAGAGATGAAAATAACTTTGAAGAACAGTAGTTTGCCACTACATGGCCAAGGCGGTGATTTTTCTTCATTTCAGTTGTGCTTTCCCCAAGCTCTGCTGCTGCCAGGGCAAACTTGCAAGGTGAAAAGAAGCAAGTAGTGCATGGGCTTGATGCTGGGGGTGTGTGTGCCGAGCTTTTCCAGTTCCCTTAGCCCCTGAAAGTTTCTCCAGCACAGCCCTTATTCCCAGGAAAGCTGTGTCCTTTACAGAAGCAGCTCCTCGGGTTGTTTAGTGTAGTTAAGGAGTGACTGGGGATGGTGTAGGCATGGCTGATCCTGCCTCATTTCTGGGTGATCCACTGGCTTCCCTCCTAATGTGTATTTCTAGGGAACCTCGCAGCCCTGGGAAGGTGCAAAATGAAGGCACAGCGAGTCATTTAAAGTAATTTTGGAGCAGTGTTCTTGTCCACTTACGTCCACTGCTTTGTATTTCTTACCTGTTTCTGGCTGTTCTGTTGCCCTGCAGGAAGCCCCTGCTGCTTTGGGGCCAGCTGTGGCCCCCTCCACCCTGCATGGTGGTAGACAGACGTGGTTACTATCCTTCCCCTGGTGGGAAGGTTTGGCCAGGTATCCACGGGTGTACAAGGTACCTAACTCCAGAGTTATCAGGGCATCAGCCTCAGCCTGGAAAAGAGAGAGGAAGTGATGGCAAGAGGCTCTTGCCTCTGGGGGCCATGGTGCTCATTTCCTCACTGCCTGAGTCACCTACCCTGTGTGACACCACTGACCTCCCATTGGAGGACACACTGGTGGTAAAGGTCCTGGACAAAAATCCATCATGTCCATGCTCTGGGAACCAGACAGGATGGATCCTGGGACTGACTGAACATCTCAAGAGTCAGCACAGGAAGAGAAAGTTTTTGGTTGTGTGCCAAATGTGGAAAGACAAAGGTAAAACATTGACAGTATTGCCTGACATGTCCCATGGCACAAAGGGATTCAGAAAGGACTCCTGCTGAGCACTGGACTTATGAGGTATGTGGAAATGGATTCAAAATTAAAATCGGCCTGGAACAACACAAAAAGCTGGCCCATCCAGCTGTCAGGAATATTGAGCAGATCGCTGTCTCCCACCCCAAATAAAGATCTGCACAAGGGGCACACTGGCAGTGCTGGACCAAGGAGGAAAATTAGGACAAGCAGTATGAGAGAAGAAAAAACATAAAGTTGGTTGGGGAGTATATTCCAACAAAAAACATGAAACAGATAAGTGGCACAAGAAAAATGTTATGTAAGAGCCCAGTGAAAAAGAAGAGGAGGGACCTGGAGTGGCAAACATGTTGCTGACATTGATTCCCACGCAGAAGGGGAATTGAATTCCCACTATGGAAGAGTTGTTGCAGGCTGATTACCCCCTGAAAAGCTGCCTATGCTTCACAGGACCTCTTAGAGAGTTATTACATGCAGTTGCTACTAAGTTGTATAGCTCTGCAACATCTTGCTTGTTTCTAATATTTTTATTGTAACATCTTCTATTTAATACTTGAAATACATTATCAGTTGTGGGTTAGCTAGAAATGTCCTGCCCCACTGTTAAACGCCATGCTCTGGATGGATTGGCCACCACAAGTCAGTTTCTATTAGGGGCTGGTGGCATGTAGGGATACTAAGGGGCTCTTAAAAATGGTGTGCCACCTACAACATGAATTTGAGGCATAAACCACTGGTTTTGACTAAAGTGAATGGGCCACCTATACTTAATCCAGAAAAGGAACATGTATAATTTATATGTTTGGTAAATAGCACGTGGATAAATCTTCAGGTCCTTCGTGAGAGACATGGACTATCCCCAAGCAGGGACAGCATGAACTGATGCACCCTGCAGGTGTTTGTACACTGATAAAGGTGGATAAAGTGAGACCCCTGTCCTCAAAGGTGTGGAAGGAAGGCATTTGTCAGAGATGGTCTCCATATGAGCTCATCAGGCTGAGTCCTGCCTCATCCTACCTTATAATAACCACCAGGGTGGGAGGGAAAGGAAAAAAATCACTTGTTTTGTCCCCAGAAGACTGATATAAATGGAGTGTGAAGAAAGAACTGCAGGAATATGTGGGGATGAGGGAAAGTCTGCAGGCATTGCTCAGGGCACTGATAAAGTGTAAAGACAAGGAAGGAAAAAGCCAGCACTTGCTTGGGAGATTAGGTAAAAATCAACCTGCTCCAGTTGCTCATGCTGGGAGAGTCCAGGGAGAACACAGCTGGGTCAGGTGGGAGGTATTTAAGACTGGTATTCCTTTACTGCTTGGTAGATGAGTGGTAATGTGGCTTTATAGAAGTACTTGACCTCTGTTTTTCTGTGACATGGTGACCATATTTACTTGGCAATACTGGTGTTGGTGGACAGAAGGTGTGCAGAGATTCTACAAACACAACCCCCTTCCCAATGCTAAGCTTTCTGGGAGATTGGCTAGCAGATATAGTGGTACTGGGAGTGATATGAGACACAATTGTCCTTCCGTACAGAAGGCATTTGATTTTTCTAGGTAAAAGCCCAGATTTATTGCCTAAATTTGTAAGCAATAATTGAAGTGGATGAAGTTCTAACAATTTTTGTGATGAGAGTATTTTGCTAAGACATCTTGAACGATGCCGTGATCCCAAAGAGACTGGTAACAGACAAGTATAATGGAAGCTTAACTGGACCTGGAAAGATTGGGGATGTAAAGGAATATGGATGTTGGGCATGATGGATTTCAGAAAAAGCAGGTTTGTCAAAAGGCTGTTCAGACCTTTCCCAGGTTGCTTGTGTGTGCTGCCTGTTGGCTACCCTGTGCCAGCAGCTGAGTGATCAGAGAATAGTCAGAGGGATGTGGGAATTACTAGTCAGGATTTGCTTTGTAAAAGCACCTTCCTGATTCTAATGGGAATCAAGAGGCAAAGACAGTATTTTTCTGCTGAACAAAACATTCTTGGTGTGGTGACCTAAGCAGAGCCCCAAAAAGTGACGGGTACTTGTGGGTTCCTTGTCTAATCTGACTGTCAAAGTATAGAAGAAACTACATAAAACTTGTATTGTCCTAAAAGGAATAATGGGATAGTAAAGGGGGATAATGTGTGTAGGACACCCAGGATCTGTTTTGTCTAGGACACTTGCTTGGGTGGAGCAGAAGGGAGAAGAACCTGAATTTGTTTCATGCCCTGGAATAAGAAAAACAGAAGGGCTGGGAATTACATGGGACACGAGCTGTTGTGTGGCTCTGAACAAGCAGCAGTGTGGGTGCAGTGGTCAGCAGGGGAACACCCCATGTGGGACTAAATACCAGCTGCCTGTGAGAACTCTGCGGGTGCAGGATGTGTGTGCCTGTGGGTGCAAAAGAAATCCTCTATTTCCTGTTCTGGAGTTCAGCTCTGCAGAACTGGCAAAGACCATTAGACCCCATTGAGTGACCTCCCATCCTTCACAGGCCTTGCAATTTCTTCATGTTTCTCTTGACATCAGCCCACTGATTTATGCTGAACTAAAGTACATATTTTTTCCAAAAAAGACAGATCTGAAGACATCAGGAAATGAGAAAACCAACATTTCCCCTGATAATTTGTTCTACTAGTTAACCACTGCCACTCTTTTCCTGTTTCTTATTTTTCATTTCAGTCTATCTGGTTTCTGATGCTAAACATTAGCTCCTGTTATAGATACCAGGAATAAATCAAAATGCCCTCTAGAACAGTACCGGCTTTCTTTTCAGAACGTGGGATATGGTAATTAAATCTTTTCCATTTGTCTTGGTTTTGCAGAAGGCTAGGGTTTACTGCTATTGCTGCTGGGGAAAAAGCAGATCCCATCCTTCCCTCTTAGCTGGCTTGCGCCCTCCCCCTCACACCCTGCAATGCAGCAGGGCAGGGAATTGGTTCTGTTGAAATATATATACCTTTCGTTGCCTCGGGGTTATTTGGAGTTTTCAGTCTACTCCCCACAGGGCTGTAAAGATGTCTGGTAGTGTGTGGTGCTAAGCCCAGCATGGTGAAGAGGAGGCTGGAAGAGTTCCAGGTGGGATGTTTTTGCAGCAGAGCCCACTTTCAGGTGTCAAACTGCCACCAAAGACTTTTGCTCAGGGATGCTTTTCCTGTCCCCAACTTAAAAGGAAAGCAAAGTCCACTGTGTTTGACCAGTGCCAAACAACCAGCCTTCTGTGCAGTGCTGCATAAGAAAAAATCAAGGAGCAGTTACAGATGAAAATGAAGCAATCAAGCTTTTTTGAGTGCATGAATGTGAAAAATGCCTTCATTGCCCATCAAAATTATGGTTTTGCTTCTTTGCCTTTGAAAAGCACAGCTGCTCACTCTGAGGGCAGAAATATAGGAAGAGCAAGCACACACTGCAAATGTACACTCTGATCCTCTTGAAAGGTTTGGGTGATAGGGAGAGGGAACACGGATGCACCATTTGAGACAAATGTTTCTTGCAGGATCAACCCAGCTAAGGCAAAGGTGAATTAACTTACGGAAACTCAGTTAAATGAAAGCACGTAAGAGCTGGAGCTATTGGTGGGAAAGTGCAGGGAGATTTTGTTTCTATACACACATGCTCATTTCAGCCAAAACAATCTGGATTAGCAAAAAGTCTATTTAATAAGCCAAGAAACACTTTGATGGAAATGGGGAAGGTGTGCTTACAGTACCAGGAAGGAAAGCTGAGGAAGTGGTGACCTTTCGTAGAGGGCAGAGAGCAGTGAGCTCTCTTGCACAGCTGTGGCTGATAAGGAACACAAATGAAACTAATTGATTGGATTGATTATAATCTTCCTGCTACAAGTAAAATTCCTCCCAAAAAAGGAATTAAAGGAAATTCCTTTAGCAGAGCTGAGGGAAGTGTAGGAATACTTGCTAAGTTATAACCCTTTCTTACATTTTTGTGGCCCATTTAATGAAGCTGTAAATGATTCATGCTTTGTGTGATTCAACTCTACAGTCTCATAGTTTTAACAGAAGAAATGCTTTCTAGGTGAGTACATGCTGCATCATGTTTTGTGTATTTTAAAAATCCTCAATTTCTTCAAGGCTATTGTGTGAAAACAGATTTTAATTACCTTTTTTTTTTAATAAACAAGTTAAATAAATGTTAATCATTGCAAGTTATCTTTAAACTGTGGCTATCACACACAAAAAAAATAAAATTAAAGGCGCAGCTGAGTTCCAAACCATTTCTTTATCAGAGATGATATTTAGATAATCATACTCAGCTAACCTGTTGCAAATACTGACCTTGTACCTACAAACGAAATTTCTAAGGATTAAAATGCCAATGGGTGTTTTGGAAGGTCACTCATATTTCCCGAGGCTTATTTTAAAACTGTGCCAGTTTGTCTTAGCTCAGGGTTTGACCTCTGGATCATCAAAGGCTGTTTATGTAGATGCCAGAGTCAACAGTTCATCACTGAGTGACAAGTAAGACACTGAGAAAAAGGCCCGAGGGTGTCCCAGGGTGGCTCTGTAGTGTCACTTGGGAAGATCTGGTTGGAAGCTGTAGTGGAGAGAGTCTGTTTTAACAATGCTCAGAGTGATGAAAATGTGAAGTAGAGCATAGGGGGAAAGGACCATCTGTCCTTTTTAGCCAACCTGGGGATACTGAATGTATATACATACAGTGATAATATCCAATAGTGGGAGAATTATAGGCATAAAGAGTGTGTGTTGCCTCCACATTTCTTCTAAATTTTCTCTCTGATAGGTGTCACCTGAGATTTAAGTGTGCTTATGTTCTTCTACTATTTGATTTATCAGTTTAACTTAGTTGTCACTATGCCCTGCATATCCAACATTTGCAAAGAGCAGGTTTATTTCTTTGAATGCTGTGCTGCATTTTGCTGCCTGATTACCCAGTGATTTGGTCACTACAGTGTATTTATATATAATCACAATGAAGCGCAACTCCAACTGGCCTAAGTACCCCTGAAACCACTTTCAACCTACAAGCTCAGCAATCCCTAACAGTATGACCCTTTGGAACAGAATTTGGTGGGGCATATTTGCCTATTTATGTGTGTGCCTTGTGTGTTTAGGTGCCTGTCTGTCTTGACTTGTAGCCTGCAAAATTGACACGAGTTTTTTGCAGCAGTTGGTCCACCTAAATTGCACCAGTTCCTGGCCATCTGTGCCTCTCCTGTGCTCACTTGTACTTAGGTGAGTTATTAAGGGCATGTTGCCAGAGGAGCAGGATTTGTTGCTTAATTTTTTCCAGGAGCCTGTCCAGTGTCCAAGGGCATTCAAATGTTTCAACCAGAGTCCACACAGTAGCCTAAAACTACGTTTGTGGGTTAGGTTTGTTAAACTGTAGAGAATTCGGGAGGGATGGTGAGTACTGGAAAACAGAGTCAGGGTTAAAAGTTTTCTTGAGGAACAGTCTCAGGAACGCATCGATAAATGGCACAAAGAATTGCAGTGAGTTAACACAATGCACTGCACGACTGTCAGATGGAGAGTGGCTGCTCAGCAACAGCTCAGCCAGAAATGATCTGCAGGTTTTTCCGAATTGTATGTGAGGGGTGGGGGGGAACCCTCTCTTCCTCCTGTGTGAACAGAAATTTATCCTGCGGCTATGGGAATAGATATTTCTGCTGTAATGGGGCTCCTGTGGGAGTATGGTGAAAGGGTTTGCACTTTGTTCTTCGGGAAAGCTGGGAATTCCTCAAGGGAATTCAGAGGAGAGCAATTAGTGGTGTGCTGTAGCAGTACCTGATCTTTTTAAAGTGGAAGTGGTTCTGGGCAGCATCCTGTGCTGCCCAGTTTTGAGCATTTCTAGCAGTGATTTCGCTTTAGAGCCAAGGAAAAGCCTATGACGCATCCCAGCTATCTGGTACTGGCCAGGATGGGGGAATTGCCTGGAGCACTAGACTGGGAGGGTGTACTAAAGCATACAAGACTCTGGGAAGATGAGATTTGTGCTGCCCTTGCTGCCCTGTGCCTGGAAAAAAATTAATGTACCAAGATTTAATGTAAAACTTAATGAAAAGGGAAGTTTAGTTTAAAGAGAACATTTTTCATCACTCCTTGTCACATGTTTTACTCATGTTTTCACACCCACATGCTCATGGATTCCAAGCCACGTGTAAAAACCCATGAGGACTACTTGCATAACCCTAAGGATGTGATGTTGACTTTCAAATCCTTGTTCCATATTTTGGGTTCCCCTTGATGATGCTATATCTAGTTTCTGAGCTGGTTTGAAACAATTTTTAGAATGTTGTTTACTTCTCATGAAGTCAAAGTTATTGCAGTGGATTTGTGCCCCTAAGAATCTTGCTTCTTCCCCCAGAAGTCTTGGGCAAGGTAGCAATAACTTTTCCTGTTAACATCTAACTTTCTTCTGCTTTTACAAAGCTTGTCCCCCTCTCAGCAAGATGTGACGATGCCTTTTCCTCACTGAAGTGACAGCTGTGTGGCTCCCTAGCTTCTGGGTGAATTGGCTGGTCCTGCAGACTTATCTGGTTACTAAACAAAAAGCCCTTTACGGAAGATTTGCTAGTGCATGCCACTTTTGATATATAGCCTTCCATTTGTTCACTCACAGACATGGAACTTAGATTAAAAATAGTAGGAAGTCAGTGTAAG
The DNA here is from genome assembly GCA_013399225.1 of Rhipidura dahli. Lineage (NCBI taxonomy): Eukaryota > Metazoa > Chordata > Aves > Passeriformes > Rhipiduridae > Rhipidura > Rhipidura dahli. The sequence continues at coordinate 179,023 of VXAC01000395.1, read as the reverse complement.
GGGTTTTACTGACTGATTGCATGTCTAGCTTGTGAAATATAACAGTGTTTGCTCATTTTGGCCAGACGTCACATGTCCTGTCTGCTTACCTCTGATGGAGGCTGTGACTCTTATTCCCCTGTCCCAACAGGCATTTCCCTGTTAATTATTCTGAAGGCTGAGCAGTCCCTAGCTTCATCAGAACTCTGATTGTAAAACAATTATAATATTGAAGGCTGAGCAGTCCCCAGCTTCATCAGAACTCTGATTGTAAAACAATTATAATATTTAAGGCTGATTTGGAGATTGCCTCAATCTTTGCAAAAGAAATATCTTTGGTAGAGCTTGATCACAGCGTAACATGTAAGTGGAAGAGGATGAGAGAGGTCTGGCAAGTCAATTAGCTACCTGAACCTGCCAACTAAAATTTCTGTTCCTTGTTATGCTGAAAGCAACATGTTCATGTTGTGGAGTAAAAGCCAGAGAAACAGTGATAAGGTGCTGAAGGAAAGCCCTTTTCATTGGCTGCTAGCAGTGGATTGCCCCTCATCTTTTCTTTTCATGTTTGGCCCTTGTGTCAAGAATGATTAATCTTTGCAGAAACAATCAGAGATTAACAGGAAGTTCACCCAGAGACAGCCTCCACAGAAAGGGAGCACTAAGGACAGGATTTAGCTTTGGTGAGTGTTAACATCATAGATGTCTGCTGAGGAAGCCACAGGTGAAGGCCATTTCCATTTTTAATTTGTTTAAGCTATAAACCAGATATTTCATTGTAGTCATGACAAAGGAATTTTGTGTGTGTGGTTATATGGCTCTTGCCTGTGAAACTTTAAGTATTGAGAGACCTGGAACTCACAACTTTGAAGTACTTGAATAAATAAAAGGTAGGGAATAGAACAGATGGAATTTACCTGACCTAGACCGATTTGAAATTTTCCATGAAAATGATTGTGGGAATGGGTATGCATGCCAGGAGAATCACCAGTGTGAGTTAAAGTGAGAAACTATGTCGTGATTAGTAAATGTATATTAATATAGTAGAATTTTTACGTACAGAAAGCCATGAGTGATATTTTCTACACACCGTGTCCCCTTGAAACAGCTGTGCAGTGCTGCCAGCTTTTTGTCCAGTCAAATAAAAGAACTGGTGTGCTAGCTGAGTTCCACATTACAGTTTCAGCAGGCTCTGAAAAGCACAAATACTTCACAACTTTGAGATACACTCTCCACTGATTAAACTGCTACTGCAATTGAAAATGGCACCATAAATATTTTCTCCAGATGTTTACCTAAAGGAAAGTTTAGTCTTCTGCTCCATGAGCTGCATGTCAAGGTATCAGTGCCTGCTTGGTAAAGGAGGTGTAAATTGGTTCCTGAAACACACAGCAGGGAGTATCTGATCTGATAACATCTGGGAATTAGTGAGAAGGGGAGAGATTCTCCAGAAAGATGGAAGGAAAGGAAACCAGGAATGCCAAGAAATGTCTGTATCTGAACTCCACTGTAATTTGTGGCTGTGCTGAAACCACATGGCAAATTGGTGATGAAGGGAACAAAGAGCAGCTGAGGCAACCCCAGCCAGGAAGCTGAGTGTGGAAGTGCCTGGAGGAGTACATCACCCTGATGAGTTTACACAGGCTTGGGTCAGGCATGTTCAGGTGAGGTGCTGCTATGCTTCTGGCTTTGTGCTCAGGTATATGATTCAGTCAGAGGAAACCAGCCTAAGTCTAAAGAAAACATTCTTATTCTGCTTTCATGTATAAGTGTTCTTCTACTGAAAAAAACCCCCAACCTGCATGGCATTCAGCAGTCCCCTTTATATTTGCAGTGTAAGAAATAATGGCTGCCTATATCAGAACACTTCCACATGAGACTGGGCTGTATTCCTTCCATCCATCAGTTCCACAACTTTTTTTCAGTATCTGTGTTCTCCCAGGAAAAACAATAAGAATCTTTAAACATTTCCTGTCTGTTTCTGAGCATTGACCCTGAAGCCAGTGGCACATCAGTGTATAGCTGAGAAGACCACTGTGGTCAGCTTTTCCTTCCCTACTGGGTAACAATAAGTGATAGCATGTGTGTGAAACATGACAGAATAACTGAATTTACTGTCTGGATAACAATCTGCTATTAGTAAGTTGACTACAACAACTTAATAAAAGTTATGCTAATAAATATTGGCTGATCTGTTTCCACACAGACTTGGTCCTATATTGGGGAAAAAGTGATATACAACACTTAATCTCCAAGAGGGTAAGACTTACAATGATACTGGTTTTTGTCCTTACCTGCCACTCCCTGTGGTTTCGTAGCAAAATCTTCTTTTTGCAGCCTCACTGCTCATGTTTGCTTTCATTCTTGTACTTAGAGCTATAGGAGAGTTTCACAGTCCTCTGCCTCTTCAGAAATCCATCCTTACTTTCTGTGATAAACAGTTTCACCTTGCTATCACCAATGCTGGAATTGGATGTTCTGTCGAAGCTGCTCTGTATGCAACTCCTTTGTTGTACTTTAAAAACTCTTTATGACTCCAGGTGACTTAACTCTAGAAATGCCTCCACGTCTATTTCAATTTTCCACAGAAAAAGTATTAAACCTGAAAGACAAAGCAGATGTTTTTAGGACTTCAATTTCACCTGCTCCTTCAATATGTTATAAAAATATCTCTGGAATTCCTGGCTAACACTGGGCATGAAACTTTAACACTTTATTAATGGTATTTCAAATATACACTACTATCTTTTCAAGCAAATCTATATGACAGCAAGTCAAACTGTTCTTCATTTGTTGCTCAAGGAGATTGCACCCAGTATAAATATGGATTTGTTGTACTGTTCTGCATAGTGGGTCTAGAAGTGTGTTATCAAACAGTGGGATCCACTCCAGGAAGGTTCTTTACAAACATAATAGTCATAGGTGGTCCCTGGGGCAGAGAGCTTGCAGCTGAAGGCAGAATGTGTGTAGGATGGACTCAGGCAAGGAAGAAGCAAGGTGCATGTTGTGATGGCAGCCAGTGTTTTATGCTTTTGAGGCTAAGAGATCAGAAATTGCATGGCTCAAAGCTTTTGAAAAACGGAAACTGAGGGATGGGCATGATGAAAGGGGGTGGAGTGCATAGCACAGAGGCAGACTCAGCTATTCAGATGTTCAAGAAACACTTTCCTATTTTGTCCTGTGCTTCCAGTACTGTGTTACTGTTACTTCTGCTTTGTAGCTTTTCCCTAGGCCAGCCTAAGGTCGGGTGTGAAGAGATGTGGGGTGGGGCTCTCCCTTTCGTTTGAGTCAATTGTCTCCTGGTGTTTCTGAATCCAAGAAAAACATCAGGAAAACACAGTGGCTTTGGGTCCTCTCCACTCTTAGGCAAAGTGCTAAACAAAACTTCCAACAAAACAGATTTCAGCACAAACTGTCCCAGAGAGCTTTCAGGGCATCTTAAATGTCTTTTCCAACCTAAACGAATCTCATATTCCTGCAGACCACAAGCAGGGAATACCTCGTACCTGTGCAGTGCCTGCTTTGAACTGCTAAAGCAACTGCTGTGGGAACATTTTGATATTGCTCTGTTTACAGACCAATTATGCACAGAATATTACAGCTAGCAGGACAGGCATTCTCTAAGCTGGCAGGTCTGGTACTTCAGGTTGCCTAGTCCAAGTTTTTGTCCAAAATGTTTGCTAGGTGGTGGTGCAGGACACGGGATTACACTAAGGATGCGTTTTCTGGGCGAAGTCCAAGTACAGAGGGAATCTTACATAGACGGCTGAGAACGGGAAGGCACAAGGTTTTGTGGTGATTTTGTGGGTGCTTTGGAAAAAGTTACTCCCAGTCCAACTTTTTAGCCTCCCCACCTTATCTCGCGGCTCTGGAGAGGGATGTGCAGCCTGGATCTCCTCCCAGGCGCAGTGCCAGCCACACGGCCTGCAGCTCGCTGGCGGCCCGCAGCCGCTTTCCTCGCAGGACGCTTCTGCTCGCGGCTGACCCCGCCGTGAGGGCCCCGCAGTGACCCCGCCCGGGGCGGCGGGGCGGGGCCTGCCCTGAGCGCACCAATCAGAGAGCGGCAGCGCGGGCGGGGGCGACTGGAACGAGACCAAGGCGCCAAACAACCCTTCCTCCGTCGGACGCGGAACGGCGCTCCCGCCTTCCGTTCTCCCAGCAGCCAGTCACAGCCGCGACCTGGCTTCCCGTCCCGCCCCCGGCGGAAAGGAACCAATGGGCGACGCCGCTGGTGCAGCCGGTCAGCCAATCAGCGGCCGAGTTCATTAAAAAAAAGAAGGAGCGGAGCCCGTTAGCTGCCGCCCGTGACCCGCGGCCGCGCCGGGCGTTCCGGCCGTGTGGGGCGTTCGAGCCGCGGCTCTGGCGATGCTGCGGGGGGCGGCCGCTCCCACCGCTCCTCTCGGCCGTTCGGGCTCCGCCGGGCCGCCCGCGCCATGACCCGACCGCTCGGCGAGGGGCTGCCGTCTCCGGGCCCGCCCTTCGCCATGTCCCGACGCCATGTTACGCCGGCGGCCGCGGGCAGAGAGGCGGCCCATGACTGCAGGTACCGGCGGGGCGCGGGAGAGGAGCGGTCGCGGTCGTCGCCGGGCAGCTGCCTAGCAGGACGCCCCGGCTGCCGGCGTGCGCCGCGCTGCCCAGGGCGGGTAGCAGGGGTCGGCTCGGCGGGGGTTACCGGCACCTCCCCGGGAGCCTGCCCAGCGTGTTCCAGCCGGGAAGGGGCCCGGCTGGGGCCTCCTCATCGGACCTGGCACGTGGTGCCGGTGTTTGTTGGCCAGGGGGGGTCTGGCAGTGTTCTGGGGAATGAAGGGAGTGTCCAGCTAAGTTCTGGCTGGCATCTCCAGCACATCCTTCAAAATCCCGGAGTCGTCCCCCGTGTGCCGTTCCAGCTCCTGCCCTGGCGTTACCCAGCCCACCTGTAGAGCGGTTCGGCTCTAACCGAGAACTTCAGGTGTCGGTTCAGCTTCCAAACCTGCTCCGGCCGGGACCTGCACCACTAACGGTGCTGGAGGACACTGCCCAGTGAAAGCAGTGGCAGTCAGTGGCAGTGGTTTTAGACTTGACAGACTTGTCTGCTAACTTGAATCCAAATTCTGCCAAAGACTTGAGGTTTTTCAGAGGCTGCCGAGTTGTTTCTTGCTGAATGAGCCAATTCATAATTTAATTATGCTATTAGTAGTACCTTAATTTGTTCAGATCCTCTGTTTTGATGGCACTGTCATTTAAATTAAGGAGAGAGGGTAAAAGTTCACTTTTTCAATCTTACTTTTTGCCCAAGAAAGTAAAACAAAACTGTGCAATTTCAGTTTTGTTGCAGTTGTCTAAAAGACTGAAGTTTTCTGTGTGAGTTTCTGTTTTGGTGGTTTTGTGATTTTTTTGTTGTTGTTGTTCTTTCTACAGTGCTTTTTAAGATGCTCTATTTCATCAAAGATGTAGTAGCTTTTTCTAGTTAATTCCTATGTGTGGAGTTGCTGTCTTGGAGCTGTTGTTAGTATTTCCAGTACAGCTTTTTAAAAGGATAGTTTTTATCCAGCCAGAGATAACCACTAATATGGCTGTAAACACTAACTACTTTTACCAAGTGCTCAGGGGGTTATTTTTTGAGACAAGTGAAAGTATTTCGTCCTTCCCTGTTCCATGCAGGCTGAGTCTTTAGTTGTGAAAGGCCTGGAAGGGTCAGTTAGGTTCATCTCCTGGCTGGGTAGCTTTTTTCTTTAGTCAGGTGAAATCACGCATTTATGGGTTTTATGTTTTCTTTTGGATTTTAGTGGTCTCCCTGGTGTCTCAGTCAAGCTGAGTTTTCACAAAAAAGGTGTGATAATTTTTATTTGGGGTAAAAGGTCTTGCTGAATTTGTATATAATGCTGAAGAGTGTTGACTAGAGCTGTGTATTTGTTGCTAAAGATACATTAAACAACTGTGATTTTCAAGTTAGCAAAAGAATGAAACACAGTAACCTCCCTACAGAAGGATAGATTCTCCTGTGAATGGCTTGTGAACAAGCCATTCATTTAGAAAGTTACATGTTCCCTTTGTACTTTCACATTTAAGTGGAAAGCAGGTTGAAGGCCCACTTCTTTTTTACATTCCTCATTGTACTGTATTACATTCCTTCTTTTTTTTCTTTTCCCCACCCTTTGCTTTTGTCTGAAGTTTCTAGTACACTTCCTTGTCTGAGACACAATACAGAATCTTGGCTGGACAGTTCCTAGCCATGCACTCCAAAGAGCAGAGTTACAAATGCAAAGGAGGAAATACTGGTGGATAAGCACTTTCAAACAGTTAGTCTAAAACTAATCACTCACCATCTCTCCATTCAAATGAAACTTGAGGGAGAATGGAAGTGCCTTAATTCCCTGTTATTTTGTACAAGGCTTTGTACGGTCATGGAATAAACAAATTTTGTTACAAAGTTCTTGGATTTAGAATAAAAGACAGCAAACATAACATTATGGGAAGGACATAAGCAGTCATTTGGAATGAGTGGCTCTGGAAACAAGGACAAGAGATGGCAGAAGTCCTTGATTTTGGTTTTATTACAAGCTGCCCCTGAAGGCCAGAGTAACTGAGGTTCTTGTTAGTAGGTCCCTTAGGATGGATTAGAGAGAAGGAACACTGAATACCTGGTGTTTATATATGTACACACACATAGGGCTTATTTTAGAATAATTTGCAGTGGTTACAGTGGAAATGAGGTATGTAGCCATTTTGGTTATTATCTCTAGTAATATCACAACATAAAAACATGAAAATACCACCTAAGAAAATATGTAAGAAAAAGAAAGGATAGGAGTAGGTTACAGAAAGATATCACCGTCATGGTTCCAGTTGATTGTTGCAATTCAGATGTCAGCTGGTTGAAGTGGTGCTTGCAGTTCTGATCAGTCAGGGATGGGGGAAGTCCCCAAAACATAGAGTTCATTGGGTTAATAGATGTTCAGGTGGGAATGCCCGGGTGCCTTCCTTGGAGAGGGTGAGTTTAATGCTGTCTGTTGCAAGGCCCCAGAAATGAATCTGGAGTTTTTGATGGTTTATGACCCCATCTTAAACTGATCTTTCTCACAAAAACCATCTCCTTCTCCCCTTCATCTGGGGGATGCAAACCTGGGCCTCAGCAATATTGTTTGAATCAATGACTTCTTACATTTCTGTCCCTTACAGATTGTCTTCAAGATTTAGGTACAGAGAGGAATCTGGGTAGTAACTGGACATGCGGCCTGCCAGCAGTGCTTTGTGTGCAGATGGGGCTTTAATGGGGAAGAAAGAAGTACAGGCGCTTAGTTAGGAAAATAGAAAGGGTTTGGAAGGATATGCAGTTTGGAAAGCTGTGGGTACTGGATGATTTCACAGCTTGAGATTGGGTGTGTCCTGAGGAATGCGAGGTGGAGAGGGCTTTGCTGAGAGCAGGTGAGGCCAGGGTGGAGTGCGAGCTGGTCTAGGGCAGAAAAACAAATCGGTCAGCAGCAAAAACAGTGGATAAACCTGCATTTAGCCTTTGATTCTTCTGCTGAACTGAAATGTGGGGAGCCTGTGCGCTCAAAATTTTCTCAAATTTGAAAGTGTACATCACTCAGCTGAGTGATGTAAATAGCAAGAGTTGTTAGGCTGCAAGTTGAACTTTACTTGAACTACATGGCTCTGTTGAGTAAGTCAAAGATGGATTATAGCAAAACCTGGGGCTAATAACCTGAACAATAACTGTAGTTAGACCAGACAATGTTAATGGCTTAAATATTACTTAAAAATTAATAGCTGGAGTGGACTGCCCATAGATTTTGGTACATGAGCAGTAACAACCACAGAACCACATGGACCACAGAACCAAGTGAATTTCCCCCTGAAACAACCTAAGAGGGTGTGAATACGACCAGAGAGCACCACTGGGTGATGAAACACTGAACCACTGAAGACTGTCAAGACCCCAGACCCTAAAGTCACCATTGGTCTGGACTGCTGGGGAGTTCAGATTGTAAGGATGTAATTGCCTAGGGATTTCTGTTTGTGGTCCCTTTTTTGAGGCACCAGCTTGAGCTGCCAGGTAACTGATTAGTGCCAGTAAACCTGTCTAATGGAGTTGAGAGCCTGGTGTCAAAAATTTCATTAACACCATTGCTGTAGCGTGTGGGCAGAACACACATATTTGGCCTATGTCAAACTGAGCTGGGACAGGTTGGAGGCAGCCAGGCTTTGACAAGTAGTTTCTCTGCTTCCTTTGGTAAGTCAAAAGCAAACTTTTGTGCACTCACAGATTCTGATTACAGGTGGCTTTTCACTGAGTTACAGTATCTTCAAATATCACTGCTTGCCAGTATCTTGATCTAAGAAGTATCAGTGGTTTATAAACAGCTTTTTGTATTTCTGTAGGTGCTAAAAATGCAAAAGCCATGTGAGAAAATGCAAGTGATGATTACAAGCTTAAAGAAAGATTGAAAATTAAATCCAAATTAATTTTATACAAGTGAGCTGTGGGTTCTTCTGGTCTAAGCTTCAGAAATGGTTACTGAGTCTGTGGGGGACACAGTCACATATGGATACTCAAATAAGTTATCTTAGATTCCAGATTGAGTAGGTTTTGCCTTGGTTATCACTGTTTCTCAGGCAGTAACAATGTAACTTCATCTTGGAAGGTACAGAAAGATAACAAAACGTGGAACCAACCTCTGCTGTTCTTGCAACAACGTGAACAATTGCTGTCACATTAATACTTTCAACCTTGAGACACTTCTGAAACAGGCACTAGGTATAGCCTTAAAGTCATTGGCAAACTGTGTGCAAGAAGGTGAAGATACCAAGTTCACAGATTCTGATGTATTTTATTGTTCAAGTTGCACATTGTTCAGCCACTCTACCCATTTTTAGAAGCGATATTCTTCAGTGGAGATTGCCTTGGTGTTCTCATGTCCCAGTTGTTCTTGCTAGAGAAAAGACTTCTGATTTAAAGCTAATCATTATCTTGTAGGTGGCTCTAGGCTGTTGTTTCTGTTGGAAGCCAGGTGAGATGCTAACTTGATTTAGCAGCTGAGAGTGCTAGTGGACATGGGGAGGCTGTTAAATGTATAATGTCACCACATAATGTACTGGTGAGATCTCATTTAGAATACTGGATACAGGTGAGGTCAGTCCCACTCAGGAAAATCTACTTTAATGTGGAAGGGTGGCTAAGGTTTACTAGGATCATAAAGAAAACAGTTTGAAACTGACAGGTTAGGTTCATTAGCCAAGCAGAGTGAAGCCTAGAAGGTGAAGAGGTTGATGATGCTTTTTCTGATTTATTAGAAATAAGAGCTGCTGGCATTAAAGAAAGTCATAGAAATAATTTACAGTATTTTAATTATATCAACATTGACTGAATGGCTGTTTAGGTATTGTCCTTTTAAAAAGATAAAGTTATGTTTTCTCTTCAGAAACCAGATGATTACAGAGTTCTTCAAACCAGTTTTAAATCAAGGTAAATATGTTTGGTTTTTTTTTTTTAAGTGGAAGATATTTATATGAATTTTAATTATGTAAGTGTGTAGAATGATAGTCCTATCTCATTTCATATTGGAGCAGCAACATAATGAGTATAACTTACCAAATATTTCAAAATGAGTGCATTAAATTTTTTTTCTAATAACTTAACTGAAAATGTCAATTTCCTGTTTAAATTAATTTATTTGAATAGTGATGTAATTATTATTTTAAAATATGTCTCGTGCTTAAGCCAGATTGTTTATAACAACTGAAGCTGCATCATAGGTCATGTGATTCTTTGCATGGCAGTAGCAAACCTGGATGATTAAATAAATTAGTTTTGGATTACATGTGAGAGAGAAAATATCAAGTAATACAGTATAATAAGTTTTGTTGGTTTGTTTTTTTTTCGCCCAATATAATTTTTGTGAATAATTGGTCTTTTCTTTTCTCTCTTGGACCATGGCCATAAAGACAGAACTGTGCTGTCCTCACCAGACAAAGGAAATGTAAAGGATGAAGGACTGGGACTGTCAGTTTTACGCACTGAAGGTTTTGAAAGGAATTTATCTTCTCCAAAGAAGGTCAGAAGAAAAAGATGCCAGAGCAGACACCAAACAAGTCCTGTGGTAGGTGTCTTTTGGAAAAGAATTGAGGAAGAGGACAGTGTAAACATTTCAGAGGACAGCAGAGTGTGCAGGACCCTGGGTTCCTTGTGCCCAAAAGTTGTGATTCAGAAACTCTTTGTTACCACAGGGTCTTGGAGATGTTCCTTGACAAAAAGGATGAGACTGCCAAGCCAGAGCAGGAAAGCAATGAGAAGTGTCTGAGTGTAAGGAGGGCACCACTGTCTTACAGAAATAGCTGGGAAGAGAAAAAATGACTGTGTGGATCTCACAGACTCCAGCTCACACTCAGACAAATGGGTTTCACCACCAGAAGCTGATAGTTGAAAAGCCTGGGCTGGAAATAAAGGCACTGTGAGCATCACATCTCTGTGCTCAAGCCAGGCTTCCCCACTGCCCTGGTCTCCTACTGGTTCTCCATTTATGTTGTCAGTGGAAGCTCTCTGCAGAAAAAGGGAACAGGAGGGGCAGAAATTGAAACAATCTAAGCCACATCCTGTAAAGCCATTCTAAGGAACCAAATGTTTTGTTTCGAGTGTCTTTAAAAGGGTTATTAAAGGTGGAAATCACTGACCCATTGTGCATATGAATTCATTAATTGTTAAATTTTTAAAATTTTGCACTGTAGGATCAGATTCTTGGTGCTGCCTTTTTCTGATGTAACAGAAGTTTATATTCCTTTGCTATTCCTTTGTAAGTTTTAGGTCATGCTTGGGTTCTTAATCATTTTACAATAAGTGAAAAATCCTCTTTTAAAAGCAGGGGAGATATTCTGGGCTAGATGCAAGCATGGAAATGCAACAGAAATTTGTAACTGGAAATTGTATTTTGTAAAAAAAAGATGCCTTTATTTAAATGCCTTATAATCTTGTGTTTTCTTACAATGTAGTTTACGGAGCAGACTGGCAAATTTCTGCTCTTTAGAAGTTGCAGTTAATAGCAGTTCAGATTTATGCATTTAAGCCACAGTATTTAGGTAGAGATGGGAGTGGTCTTATCAAAAATGTAATATTTCATTACAGGTCACTTAATCTTAAGAAAAAATATGTAATTTGGGGTCTGGAGAGTTCTTTTTGAGATCTTTGCAGCTGTGTTTTAAATTAGTCTTGAAATAAGGTCTATTAACATATTTCTGGGGGTGTGTGGAACTAAGTCTGCTGGATTCAACACTGGTTTTAAAAAGTATTCAATTAACTTTTTTTTTTGTTCCTCTGTCTTTATTTTTAGGGAAATGGATGTTCTATAAGAAAAATAATGTCTTTTGGTTCAAGGGAGATTGCCTCAGGTATGACCAGTGCTGTTAGTATAGAGTTTATTAAACAATCAGATTCATCACTTCATCTCTCTTTTTAATGGCTTTTTCCCCTTGAAACTATGTTTTCTATTTTCTTTTACTAAAACAGTAATTACTGCTGCATAGTCAATGTTATTTCTAATACATGGCAAGTTTGAAGAGTTTTAAAAGTAATTTGTGATTTTAGTGTAAAACACATTTATTGTAACTTAATTAGAATTTGTGATATTTCATTGTCTTAAAACCTTGATCCCAGATTATTTTTATGGTTTCTCTTGCACTTTGGATAATCCACATATTCTGTGGTGATTAATAAATTTTGCCTTTCAGCTTAATCCAGAAAGAATATTCTTGTTGAACCAACCACTAAAGTTTAACTGTTATTTTTGTTGCTTTTTTTCCCTTTTAACCACATAATTTTGTTCTATAGGAGGTAGAACGGAATCTAAAATGTTTTTATGAGTAGAAGCTTGAGGCAGGTCAGTAGGAAGATAAAAGTTTTTTTTAAAAAAAGAGGGGATCTTTAGCTGTGAAAACCTGTCAGACTCTTTGCTGCTGTAGTCCTAGTTGACTTTAAAACAGACATTAGTTTTTTAAATGGAAAGCTGTTACATGTTTGATTTTTAAAAGTTGTTATTATTATTACTATTTTTATTTTATTTTTCAAACATGATAATGGTGGGGTTTTTTTCTCTTAACACTTCCTAGATGACCCATCTCAACCAAGGCTAACACAGGTTTTGGAACATGAGGCATCTTCTCCACATGCATTTAGAGCATCATCTGAGATGGCCTCTGGTGCACCTAAGAGCCCAGCTGTTCCTTCACACTTCTTTAAGGTGTCCTTTGGGCTGTCCAAACAAAGAGACTGTCCCGGGAAAAGAAAACACACTGCCATGAGTGTGGATGTAGATAGTTCCGATCAATCTGAAGTGCATGACCCTGCTTTTAGTAGGTCATCTTCAAAATGCAAAAATAGGAGGTCTGACTTTGTAAAAAATATCTTTCTAAAGTCTCCTTATGATGATGTTCTGCAACTCAAGGAGCCTGCTGCCCTGTCTAGACATGATTTGACTCCTTCGGAGGAATTCCTCAACTCAAGCAATGAAAAGGAGAAAAATAATTTCTCCACTGTAGGTTTGTCATCTTCATATTCTGCACACAGTCCTGCTAAAAATAACCACATTTCTGTTGTGGATACCAAAGAGAATCAATTGCAGCTGGCTAACTCATGCTTTTTCTTGGAAAAGTCCCTTCCTATTTCTCAGGAAAAAAGTACTGTGTTGCCTTCACCCCACCACTTAACACAAACAAAAGGCATGAAATCCCCTCTCCAGATTGCTGGCTTATCTCAGGTATGGGATGTTAAGAAAGAGCAAGATAAAAGACCAGAAAGACATGAACGGAATAAAGGATACGTTATTCAACCCAGCAATAGTTTTTCAAATACAAACCACAAGGTTTCTGAAAATACTCCTGATTCTAGTAGAATGGAAATCTCTGGGAAACTTGGACTGTCCCCAGAGACTGGTAAAAGTGTTCCCCCTTCCTTGCCTTTGAAAGAATCTTTCATGGACAGTGGCCACGAGTCTTCACAAACCCCAGGAGAACTAGAAGTTCAAAGGAACTTTACAGACAAGTCCAAGCTGGACAGAAATTTGCAAAGCAGCTCTGAGAGTGACGATGACATTTTGGAATCCAATCTAGATGATGATGATGAAGATGAAGAGGAAGTATTAATGCCACTGCAAAAAATTCTCAGTTCAAGTCACAAACCACAGGCAAGAACCCTGGAAGACTCTTTTGACAGTTTTTCTCAGGACACTGTAACTCCATTGCTGAAGCTTCATGTAAGTGGCTGAAAACCAAAAAAGCATATTCTTTCAAATATTCTTTTGTGGGTGTTATCTACAAGAAAAATAACAGATTTTAGCACAGTGCAAGGCCCAGTGGGTGCTAAGTTATTACCCTGTGTTTCAAATTTTAGGAGAATGAAATTTTATATAGTAGGTACCCACCAAAACACAGACAGAAGCCCTAGTGAATGAAGACCTCTGATACTCAAAAATCAAATTGCCTCCAGCCTTCCCTGTTCCATATGGCACATAGACAGCAACTTGTTCAGGTGTTCTAGAGAACTAATTTCTGCTATTTAGTTTGGTTTTACAAACAAATAACAAGTTGCTCCAGCAGCTGAGATTTCCAGTAGTCTTCTAGTGCCTATTCCACCACCTTGTGGAGCACAAACTGTGTTTGTCTGTGTCTTCCACAAAAATTGAGTAAACCTTGTAGACTTTGTCTTAAGTGGTGCCAGTAGAACCCCTTGCTAACAACAGTCAGGATATGTGTGACTGATTGGTAATAGTTGCTTTAAATTAATTTTAGTCAAACATCTGTTCTGCACCAACATTCAGCCACTTCTTGCTGATTCGCGTTACGCCCATTAAAGCTACAGCAGAGTATAATGAGATTGCAGATAAACAGTTTGTTGTGTTGTATTTTTATGTGATTTTCTCCCTTATTCATAGTGCATGATAATTCAGGATTATTGCCTGCAAAACTGGTTACTTGGCTTAAGGGTCCTGTGCTGCTGTACAGTTACAATGTAGTTGGAGTGGGGATGTGCTTGTTACTGTGCTTGTCCTGAGAATGGCTGAAAGATGGTTTGTGCAGTCAGATTGATTTAGCTGTCTGCCTTCTGGTGGTTTTTAGGAGTTCTGTTTTTGCTTTACCCCTGCTAAAGTTAGGAGGTTATGTTTAGAATATGTGTGCGGTCTAATGTTTTTGTTTTCCTAGTCAGGTAAGATTTTTATGAGCCGAAGTTAACTGGAGGAAATTGATGTAGACATTGAGAGATCTGTGTGCTAGACTCCAGTCATATATCCTTGACACAGTCTGTGATTGTCAGAGATCTGCATGTGAGTAAGTGTGGTGTTTTCTTTGAGGTTGCATTTCATGGAAATTGGAAGTATTTTAGAATTTCAAAAAGCTGAATGAATTCTGATCACAAGGGATAGATGACGTGTTTGAATCCCTGTGTACAGGGTATTATGGTGATGAATTGATCTGTGTTTTTAAAAATTAGCTCATTTGTTCAATAAGAGCTTGTAAAATAGGTAGTGATTTTGAAGTTTTATTGTAAAATAATAGGGAATGTCCTGCAGTAGGTCTTAGTGTGGCATTCCTGACAGTTGGTACAGGTTGGAAATGGCTATATTTCAACAAAGAGATTTTGTACTGAGCCTGGTGGGGTTGGAATTAATTTTCTTCATAACAACTGTATAGTGCTGTGTGCGTCAGACAAAACCAGTGTTGACAATAGACCAGTCTTCTACCTGTTGTGGAGCAGCACTTGCATAGTATCAAGGCTTTCTCTTGCTGCCCCCACAGCACAGGCAAAAAGCTGGGAGGGAACAGAGCCTGGAGAGCAGAAGCCAGATGACCAAAGAGATATATTCCATGCCACATAATGGCATGCTCAGCAATCAGAACCAAGTGGGGGGAGTTGGTCTGGCATGTAGCCATTGCTCAGAGTGGCTGGGCATTCTTTGCTTGTGAGAGGTGCTGAGTGACTGCCTTTGAATCACTTATTTTCTCAGATATCCCTTTTCCCTTATTAAACTGTTGTTGTCTTGACCCATGACTTCTCTTAGCTTTACTTTTCTTGCTTTTCTTTTTACTGCCCTGCACCACTGGCTGGGGAAATGATTAAGCTGTGTGGTGCTTAGCTGCTGGCTGGGGTCAGCCCGTCACTAGTTCCTAGAGTGGAAAACAAACAAAGAATGCCTGTATAAATCCTCTCTTCTACCTCCCCCTCTCCTCATGTTTTTCAGTCTCTGATAGGGTTTATTTGTTGACTGAGTTGCTATCTGTATGGGCACATGTTGAGCAGTCGTAATTATCTAATCTGTTCTTATGATTCTGCAATCAAGAGTGTTACAGATCAGACTTGTGTAGTTTATTACATATTTCACAATCTCAGCCAGCATGAATACCTAATTAATGGTTAAGCCTGATAAATACATGCAGCCTAGATTAAATGCTTGTGGGACATGTGTGTGACCACAACATTTGGCCTGGCCTGTTCCTGGTATAATTATTGGTCAAGTAAGACAAAACAGTTAAGAACTGTCCCAGCATTTCTATGATCATGGTTTTTGCATATTCTTACATTCTTCCCTTGTAAGAAGGGCCGTATGTGTGCATTGGAATAAAGTTTTGATTCCTCAGTTGTTCAACAGTTACTTGACACATATTAACCAAATATAAAATAAGCTAAGAAGTCTTTGGCTTTCCTACAATATGCTGCTTGTTACATTTAAAAGGGTAGTGTCAGAGAGGCTGTGCTTGTCCAGAGAATGGAATATTGGCCATAAAAGATTTAAAATCTGTTGTCTGCTACAAGCTGAATGAAAGACTGGCTACTGAAAAACAAACCACTAGCAAAATTTGTAAAAACTTTGTGTGTTTTGTTTGTGTTTTTTTAAATTCTGTTTATTAGCTCCTTAATTTGGTTTTGTATTGGGATTTTGATTGGAAGCTTTGTTTTGTTTGATGAATTTAGAGGTGATTTAGCAAACACTGGAATTTCGCCCTCTAGGGACTCTGAAAGTAAAAAAAGGCACTGAATAATTTTTGGGGTTTTTTGTCTCATGCACAAGAATGGGGATTCCCAGGGTCTCAGTGGATGATAATGATAGTAAAGCTGTGAGGTGAAAGGCTTCTGATGGTAATGCTCTTTGTGAAGGTTAGATGAAGGTCAGGCCCAAACGTGCAGAGACTGGCTTCACTGTTCAGATCCATTGTGAAGCAGTTACTGCTAAATTGTCAAGGGGCTGAGAAACCTAAACTGTCAATCATCCTGTTTTGCAGGGTCTCCTTTAGGTTTATATCCGCATGTAAAATATCATTTAAATTGGAAGAGGTTTCTATTTTGATTATGTTTATTGTCTAATAATGAATTGGTAGCTTATGGTGTTTTTTCAATGTCTTACTATTTCATTTACAGCTTTCTAAGACTCCTGTTATAAGCAAGGTGTCATATGTGAACAGCTTAGATCATCTCTTGAAAGAGAAAGAAGAATCTAAAAGGTTTGTTTCTTAAAGCTGGTTTGAAAAATGTGGGATGGTGTTGTAGAAGCTTAGTTTTGCTTTGTCTCCCCAGAACTGATGGAGTTTGATTAGCAGCAAGCTAAGCTTTGCCTGTTGGTGCCACCAGCATACAACTGAACTGACAGGACCTACATGTGTTGCTTAAACAGTAAAAGCTGAATGACAGGCTCCTTCCAAGCAACGAGGAGTGATTTGTGATACATCTGTTTACCCCTGAAGAGCCAGGCTAAATTTACTGATGCCTTTGTTTTAGGTCACTGAGCCAGCCAGCAGCTGCTGGTCAGGCATGAAATAGAAATATTTATGTACACTGACTGTACTAGTATTTTCAAAGGCATTTGTAGCTCAGTTTTGGTTCCTGAAGTTGTGCAGACTATTGGTGCCTGAGTAGTTACACAGGTCAGTGAACAGAACTAATGAGTACAAGAGATCATTCGGGTAAGAAGTGAAATGTGGTTTATGTGTTAATGGCAAATGGTGGTGATGGGTATATGTGTTTAGCTGTTTATGTGATTAACTGTTTTGATTAAAGAATTTGACCCTAGTAACTATGGGCTGACTGCCCATGGAGTAGAAGATACTCCTGTAACTAATACTGTTTAACAAATAAAATACTTTGGTACTTAGGAAAAAAATAAACATTCAGCCACAAGGTTGAAAGTTTCGTGCAGTTACAAAAACTTTATCAGAAGTTGGTAGGGTGTTTTTGTGCCTGAAAACCAGTGATTGATTGTGCTGTTGGAAATTCATTAAGTTTGGGAAACATTCACTCTGTGTCTTGGAAGCAGGATGCTTGGGTTTTACACAGATGCAATGTCTTGCATGCTTTTGCCTTGTGTAACTGGCTCCTGACTCTAGGGTTCACATTCAGAGCTTGGATTTTGTTGATTTTGTTTTAAATATTAAATGGTGATTATATGCTCTGCTGCTGGTGTTATTTCAGGTTAGAGGAAATAGAGAAGCAGTTACAGGAAGACATAGAAAGAGTGGACAATGCTTCAGGTGGAGAAAATGAGGACAACGCCACTGGAGATGATCTCTCGGAAGAACACAGGTCCTTGCAACTCCAAAACCAATGAAATCTTGTTCTTTGCTTTTCTAGCCTTTTCTTCCCCAACCTCTCTCTGTTTCCAACAATTGTTAATATGTTTAATGAGAACCATTTTGAAATCTTTTGGGGTTGGGTGGATTTCCTTGGGTGTGACTGTATTCTAACATTTCAGCTTTCACGTGAGACTGATGCGCTCATCACCTGCAAATAACTGTCTCAAGCAGCAAATAGCTTCTCAGTGTTTGAACTGATAAAAGAAATTTTGAATTTTACAGGGCATTTATAAAGAGATTTTCGGTAGTAACTTATGTCATACCTGACAACCACCCTGGAGAAGAAATATTTGATTTATCAGCATCTGGGAAAATCTTCACTCAACATAACCTTGACTTGAGGAATTTTCACCTCATCCCTCAAAATCCTATAGAATATCTGCTTCTTAAGTAAGAATATCCTCTTCACTTTATTGTGTTTACTTTTACAATTTTCTTTTTCCTTTTAGCAGTTTTAAGATACTGTTTTATCTTTGCATGTAAATGACCTCTGTCTTAGTAAATAGGCAAGACTGACTGCCTTTCCCTGGAATTTTCCTTTCTGGATTAGCTTTACAGAACAGTGAATTGTAACTTGAAGCTTCCTTCTTTCCTCCTCTGGAATTCTTGAAAAACCTCTGAAATGAGACATGAGGAAAAACAGCTGCTCTGGCCTCTTCCATATTTTTACCACACTGGGCTATCGTTGATAGCCATACCAGTTTGTGGAAGACAAATGCAGAAGTGAAACATTATAATGAACACAAGCTTAACTATCCCCAGACTGAAAGACCTTTGTGGTTACCTATTTGTGACCTTCTAGTGTTACATTATGTCTGCTGAAAGACTTTTGGTGCTTCCGTCCTGGATGGGCCTGGGCCTTGAGGCTTCATCTAATGAGGATTGCAGAGGGTCAGGATCTCTGACATCTGTTCAGTTCAGTCACTGAGCCACCAGCGTGTCTGGGTGTACATAAGCAGCTGCTCAGGCTTTTCTGCCCTGTATTTATGAGGCTGTTGGACTACAGGTAGCTGGACGAATTCTTGCCTAAAGTGTAAATCCTGAAAATTTCTGGTTATTTCATTTGGTATTTTGGTACCAGAGGAACTGAGAGAATTCAGTTACTCTTAATGGATTTTATATGGATGTGTATGTGCAGTTGTGGGTGTGAAGAGGAGGAGAGTGACTTTTCGTCTCTTGAGGAAGTGGTGTTTGTGATATGCTCCTTTGGCTTCAGGCTTTTCTATTAATATGTTTTGGAGTTCACAAGGATATGAGCTTCAAAAGCATCTTGTAAATCAGTGACTAGAGGAATGAGAATTAAACTAATCATCCCTTGCTGAAGGCAATTATGATTTAATTGCTTATGCATTCTGCCCCATTGGTACAGCTGGCACGTACTGGCTGCCCAGTTGGCACATGGAGGTCTTACCAGTCAGGCAGGTAGAGGGTATTTGTAGGAGTTAGGACACAGATTTCTCGACAGAGTTACCTGATTTAGTAGATAGAATAGAGGAGACTAAAGAAGGGTGTGTGGGAAACTGGATATCTTTAATTCAGCTGCTTGTGACATCCCTAACTTTCTAAAGAAGAATCACAGAATATCCTGAGTTATGAGGGACCCACAAGGATCATCAGATCCAACTCTTCAGTGAATGGTCCATGTGGGATTTGAACCCATGATATGATGTTGGTGTTATCAGCACCCTGCTCTGACCAACTGAGCTCATCCCTGTGACTAAAGCTACAATAATTCAGAAACAGCAATGGCACACTTTCTGTTCTTCCAACAGCTACTGTTTGCACCCCACAAATTTGCACAGTGCAATTAGCCTGTTGGATTTTAATTGTTACTTTGCTTCCAGACCCTTTATTTAAAAGGGTATTTAAAAAAAATTTGAAGATAGTGTTTTTTCTCTTGTTCTGAAAGTGTTGGTAAAGGTCGTTGGACAGTTAAAAATCTTACTTAATAGTCTCATTGAGCATAGCAGCCTGTCTGTGTAGTCAGGCATAGTGGTTCGTAGGACAATAGTGTAAATCAATGTTTGTTTGAAACTATTATTCCCTAATAATACAGATGTTTTCAGACTGTATAGTGTGGCTTTCTAGAGAGAAAGATAATTGTTCTAAAGGACATTTGTAAATTTGATTGCTATTAAAAATGAAGGTTTGATTACTGTGGCATTTTATATAAGTAATAGCATGAGAATAACATCTGTTTTGCATATTCAGATCTTTCTTTGCTGTTGATGATGATTTGAGGGGTGAGAAAGTTCTTATGTATTTGTGGAAGTGATGATTCAACCACTAATTGATTTTTATCCTTTTTCCTTGCCCCCATTTTTCTCTTACAGTTCTGGTGTAATGCAGCAGCTTTCTTTGGCTGTTAATGGTTTTCTAAGTTCTGCTTACAGTTGTATATTGTGTCCCATACCAATTTTAAAGTGGCTTTTTCAGGTAAGTCTGTGCTATTCATGTAATAGTAACTCTGTGTGTGTATAATATTTTTCCTGGAAGCCAGTTGAAGAAGTTTGTGAACCTGTTCCATTAACAACTTTTAAATCCGATACTGGTTTTTTTCCCCCTGGGTTCTGATTTGTTCTCCAGTCTGAAATACTTTGATTGTCACTAAGGGTAAAACAAAAGAGAGAGCCTTTTTTCCACATTCTGAGTGAATGCAAAGCTGCATGTCCCTGTCCATGTTCATATATGCTACTGCATTGAAAAGGGACACAGTAGGTGAGGGGAGATTACTGTGGGCCAAATCATGAGCAAATGCTGATCTTATTTCCTTCCCCCCTTAGAGAAACAATGCATGCTGCAGTATGCAGAAGTACCATTTTCTATAATATCATCTTCTAAATCGTCAGTTGATAGATAATTTTAATTTGGAAAAGGTGCCTTATGGCTCAGGGAGAAGCCTGGAGTCATTCTCAAAGGGAGTGTGGTTACTCTCTCCTTTCAAGATGTCTCTGTCAGTGTCTGAATCTCCAGGAATTAAAGCAGTGCTATTATTCACAAAAATGCCCCCCTCCAGTCTCCATTCTGTTACTGTTTGCCACATTCTAACTGCACCTGAAACAAAAAAGGAATCTGGACCACCTGGGAGATTGCAGCTTCAGTCTATTGGCTGCCTTTCTACTTTTGCCAAGAGCAAAACATTTTGCTCTTACATATCCTTCCCTCTAGCCAGTAAAAGATTGCTTTCCCCTTTTTCATGAGCTCTGGTGTTCCTCTAATAAGGAAGAAGTGTGAGCCAATTCAGATCACTTACAGAGCAGGAAATTGTCCAGCACCTGGGGGAGAAAAAGAAGTTTTTGTTGGGCCAGTGGAGTGCTCCAAGAAACCTGAACTGTACTTCATAGTCATGTTTTTATAGTTAAGAGTTATGTGGAAAAACTAAGTAGTCATTGTTTGGGTTTAGTATTGCATATGCCCAACTTGCATGTGACTGCAAAAGGGTGTAGTTAACTCTGTTGCCTCCACTCCTCCTTAGGGAGCTCAATTTGATCACAGATGCAAATGGGTTCCAAAGGGGTATGTGATACCTTCTGTTCTCTTAACCTTCAGAACTTTTTTATAAATCAACATGGGCTTACAGCATTCTGATACTGTAAATAATTAAATTTAAAATATTGATATCATCTTTGCACTGTTTGAAATAACATTCACAGTATTCTGGTCTCATTGGTGTATCTTGCTTTACAGACTTTGGGGTTAGGTTTTTTTGTTTGTTTGTTTTTTAATCTGTTACTCATTTTACCCTGCTGAGAAGTTTGGTGTTGTTTTTGTTTTGGTTTGATGTGGGGGTTTTTTTCTAATTAAAAGAAAACTGATGCTGTCATGCAGCTTGGTTTTTGATGTGTAGCTTCTTCTCTCTTCACAGATGATGTCTATTCATCCTGACTATTGTGTTTCCACCCAGATATTGGACAGATTGATGGAAATAACACTAAAAAACTGTAAGTATTTGAAGGATGGAGAAATGACCACCTGAATGAAAGCACTTTGTACAGTTTATAAAAGAATTAGTGAGGAAGTAAAAGGTACTATTTCTATGGGGTGATTTTGGATGAAATTAGGCTCTTTTCTTACTACTGTAATGCAGAAATGCTGGGGGTTGGTATTCACTGAGTGTGTGCAACCTGTACCACAATATTTGGTCCTGGCACGTACCTCCAGAGCAGTGCTTCCAGTACAGAGCCTTTTAAACTCACTTCTGGTATTTCTCAAATAGAGTTGACCTGAAGAGAAGCCCATTCTGCTCAAAAGTTTGCCTTCCTTTCCATCTTTCACTTTGGATGATAGAGACATTTGTAGCTTAAGGACTACAGGATGTTTTTCACATTATCATACCCAGTATGTAGCACTTGATGATTTACTTTCCAGATAAATGACAAAAGTGAAGTGAATCATACACCTTCACAGAAACACTTTGAAAGATCTGCTTCAGCCCACAGTGCTGCTAATGTGTTCTGTGTTTTGTCTTCTTCCTTTGTCTGTACTCAAATATTTCTCTACTACAAGTTCCTCTGTATGTTCCCCATGTCTTCATTCAGATCCATCAAAAGTGACATTCATTTAAGGCTACCAGTTAACATTGTTAAAGCAATGTGGTTCTCTTGAAGTATTTGCTCAGGCCTGTCCAAATTGTACCCCATATTTTAATTCGTGTCGAAATTAGAGCTGATATGAGAGGGAATGTAGCCTCCTTTGTTTTGTGCCTTGCTGGCATTAGGCTTGATTCTGAATGAACAGTTCAAGATAATGAATGAACATTCAAACAATTAAGGCTGGGAGTTCCTTGTTTATCATTTCTGTTCCAGAAACCTTGCCTGTTTTCAAATCTTGCTTAGCTTCACTTCCAGCCCCACTCTGATAACACCCTCTTACCTTTACCTACACAGGCAGTAATTTATGGGTTCTCTTAGATGAAAATATTGCCTTGTTGCTTGTTGTGCTGTTTGTGATGAAAGAGAGCTGTGCTGGAAAATCGGTGGAACTTGAAAATAATTGACCTGTTATGTAGGCAAGATGTTTCCCTAGTGTAAAATACTGTGTTAGACTTTTTTTCCTCCCTCCTTGTTCTGAAAGTAAGCTTATTGTTCAATGTACTGACTCCTCTGAGATGGGAGCTGGTAGAATTGATGCAAACTGCTGAGCTTGTTTCCCTTAAAAAGAACTAATGCTAAGAACTAAATTTAAACTAATCCATTCCATGTCTTTTATTTATAGCTTCCATCAGTGATGAGCAGTTTAAACCATGGATTCCTTCAATAGCTGATATATCAGCTGTTTTTGTCAATATGGGTACTGGGTTCAGATCTCTCTTTCCATTGCAACATCTTCAACCCACCTTCAATGAGTGTGATATTTTGTAAGTGTTTTCCTTTGGATATTTATTGCCTAGATCCTGTGAAAGCAAGTCTTGTGCTTAGAATGTAGAATCAGGAGGTTCTTCTTTATTTCCCTTCCCATACTCTTTAAGTTCTTCGTTCAGATCTTAGTAAGAATAAATAACCCTGGAATTCAAACAATGCCTTCTAGGTAAGGATTCAGCAAACCAGAGAATTGTCCTTTGTCCTACATCTTCTTAATAAAGGTTTGCAGGAATATTGGCTAAATAGCTGGGCAAAATAATTGGCTAAGTTGAGTTAAATGTGAGTGTTAGATGCTGTGTAACTGAGGGTAGATTTGAAGGCATTTTGAAACATTCAGGGTTTTTCTGGTTTTTGCTTCAGTTTGATGTCAATAAACCTTTGTGGGCTTTTAAATCGTTTATTTTTTTGCTCACATTGTATTTCTTCTGTTAGAAGTCAGGTGCAGGAAACAGTGACTCCACAGCAGCCAGGAGAGGATGCAGCCTCTGCCAGTCCAGCTTTCCCCAGTCTACTTGAAAACAATTTAATTAATGTGATCAAGGTGAGAAAACTCCAAGGTTTTTTTGAGTTTGGTTTCTTTTTTTGTGTTTGTGTTTTCTTTTGAGAGGGAGGACTGGGTTTGCAATCTAGTCCTGAGCATGTGTTTGAGTAGATGCTGTCCTGAGGCTTCAGCTTCACGCTCAGCAGAGTTTATTGCAGGCATTTTGCAAATTTCAGTTTCTTGGCTTTTGGCTTCACTCACAACTGCAGAGTTTTGCTGCCTCCCTTTTTCAGCTATGGCACTTTATAGAACATCTTGGCTTCCTCACATAGAAGAATCTATCCAGTGATTTAAGTTCCCAGTATTACTGGAGTATTTAGAAGATCTTTTGGCTTTTCCTTCAATTAAAGCAGGATTATCTGTGTAGCAGAGAAAGATCTTTGTTGCTCCTGTAGTGTCTGGGGAATAGTGCCATTGCCGAAAAAAAATAATGAGTCTCCATCAGGTATTAAAAAAAAAAGGCTGCTGTTACTGGGAGAGGGGGACATGTTAGTACACAAATGTTGCCAAGACAGTGTAATTTGTGGTACATTTTAATGTGAGTGTGGAAACCTTAGTTCTCATCATGCTTCAAAATAAGCTAAAGCAATTCCAGATTTTAATGCTTTGTATTTATTTTAAAGTTTCTAGGTTTCTGCACATCAGTAATTCAAGATGGATATACTGATCGAGAAATATGGCTGCTGCTTATATTGCTATTTAAAATAAGCTTGGAGAAACAGTTAAAACAAGTTCCTCTGATAGATTTTCAGTGCCTTTTTGTAAAGCTTCTGATGAGTATAAAAGACTGGGAGGCAAAGGTAACTTCATAAATTCATTGCACTAGTTTTGTGAAACTGCAACTTCTGTTTTGAAGTTTTCTTTTTTTAGTTTTCTTTTTTTGACATATCAGAAAAGTACTGGCTGAAAATGTATACAGACTTTTCAATAATAGTAGGTATAATAATATGAAAAATTCAAAGCTTTGTGTTTGTATGAGATTTAGGAAGTGGGTGGGTATACTGAGAGGGTTTTTGTTGCACAACATTAAGTTGCCTCTCCTCTTCTACAAGAGTTTTTTTATCTTAAGATTATGTGTGCAGAAGTATCTGTGTTTAAAATGGCAGTCTGAAAGAATGAAGAAATTATTGCACTATGCTGGTAAGATGTCATTAAAAACATTCTGATCTCAACTGCCCTAGATTAAAGAGTATTTAGCAGACTCACCTTCAGGTGCAATGCAGAAATATCTTTATGTATCTCATCTCTTGTTAGATCAGTTCCTTTTATCATTTATATTGCTTGTGTTTCTAGGGAGTAAATGTGTGCTTCTTTGCAAATAAAGCAAACAGCCATTCCCCAGTGTCAGGATGTTTTGTTGTTCTTTTAAAGATGCCTGAGTTGTGCCTGGCAGTGAGTGAACTCTCCAGTAATCACCACAACCTCCTGTGGCTTGTTCAGCTTGTGCCCAGCTGGATTGACCGTGGAAGGTAGTGACACTGTAGCATCAGAAATATGTAGGGACATTAGCAGCTGGTTTATTTGTATAAGCTCAAAGTCAAAAAATGCAATCTTTATTACATGGCACCTAAAAAAAAAAGGCAGTTTTGTTTTCTCATATGTTACAGATGTATTTGCAATTCTTGGTGTGCATGTATGGCTTCCTGATCACCTCTGCTGAGAAAAAACATTGTTAAATCTTGTATGTAGTTTCTGGGCTGTGGATTCTTAGTACCCTGTAGCAAAGAAAGGCTTACCTTCAGATGCTGATATCCATCGCTCTAATTCTTGTCTGAATGACCAGAATTTAAATTTTCTTTGGGTGATTTGTGTCTGCTTCTAAGCATCATTCTGAGTTCTATATCTTTGAAATTAATAAATTATAATGTAACTGAGCAAGGAGAATTAGTTGGATCATTAACTTCAGGCTTGGAGAGAAGTATCTAGCATTGTTTACTTGTGCAGAAGCTGAGCTGCAATGAGATTAAGGGTACTTGTTTTACTAGCCTGCTTACTGGTTTATATAGCACCTATATTCAGAAAATCCTGTTTAATACTTGCGAGCAAGTTTTTGTCTAGGGAAACCATGCACAGCCTTACATGCTTTGTAGAAACTGAGGATTTGAGAAATTCTATGGGACATAATTTTTTAAAATTGTTTTTCAGGGAAGTAAGAAGACGTCTTAGCCTAGTGATAATTGCAAAACTTCTCCATAAAAAGCATGTAGAAATACCTGATGACTGTGACAAGCAGGTACTGGTTACGTGTGTTGTCTTTGTATAATTTGGAAGTTTAGAAAACATATATTGTATGTTTGTATTTTATGTTTTAATATTGTAAGCCTATTTTCAAGAACCTTGCAAAATGACCAACCAATAATTTTCTGTTTAGATTAGTATTAAAAGTATATTTGCACTTGCATGTAATCGGCATGTTCTGCAGCTTTCAAGTGCTTGTTTATGTGCCTAAACATTAGTTTGAGACATTGGAAAGGGGTCTACACTGAGTCTTCCATTTGTATTCATGTGGAGACAATATTTTCATAGGTTTGATCTTTTATTGATGCAGTGTATGAACACTGAAGTCTGTGAATAGTAAAAAATGACTCAAAGCATGAAAACTTTTTAATTAACTTCCTTGTTAATTAAAAACCCTTTTCTGTTCTTGTCTTAATGGACAACTAATATTGCAGTGACATTGAGTTTCCAATTTTCTGTTGTCAGTAAATCAGACTAATTTGTTAATGCTTGTATCTGTAGATGTTTCTTCTGCATCACTTTCTGGTATGTATGAAACCTTCTTATCTACTGAAGAAGATGAGAGAGATGAGAGAAGGACTGAAGGAGCAGAAAGATAATGCAAACCACCTTCATGCAGAACTAGAACATGAGGTATATAACCAATAGTGCTTTTCTGCTTGTGTTTTTTAATGCATCTTTTATATATTATATATTTATATATTTTGTACAATTTGGTACAATTTGGTGAATGTAACCATTTAAAAAGTAAAACCAAGTTTTACTTTTTAACTGTGGACAGTTCTGTATGTAGAACTGTAGATCCACTGGTTTGTTACTGTTCATCTCTAAAATATTACTAGTTTTGGTTATAGTCATGGGGGAAGGAAAGAAATAGCCTGTGGTGGAGGAACCTGTATTGAGCTGTTTTACAAACAGGGAAATGGTCAGATTTTCTGAGTCATGAGGATGTCTTGAGTCCCAGCTTCTGTAATTAGAGGACGATCTTCACTCCCTTCTGATGTAAACAGTGAAAAGTGTTTGGTGCTGAGCCAAACCTTCACCTGCAGGCTTCAGAAAACGATTTATGACTCTTTTATTAATCTCTTCTCTCAAACAAGAAAGGTTTAGTATTTCCATCCATCTGAAAATTTAATATTGGTTTGGTTATTTGGGTGGTTATCATGGAATCTCTCAGCAAGTGTTTTGATCTGGAGGTAGATGGTGGGAAAATAAAGCCAGCTGCTGAATTTAGTTTTCAGTTATTAACACCACAGAAAATTCTATGGGCTACCCAGGTTATTTAAAACAATGTAATAGTGTTTTAAAATGTTTCTAATGTGTGACTGTACTGTTTCAACTCAGTTATTTGGGCAGATGTTGATACACTTGTCCATTGGCCAGGCTGTTGGAGGATACGTTCCAGAAAGCAGAGATGGTGTTGTTTCTAGATGTGAAGAGTTATAATGGTGCTTTGACTGCTAAAGCTCTTTTGATTTCTCTCCAGGTATACTACCTAATCTATGTCCTCCTCCATCTAGTCAGTGAAGCCAGTTTCCTTGATGTTGTAAATTCCAGTCAAAGGGTAAGTAACTTTAGTGGCTAGACCTTTAAAGTACTGTTTATCGTGCACATTCAGGCTGTTTTGGTAAGAGCCATCATGTGACAGAAGATCACCAGTGCATAATAGCACTGGGGGAGATTCTGTTCTGGGGCAAGATAAATGTAGAAGGGCTTCCCTGTTTACTTCCTGTGTTTACTGCAGGGAAAAGAAACCTCTTATGTGTTTCTGTAAATGGAGCTACCTTCAAACATTAAGCTGTGGATGAGCTTGCATTTTCTGTGCTAATCTTTCTCAGAAAGTATCTGGAGATAAACTCAACACAGAAGTTCTTAGTCAAATGATCCTATCAACTTTGGAAGTAGGATTGAGATTTTTCACTCTAGGAGAAAACCACTTTAAAAATAGCCAGTAAAATATTTTCAAGCACATTACAGTTTCCAGTGCTGGAGTGCAGGAAGTGAAAGCAAGGACTGTAGCTCTTCTCTGTAGTGGTAGTTCCTTTGTGCCATGTGATGTGAACATCTTTTAAGTAATACTTTCTGCTTAGCCTTGCAGTATTCCTGGTCAGATTTCTGTGATCATTTGCTGGGAGTTGCTTGCTGCAAGGTGTTTGTGTAAACCTTCTGCCCTGTAGAATCACTCTTGGCTTTTAAGAAATCTGTCATATCAACTGTTTGAGAGACATAAAGCAATTATGTTTGATTACGTTTGGAGGTTTAAGGTGTCTCAGTTTACAACTTAGCTTTCTGGAGAACTTGGTTTTGTTTTTGGTTTTTTTTTTTTTTTAATGTCTCAATTTCTTAATGAAGAAAAATTCTATTATTCACTTAACCTGTTAGCCATCAAGTGGCACAAGAGGGGTGTGGCATAATATTGTACAAGCTAGACTTGTGTCAAATCAATCTTAACTATTTCATTTCTGGCCCTCTTCCAGTTAGAGGGCATAAACTGTGGAGGCCTTAAGACACCAGCAAATGTTTATAAACAGAATTTCAGCATGTTGCACCTGTTCTGCAGAGCGGAGCCTCTTGGCAGCTGTTCAGTGATAGACTGAAAACAGGAATTTTATGAAGAAATTAACAGAATGTGAAAGACCTTGGGAGTCATTATCGAGAGACTATGAAGTGCAAAACTGCTTTATTAAAGTAAAGAGAAATTTAAAGAGAAATAAAAGATCAGCGCATAAACCTTGGATGTATTTTACCTGCTCAGCTAATTCCTATGAAAGAAATTACCCGAGTCATCATTTCTGAAAAGGTTATTTTTAGCTATTATACCTTCAGAACTTTTTTTTGCTGATAAAAGATGTGAATGGCACTGCACTGTGTTTGCTACTTTGGGGACAGAAAGGATTTACAAATTAGTTTGTAGGAACTTTAGAATTTGTGTTGTATAGCTCTGCTATACTTTGAAGCTTCTTTTAGAAACTTTTAGACCTGGTTTACCAGGAGCATGCCAGCAACAGATAGAGGATCTTGTGATGTGATCTTGTTTTCTTTCTTTTCCCTTTCTTTACTGTGTATCCCTGAGAAAAATTGAAACTGAAGCACATAATTTTTAATTTTGTAATATTTGAATAAAGCCTGTAGTTTTGACATGGAGGATTTAATAGCTGTACACTTTCGTCTTTGTTTAGCAACACTTACTGAAGCTTTGTCGTGCCTTAGATAAGCACGTAAAAGGTGACATTAGGGAAGATGCAAGGCTGTTTTATCGCTCTAAGGTAAGATGCAAAACTTGATTTTTCTGTGTTGTTTCAGTTTTGGGGTGGTTTTTAGTGTTTTTGGTGTGTGTTGTTCCCTCATCCCAGCCCTGGAAATTCTAGGAGTTCCTCATGGGTTTGGGGGGTTTTTCCTGTCTATGTCATGTGTTTCCGTGGGGATCAGTACATACCCATTTTAATTCACTGAAAATACTCCTTTTGCTAACAACAGCTGTAAAATGTGTATGGTCTCCCTTATAGCCAGGTATCTCAGCTTATAGGCCCACAGAATTGCTCTCTTTGTGGCAGTCACTGACAGCTGACTCCAGTTGTAAGAGCAGGGCCTACATGCTGGGCAGGATACAGAGGACTGAGAAAGTTGCCTGTCTTGCACGAGTCTCCATTTTATTTTCCACATGAATGAGTAATTAAAAATGCTTTGGATATAAGCCAACAGTGTATGTGACATAGCATCAAGCTTGGACAGTTGCCTTTTGTTTGCTTTGTGATGTGTGCCTCACTACTGGTAGTCCCAATTTTGTGACCTTCATGCTGTGCATGCTGTTGTAACAAACCAAGTCAGCTCAGTGACAAAGTGACCAGCCCCAGCTTTGGAAAGCCTTGGCTTCTTCAGCCTTAAATCAGACATTTACAGTTGTGTGCTTCCTTACCTCTCCAAAACATTCTTCTTTTCTTACTCAGCCAGTTTAGTGGAGCATGGATGCTTTTAACAAGTTAATTACTCATGCCTTAGATTGTTTTATCTCTGGTCACTTTCACTTCTGTTACTATTTGCCTTTGCACTGAGAGGGGAAAATCTTACTCTGGTTTTCTCCATTGCTTCATTTGTATAATACAGCAATAACTTTTAGAGGATGCCACTGTGCTGGGTTTTAACATAGCATATGAAGCAAATCTCCATGTGACCAGCTTGGATTAAACACCTGTCTGCGATTGGTTATGAAAAAGCACAGGTTTATGTACAAGGAATTGGTTCAGAAGCAGCCAGTGCTGCACTGTTGGCTTTTGTGGCTGCAGTTGCACCTTTAAGGTACAAACAGACTTGTGTGACAAACCTCATTACCCAGGGATGAGGTGGTGTTTGGAGGCCAGAGGTTTGCATGGTGATTCCAAACACTTAACCTAGGGAGTCATGTGCCTCTAATGTGTTTGTGGAGTGCATGGCTTCAAATTCAGAGTCACGAGTTACGGGGATCTGAAGTTGAGGTGATGATACTTAGTGACAAATTGTTCCTTTCCAGTCAACCTTGTATGCTGGGTTACCTGGGGTTTTGTGAGTTTAAAACTTTGAGGGGGAACACAGGGTATGATTTTGCCTTTTTTAACATAAATGGCTGAAGTAATGAGTGTGAATTTGCAGGTAAAAGGCTTGGCTGCTAGGATATATGGCAAATGGCAGGATGTGATACAAACCACTCGGCTTACTCAGGTACTGTAATGAAACCATTTTCTCTCTTCCCACATTGCAGGATGCATGTAACTCATTTTTTAGCATTTGAAAACAGCATATTCTTTTCAAGAAATTTTCTTTATCTTCATAAATGGTGTGGCTGTGAAATACACTTAGATGTATTGGAATGGATTTTAATTAAAATTTTTACTTTGCTGGTTTCAGTAAAACCAAGTTCTCCTCTCCATCATTAAAAGCACTGTTTTTGTAAAGGTGTGTGTAATACACTGAAATCCCAGTTCTGGGTCAAGTCACAGGGCCTGTCTCTGATTACAGCTATTAGCAGATGCTTCCAAAAGGACATTGGGGCAGGAATGCAGTGAGGCACTTCCTGCTGTGGTCTGGCACAGTGTGGCTTTGAGACTTCTTAAGTCCAGGACTCTATTCACATATGTTTAAGGGCTCTCAACAACTCCTCCCCCTTTGAATGTGTCAAATTTCATTCCATGATTAGGCAAAGCCTCTCATGTTCTCAGTAGTAAATAATGTCATGATAAGTCTCAGAAATATTTGCCTTTGTGACACCTAGCTGGCCTTGGTGGAATAGTGGATAATTTCTATGATACCCAAAGTTCAGAGCTGTTTCTTCCAGCCTTGGCTTGTAAGGTTTCTGTTGAAATGTGATCAGACCAACTGTTTGAGTCCTGTCTTGGAACATAAAGCTATCCCTCTTGGAAAAGCTTAGCTTTCCAGTAATGCAGAGTATAATTTACATAAAATTTAAGTTGTACATATATGCCGAGTATTGATTGCAGTTAAAAACTCTGTAATTAACCATTTGTGAAGACTATTAATCACTCCCAACCATGCACAAAAAAAATGTGGCATGTAGTGTGTGTGAGATTTCAAGTTCTAGAGCGGGGAGTGACACGTGTAACACATGGCTGCAGAATCTGCGTAGCAATTAATGGAAGTTGATCATGAGGTAGCTCTTCCAGAGTTGTTTTTTCTGGTATGTTTGGGGTTGATTCATCTATGGCAGACTGGCAAATGTTTCAGAATAGATTTCCAGAGACTTTTTCCAGCACATGGAGGTGTTCCCAAGCTTAGCACTTGCCTATTCTACTCAGTTCTTCTGACACTGGATTTCTGACTTGTGTACTAATTTGTTTTTACTCTTTAGGGAAAACTGCATGACTTCTGGGAGCCAGATTCATGAAATCTTGCCTAGTTAAGGGAAAATAACAGATAAACTGAAATCAAGGAAGATATAGAATGAATGGAACTTCACCTTGTTTGGAACAGAAGAAATCAGTCACCTGAGTTAGAACTTGAGCTTGATTCAGACAAGTACTAGACACATGAGGATCTGATTTGACTAACATTGGTTTTTACTACAAATGCTCTACTTCTGAAAAATTGAAGTGGATAAACTGAAAAAAACTCAGCCATTCCTACAGCCCTATCAGAATTGGCTAGAAATATTTTACAATATTGAAAGCTGAGAGCAGTTTTTTTGTTTCCTCTGCTAATCACAAGACATATTTGAAAACAGTATGTATTCATTTTCTTGCCAGCACATACCTGCAAGCATTGTTTTAAGTTGGCTGGGGAAGAACTGCCCTGTGACACGACATGCGAGTTCAGAAGCAGTGTTAGACCTCCCCTGTTGTGAGCAGGTGAGGAAGTGGTTCAGATCTGGGCTGAATCATGGTAATCTGCAAAGCAGAATTGGTATGAACATCCAGTGTCTCTTAAAAATACAAAATACAACAGTTGCACTTTCTTTAAATGGAGAAAATACTAATCCTAAAATATCATCTCAGTGAAGATTTGAGAAAAGCATTTGGCTCACCTGTGTAAAGACTGTGAAAGCCATATGAAGACTGAATTCCTTGGTGTGAAGTCCTGCTGCACACACAATATGTGCCCAAAGCTCCGGGAGCTGTTTTTAGAATAATCAGAGGAAGGTGTGATCTCCTTTTGTGCTCTCTGTGCAAATGCTGTCACTTCAATCTTACACTGTGGTTTGTCTGTAGGGTGGGCGTATATAGGAAGAGAAAGTTAAGGTACTGAGTAGCAGCACCAATAGGGATTCCCATAAGTAAGATTTTTAATAACATCAACGTGTGTGTTTTATAATACTGTTTTAATTCTTGTAGATTACCCTGTCTTGTATGTAAGAATGTAAAATAAGGCTTAAAAAACCTGCCATCCACAAAACCTTCAAATTTAATTATGTATATTACATATAAAGGAACTGCTATGGAATGGACACATCTTAGATGAAATCTATTACATTTGCAAATTCATACCAAAAGGTTTTTTTTTTTCAAGTGTTAACATCCTTATGTCAATGCCATCTTTTGCTGTCTTTGATAGCTTATCTACCTTCCCTCTTGTAACAGTTGCTTACTCTGTTGAATATATTGTATGTAATTTTATTAATGTTTATATTTTTTTTCACTAATATTGTATAAAGGTAAAAAAATGCAGAATGTTTACTGTATTTAATGTGTATATATTTTCTTACTGTGTAAAGTTGACATTGCTGGCCTGTATATTTTGAAGAAGGGGAGGGGTTTAGATGAACAGCTTTTGTACTGCAGTTCAAAGCATGTTGAAACTGCTGAGGTTTGGGTTTTTTCCACACAAAATAACCACTTTGATATTTACTTTTATTTAACAGAACAATGGAAAAATAAAACCAGACATGCCTTTCTTAAGTTAAATGTCCCTGGACAAAATGGGCTCTGTTTCACAAAAAAAAAAAAAAATGGCTGCAGGTCCTATTTTGTTCTTGTGGCACGTGTTAAAATTCTTGGGTTCACAACTGATTGGCTCACTTTAGATGGAGACAGTCTTGAAATCATTCTCAGCTCAGCCAGGCCTGTGTTTTAATGCTTACTGCCCATGTATACATTCTAGCACTTTCCCTCTCCCCCGCTCCTGCTTTGTCTGGACTTCTCTTCCATCTGTTTTGTAGCTGAAGTCTAGATGTGGGTTGAATTAGATGCTCATCAGAATCCTTACAGAGATGATCACTCTCACCCTCAGCCAAGGGGCTCCTGGCAGTGAAGTCATAAACCTGCTGCCCTTGTGTTTTGCCAACTCATTTGCTGTCCCTCAGCCAGGACTTACATGCATTGGAAAAGGTTGTTTGCACACTAAAGGTCTTAACTGCTTTGGATGTCTTCAGAGAAGCATTTTGCACTGAGGTCTATCTTTTGATACTATTGTGGCTGTATTAGGAGCCAGATTATCACATGTCATGTGGAAGTAGGTGCACTTTATTGCAGTAATAACAGAAAAAATTAAAGTCTGATTATAAAATACATGTTTGTAGCTCCTTGCCTTTTCTTCCCCTTTTTTAAAATTTTTTTTTTTCTTTTTTTTTTTTTTTTTTTGTAATTTTATGACAAGCTTCTCTATGGCTTCTGGTTTTAAAGTTGAAGAAACCTGCCAGCAAAACTATTTGTGCATATTCTCACTGTTCCTGTTGTAGAACTTGGTAATGGATGGGGATTTCAGAAGTGACTAATGATTTGCAGGTAGGTCTGGCTGAAGGTCAGTAGGACACTTCATTGATGCAGTGGCTGCAGGAACTCTCTGAAATCCCCAAAGCTGATGATTGAGTTGAGAATGTCTTTGGGAAAAGCAGGTGACTGGAACACCCAAAGTGTGTGGTTATTATTGGTGGAGCATCTGGTTAGATTGCTGCAAACTCATTTTAGAGGCAGCAGTTCAGTGTGGAGAAAGAGTTTTAATAGGGAGGGATGGTTGCTGCAGTGCTGGTTTCCTGAGCACAGAAAGCCAGAATTGTCTCCATCAGAGGTGCCTGTGCTCAGCACTGTCCAGCACCAGTCCTGGGGGCCAACACTTGAGCACAGGGGCTGCAGCAGAGACTGTGGAGATTTAAGCAAGTACTTGGAGGTACTTGGTCTCCTCTGCTGGTGCTGTCACTAGCAGGAATACTAGAGCTACAGTGCCAACACTGGTGTTATGTGTTTGTTTTCGTTCCCAGGAGAACTGTGTGTATAGCACAGTGTCCCTGGCTTGGGCTTTGTATTTTGTTTTTTTTGTTTGTCTTCCACTGGTTCGTGACAGTTGTGTGACTTTTGTTTTAATGGAAAGGGCAAATCAGAAAGGTTTCTGCTGAAGATGACCCTCCTATTTTTACTGGGGTCTTGTTCTTGGGTTTGGGAGCTTTTGGAAAACTATTCCTTGCCCAAAGTAGGCCCGCTGTTACCACTGGTGTATTAGTGCTTGTTTTTGCATCCAGAAGGAGAGAAAAGGCTCTTGGGACTGGCTGACTTTGAGCAGAGGTGAGGTTTGATGTGCTTTTAGGAGCCTAAGCAGCTGCTGAGGAGCTCCAAAGGAGCTGCCCAGAGAGGTCAGACAATCACCAGTGGGTTTAGTTTATTCTTTGTGGTTTAACTTATCAGAATTCTTTTAATTGCCATTTCCCCATAATCCCCCCAGGCTGTGAAATACCTTCATGTTTTGTCTTGTGGATATTTTGCCATCTTTACTGGCAGGGCCTCTTCTTATCACGTGTTGACAAGGGCTTTCGTTTCTGGGGAAAGGCGTGGGCTGCTGGTGGGGAGGATCCTGGAGAAAGTAAATTCCTCGAAGGGTTTCTCTTTGCAGAGAAGCTTTTAGTTTTGCCTGACTGATGCTTTTTTCAGCCAGCGTTTCCTCGCCTTTGCAGTCAGGAATTTGAAAGGGACTGTTTTATCTGGTATCAAAAGTGAGGCTGGGTGGTGAGAGAAGAAAAACAGACTCGTCTTCCTATCTTGATACTTTGGTCTGGATGGAGAAAGCCATTCCTCTACTTTCAGGCTGCTTTTGAGTGGCGTTCGGATCTGTTGTACTTTTTGAATGCCTGCCTTGTCTCAGCATGGTGAGCTGCTGCTGGTGTTTCACCTCCTGCAGCTTTCCTGCCACCTCCCAGTTCCCTGTAGGGAAGTCACAGGAGAGGGGATGGAAACTCCGCTGGAATTGTTCCCTTCATTGTCATCAAAGTGCCTTTGCCATCAGCCTGGGGGAAAACCTAAAGCTTTTCAAGGCAGGTTTGGCCCGTATGGTGTGTAGGGGTGGAGGAAGGGGCCATTTTCACACACCCTTGTCCCAGTGTTTCCCTTTGGGTTTGCATTTGCGGCTGAAGCTGCCTGAAGCCGGGCGAGCGATGCTCCTTTTCTGTCACAGAGAGAAGCAGAAAGGGTAAATGGGTTTGTGCTGCTTTTGTGCTTCGGGGCGAGTCCTTCACCCGAGCAGTGAGCGCTGTGAGCCGGGGTTGGGCACACGGGCTCCGGGGTTTTGCCTCTGGGTCTCAGACTCTCTTCTCCTGAGGCTTGATGAAACTCCTGGCTCTTGGAGCAGATGTAGGAACAGAGGGTCTCCTTCCTCTCTGGACTGACTGCCAGGTTGCAACTGGAATAAAAACAATAGCTTCAAGGTGCCAGGGGCAGTGGTGGGGAGAGGGGGACGAGGCATCCAGTTTCATGCTTTATTCACACTGCAGGCTTTCATAAAGGCAGCATAAATCATGCAGGGCAGCCGTGGGCTCCACAGACAGCATCGTTCAGGCTCTCAGACACATTGATCTGCATGCTGGAAACTGAGCCCGTCCCCTTTGCCCTAACCAGGCTGTGGGGAGAGGCCTGCCAGGTGAGCATGCTGAGATGCTGCACTGCATACCAGCTCTCCTCCACCTTTGCGGAGCGCTGCCTGCCTCCCCTGTGTACTAACCCATTTTTTCCCCCCCAGTATTTTGTGCTCCATCATTGTTATGGTAAGGTTTGCACAACACAACGTGTTTTTCCCTCCAGTTGATTTTCTCTGATTAGCCCATTTTTCCTCTTGCCCTCATTCTGTTTTTTCCCGCAGTATGTGAACGCCGTTTGCTGAGAAACTGTGTCAGCCTTCCTCTAATTAAGAGTCTGGCAGGAGCCAGCGCAACAGTAATTTTGGAGATGACGCTTCCAGTTTGGAGCTGACAGTGAGCTGAGGTGCTGCAGCAGGGGCTCGTGCTGGGGATGCGGGAATGTTCTCCGGCTGAGCAGGACAGGGGGAGCCACGAGGAGCCTGGTGCAGG
Organism: Rhipidura dahli; assembly: GCA_013399225.1. NCBI lineage: Eukaryota > Metazoa > Chordata > Aves > Passeriformes > Rhipiduridae > Rhipidura > Rhipidura dahli. The sequence goes on along the minus strand of VXAC01000395.1, from coordinate 142,569 downwards.
AGCAGTGAGTACCCTGGGTGCATCTCAGCTTGGGTGTCTAAGTGGTGTCCTCTCAAAAAGCAGCTGCAGGAATGGTTAAATCCATGGTTATGTCACAGGGTTTAGCCCGTTGTGAGGGTGTCTGTGTATGTGTGTGTGTAAAGGACAGGAATAAATTGCAGCGGCCCTAAGTTGGCTGCTTCTCTCTGAAAGAGTTGTAATGTTGGAAGGTAAGGTGGAGAGCTCAACAATCGAATGACCTGAAAAAGGGCAAATAAGGAGAAGCCATTCAATGGTGCTCTGTAATATGGCTTCAGACTCCATGGTTCTTTTATTAGCAGGAAAGCTCAAAGCAAACAAAAGGAGACAGGAGCTGGGGATTTGCTTGCCTCAGGATGTTGTGGATGCTAAAAGCTTAGAAGTTCAAAGAGCGTTTTGTGGCAGAAAAATGCAGCGGGGGTCTGTGAAATGAAAGCGTCTCTTCCTGGCTGAGAAAGCTTCAGGCTGCCGATCCCTGGAGGGCGGAGCATGTGCTGGGGAGATATCCCAGATGTCTGTCCTGTTCCTTCACCCCGTGCAAGGTGCTAGGATTTGGTCCAGTGTGGTGTTACTGCCTGTATGCTTTATGTGAACAGCTGAGGGATTTCATGTCATCCCCACCACTGTGTCTCTCCATCCACTCCTGAGACAGAAGTTGCTGTTGAAGGTGGTGCCAGCTCTTGCTCTAAAGGAGTCTAGAGAGGTGGATGGGATCAAATGTTTCCTTTGGCTGAAGAAAACTCTGTGTCATTTTTTGATCTTTCTAATGGCCCTGTGAGTGAGACTAGGCAAACGGGTTGTGTGGTTCAGGAGCTCCAGCAGAACACAGCCAACCACATGCCAGAGCTGACCTCCTTCCTATTCCCCTTCCACCCCATCCATAGATGTTTGCAGCTAGGGAGAAGCACAAATAAGAGCAGGTGAGGAGATTTTTTTTTTTTTTTTTTAAATCTTTCCTATGTGGTACCTCTAGAGCACAATTCAGCATTTTCCCTCTTGCTGTGTCAGATTTGCCTCTTGGGGGCAACCTCACCCCGCTCCGGCTGAGACCAAAGGGAGTTTGAATGCTCGAGGGGCGATGACTCACTGCGCATCTTTCCCTGCCTTTGCGTTATCTGATAATTTTTAGCAATCGAGGTCATTATTTGCTGAAAGGATTTCAGGATTTAAGCCGTCGAGGCTGACTGTTGGTGACTTTTCAGAAATGATGCGATTGGCTCTTGAAGGTCCCTTTTCAGGCTTGGAGTCCTTCAGAGTTTTTTCCTGCCTTGGTGTCCTTCAGAGAGAGGAGGGTAGCATGGAAGGACTTGTGTTTTGTGGTTCTGGTTTAATGGGCAGAGCATAAATCTCTGCGAGGAAGATTTACAGTGTTCTCTTGGTTTTTTGCCTGGGTTGGCTTGGACTGTCACTAAGCCTATCAGATGGTGCTGCGGACACTCTGACTTGTCATAGGGGAGAGAACAAAATTACTGCTCCAGCTCCATTTCAGCCCCGAGTCCCTGAGCAGGTGTCTCGTACAAACATCGTCCACAAAAAGCCATTTGCATTTATTTAAAGGGCGTTGAGGTATATGATGGAATAAAGGAAGTATTATTCATGCTTCGTGCCGTGGTTTCTAATGGTACTTTACACGCTGATATGACCTACAAAGCTTGTTGTTTTGTGCCTGCAGTGCTCTGATGTTCTTCCTATCCTGAGGGTCAGAAATGACAAGAATAAATGATTGTGACGAGTGTCTCGCAAATCCCTGCTCCCTCTCCTTGGAAGTGTCCTTGCCAGGGCACAGCTCAGTGACCTTGCTGGCACAGGCAGGGGGGGGCAGTGTCCTTGTCTGGCCCACGGGAGCAAACAGAGAGGTATTCCTGTGAGATGTGAGGGCAAATCCATTTATCCATGTTCGTGTTTCACCTTCTCCCCAAAGCGCAGGGATGCAGCTTGGGCTGGGCAGGGGGCTTGGCCCAAGCTGAACGCACGCAGGGCTCCTCCTCTGGAATATACCAGGGAGGAGGCTGGAACAAGTGAGGTTGGACCCCAAAGCATAGGGACTACTCCAAGAGGGGTGCAGGATCCTGCAGCCTGTGTCTGCCCAGTGAAGGACTGAGTCAGCCCTGCTGGGGCAGCAGCTCCTGGCTCCAGCCAGCCTGGGCACTTGGACAGCAGCAACCACGCAGCTCATTAACCCAGCCCTCCGGCACTCACTCTGGTGGCCTTGACACTGTCCTTCTTAATAGCTCCTCTTCTTTCCTTTTTTTTTTTTTTCTTTTAATAAAGGTAAATTAGCTATATGGATATGCAGGAACATGAATCAAAGGATTTTAGCTGACTCTTGAATGAACCTTTCGTACAGGGATGTGCTAAAAAGCACCAGGACGTGATGGATGCAGCCCGCTCAGAAAACACCTAAGGACAAAAACTGCTTGTAAGGCATCTCACTGCAGCCTCCAAAAATCTGATTATGTAGGGGGAGGGAAAAAAAAATCAGGTTTTAGAATACATTAACTCAGTTGAACAGCACAGAGAGAAGGTACCAGCAAGAAGCAAATCAATTCCTGAAGGCTGCTGGGAAATTTCACTGAATTGGAGCTTCAGAGTAAGGCCGGCTGCACTTAGAGGAGTTATGTTTCACCTGAAATATTTAACACTGGGCATTTGAAATGCTCTGTGTGTCCAAAGAGCCCAACAAAAATATGCTTACAAGGAGATTTTAGAGGAACCCTGGGCTCATGCCATGCTGTTGATGGGTGAACCCAGATATTCAGGTTGTATGGTTTTGTTGGGGTTTTGTTGGTTTTTCTTTAAGAAAAGCATGGGGAGGATAAGTCTCTGACCTCCATCACAGGGAAGCAAAAATTACCATGTAATAAATGCTGGTCTTCTTTTGGGACACGTGCTGACAGATCTGTTGTTAGGAGGGAGATGTTTCCATAGCAAAACCATCATTGTAAATGGCACTGTAATGCAGCAGAGATGCTGTGGTGGCCCTGGGGACCATCTTCCCGGACCATTCTGAGCACCCTTCCGGGGAATATGGGAGGGCAATGGCAGGGGGGGATCAGAGCAGCTCATGGTGATGCTCCCCACAGCACTGCCACAGCACCAGGGCTCTGCTGGCAAGGCTGTCAGCTCAGCATTTTTCAGTCCTTTGACTTTAAAAGAAAACTACAACAAAAGGCAAGCTTGAAATAGCTCATTTTATCTCAGCAGACAAACAACTTGCTTTGAGCATCATTGTCACTCAGGCTAAATTACTTTTAGATGTTTTTAATGACTGGGTAACATTTTTCAGCTGTTCATTCTGCAGCACCCTGCTGAGGGACAGTCCATCTGTAAAGACCAAGGATTCCAATATTGTGGTTGTTCTTCCTGACACTCATTTGGCTTTATTATTTGATACGTGATTCCCTGTGGCAGAGATGTTTTCAGCTAAATTTTCAGCCACAAGCTCTTTTTTTGCATAAAGGAGATCTGCTTCCAAAAGGGCTGGAAGGCTGGCTATGCATGTTCCAGTGGAAGGTCAGGGATGTAGAGGAGAAACTCTGGGAGATTGAAGGTGACAGTACAAATCCTGTCTGCACTGAGGGTGACATTCCTGTTGCATGGCTGGAGGGATTTTAACTCATCATTTGTTACCTCTACTTTTCACTTCACTTGTAATGCACGGCACGGAGAGCTGTGACTTGCAAAATGATCCCACCAGGGACGTGGTTTGTGACATCAGCTGTGCAGGTCTCTCGAATCCCTCTTTCCAAGGCAGCTGCAGCTTTTGCATTCGTTTCTAAAGGCAACTTCCAAGCCACTCGCCTTCGCCATCTCTGGGTTCTGCAGTGCTTCTGGGAGATTGTATTTTTAAATCCTAGCTCATAAATTTTGGAAGCTACTTTCCTTCCCCACCCCCTCACCCCTATCAAAGTGTCAGAGCTGAAGAAAAACTGCGAGAGTGATGGATGTGCCCGGCTCTGCTTGCCAGTGCTCTGCTCTGTGTGGGGTGTTATTTACTGTGCTGCTGGGGTTGTTTCTTCTTTGGTAGCAGAGATGGCAGTGTAGGGGTTTGGTGCCTGGGAAGGAGGGGTAGGATGCCCACGGTTCCTTCCAAGCATTTGGCTGGAGGAGGCAGGGCTGGGAGAGAGGTAGCTTGAGCACAGGGACACAGCCAAAAGGTGAAGCTGTGGGGACATGGGTCCTGTCTGGTGGCTTGGCCCAGAGGGTGCATGCTGGGGGCTATAACACCTTCCTGGCTTTAGCTCTGGGGGCTGCAGGTTGGCTCACCAAAAAGGGCAGCTTTTAAAAGGCACCAGTCTTATCCCAGCCCTCATGCACCCCCCGGTATTTGTGTTGCTGCTCTAGGCAGTGTGTGGCAGAGACATGACCAGCCATGCAGGGGAAAACACAGGGGGCTGTGCCCCACTGCAGAAACAGAGAGACACCCCTGTGCTCCCTGGCCAGGCTGGAGACTGTTTGCTTTTATTGGGAGCAGCTGGAATGATGATGGGCAGAGGGGTTGCTGAAGTCCAGCCCAGCCAGTCACTTCTCTTGGAGCTATGCCTCTGCCTCTTCCCTGCCTGCACCCACCTTTGTCCTGCTCCTGCCCCAGAGCTGGGACAAGACCCCACACTGAGTCCCAAAACTCAGTTCCCTAATGGAATTCCCAGTGGCTGCTGGCGTTTCCCCGCCGCGCTGCAGGAGCATCCCGAAGCAGCTCTGCCTGGTTGAAAGGCAGGTCAGGACCCTGCCCTCCCGCAGTCTCACCAGCCCTTCCCTGAGGGCACGCTGCCGACAGATCCTGAGCCAGGGAGATGCTTTCCGCTGGCTTTGAGAGGTTTGCAGACAAGCAAACCAAACCCTGCCAGCTCTCTGTGTGAGCGCCTGTCCTCCGTGAACTCCCGTGCGTCTCTTGCAGCCGGGCTTGTGGGAACTGATCGGAGGCTGCTGTGACTCAGCTGCTTCTCCCTTGAGAAAATCTGCCCTGGCACGGTGCTTGGCTCTGCGGCTGGGGCTGCCGGCACCTGGCAGCCTTCATCAACAAATGGCCTTGGGCAAAACATCCCAATTTCCCCTGCCAAACATTTATGGGAGGAGAAATGCAGCATGTGATCTTGCAGGAAGTCGAGGCAGCAACTCTGTGCTATACTGAGCTGGGGGGAAATGTCCCGTCCCTCCCTGAAGCTGAGCCTTGGGCTGGAGGGGCTGCAGCAGGGGCTGGCTCTTCCGGTCTGCCCCTGCCTTTTCCATCTCCTTATAACTTTCTCAGACAAATTCTTCTGCAATTGTAATTTTCCCCACTGGCTCTCAGCCTGAAGAAACAGTGGTTTGGAAAGTTTGCTCAATGACTTGAAGGGAAGAGGCTCCCAAGCCTTTCATGCTCTGTGGCCACTGGAATAATTTTTTTTCCTGGGGCTAATCTGTGGAGCATCACGCTTGGCTTGACGAGTCCGTGACGCTCTCAAGAAACAAAGCCGAGCCTGGTGAGCGTGTACTCAGCTGCTGGGAAGCCCCAGGTGCTGCTGTCAGAGTCCAGGCAGCACCATCGGGTCTCTTCCTCTGCTTCACACAGCTCTGCCAGCCTGGAATCAGGGCAGGCTGCTCCTGTGGTGGGCAGAGGAGACTGCTGAGGCGGTGGGTGCTGGAGCCGTGAGCCTCACCCCGTGATGTAGGGCTGGTGTGCTCCCCACTGGGCTTTTTTTCCATGGAGGCAGGTAAAGCAGCAGTGCAGGTCTAACAGCGTAGTTGTGATGGATGGAGGGGCCTGGAGAAAGGCTGCTTTGCTTGTTGCTTTCTCACGTCAGAAGAGGAAAGTACCCGTTTTTCCGCTGGTGGTTTTGACTTTATAACACGCCTCTTGCCATGGTGCGGGCTGGCACGGCCTTAGCCTGAGTTTCACAATTCTTCTGTGGGTTTCATAAATTCCCAGCTGCTGGAGCACCATGATTTTGTAACTCCTAGCTGGCTTTTAAACCAGTCTGGAGAGGAGCTTGAAACTGTTGGATGCCTGCTGCCTCTCGGACCACAGAGGCTGGCAAACCAAATCCCAGATCTGGCATTTCATCTCACTTTTCTTACTTGGGGCAAGGGAAAGGCAGGCTGCAGGTACTGCTGAGCAGAAGCCAGGCCTGCCTTAGGAAGCAGTTTCCTTCCAAAGGCTGGGGATCCTGGTCAACCCCATGGATTTGATAGGCACTGATGCCCTGTTAATGCTGCAATCCCAAAACAGAGGGAGCCCTTTGTGGCAGGCTGCTGCCATGCCAGTGTATTTCTAATTTAATCCTGGCTGCTGTTGGATCCTGCTAAGCTGTTTGTATTTACACATCTATGATCCATAATGAAATCTGTCTGACCAAACCTGGTTCCCAGTGGTGGCAGAGGTGACGTACAGCAGTGGGGAGTGCAGGGGTCTCCTGAGTAACGCCCTGGACACCCCTGTGCATGGGACATCCACTAAGGTCTTGGCTGTGCAAGATAAACCTGAGAGGGGGCAAGAGGGCTGGAGCCTGGGGACTGGCATGTTTTGGGACTGCAGGCAGGTTGAGGGTCCCTCGGGGTCCAGGGTGACAACTGGTGATAACCAAGCCAGACAATGGTTCATCCCCAGCAGATCTTGAGGTGCTTAAGGCAGAGCAATGCCAGGCATTAAGCACCTTAAATCATGCCGCTGTGTGCTCTGACAGGGTCCCCATGTCCCCCCAGGGAGGCTGCTGGCTGGCAGTGGCTGGGGAAGCGTCTCTGGCAGGGAGCCCCCAGCAGTGCTGCTGCCCTGGGCGCTGAGCTGCAACCTGAGTGCACGCAGGTCGCCGTCTCCCGGGCTCGGGGCGAGCGCAGCGTGTGCGCTGGGAGAGCTGATCCGTGCTAATCCCATCAATATTTTACGGTGTCGTGGCCCTGTTATAATTCCTCACATCATTTGGGATGCTGGCTAGGATGGGGTTGTGGTGCCAAGTGAAACGTGAGAGCTGCCATGGCTTTGCCCTGGCTCCCTGGGCATCTGCAGTGTGAAAGGGGCTGTCTGTGAGCTTTTCTGCTCGCTGCTGTGGGTAGAGTTGTGTGGCAGAGACGGGTGAACCCAAAAATGCCAGCGGAGTGTCAGCATCTGCCTGGTTTTGCCATGTGCCGGAGCAGTGGGGCTGTGCTGTGCTGGGCAGCTGGGGCTGTGACATGGCAGAGCCTGCTCTACCCAGTCCTTTCTCTGTGGGACACAGTGTGTAAGTGACAACAAGAAGAAATTAAACAGTAACCAGTCTCTGGGCTGGCGGTAAGCGCACAAAAGCATTTCCTTGTTCTAAAGGCTGTTTGGAGTAACAGGGAGAGAGCATTACAGATGAAATCTTGCATGGGTTTCCCAAGGCACTATGTCATGACTCAAAGGGTCCCCTGCTCTGGGCTGGCCCCCTGGGCTGGGATAGGGGTTGTAGGGCAGTAAATCCTGTGAGGAGCAGATGATGGAGCTGAGGTTGTTTAACCTGGGGAAAATGACTTTCTGGAGAGACCTTATTCCTTTCTACAACTGAAAGAAAGGAGGTTGTAGCAAGGCGAGGGTCAGTCTCTTCTCCCAAGTAACAAGTGATAGGACAAGAGGAAATGGCCTGAAGCTGCACCAGGGGAGGTTCAAGTTGGACATCATGAAGAATTTATTCTCTGGATAAGTGGTGTGGTTAAGTATTGGAATGGATTGCCCAGGGAAGTGGTGGGGTCACCATCCCTGTAGATGTTCAAGAAACAACTGGACATGGCACTTAGTGCGGTGGTTATGTTGACCAGGTGTTGTTTGGTCAAAGGTTGGACTCAATGATCTTGGAGATTGCTTCCAACCTTAATGATCCTATGATTCTAGATCTGCCCCAATAGGAAATTCCCTTTCCAGCACCTTCCTGCCTCTGGGCTAGGGCTGAAGCAGCAGCCAGACCTCCCTGTTTGGCAGAACTGATCCGCAGATAAGAGGGATGCAAGTGCAGGAGAGGGTTGGGTCTGTTTGGGCTCCTGCTGCCTGGAACCCTCTCTGACTCTTGGGAAAGCCATGCAAAGAAGAGGAAGGCCCTGGCCTTCAACCTCGTGGAGCCCTAAATTCCTTCAGTTAATCTCATGGGGGCAGCAGAGCAGGCAAAGCTCTGAAAATAGATCTGTTTCCAGCTGCCAATGACTCGTGTTAATTAATTAAAGCCTCGCAAGCTCGGGCCTGTAAAAGAGCAGTGCTGGTCGCACCAGGCTCGGCTTGCTCTGCGCTCACGCACTAATTATCCTACTGCAAAGCCAGCAGCTAATGAAGCTCCAATTTGTGCTGGGTTCGGCTCCCAGCCATGTGGGAGGCAGGGAGTGCTGTTGCAGGATGGGGCGGGCAGAGTGCCCTGGATAAGGGAGAGCTTTGGGCAGCCCTGTCTCAGCCCTGGCACCCCCTTCCCCAGTGCTCTCCCCATAGCTGGCCCCACAGCCTCCAGCTGTGCCTCTGCTAAGGTAGGGAAAGGGGTTTGGAGGAGATGTGGAGGACCAGCTGCCTTGCAGCACCTGAACCCCCCACACCTGGATAAGACAGGCTGGCCAAGAACATCCCTGCCTCACTATCCCTGCCTGGCTCCCAGTGTGTGGGCATCCCGCTTCCTCAGGGTGGGCAGAAGGGCAAGGCAAAGTGAGGCGTGGAGGAGACACTGGGGTTTTGCCCGAGGAGAGGAGGAAATGGCAATTAGCCTCAGGAGCACACAGGAGGTGAGGGCAGGAAGGCAGGGAATGGTCGAGGAGGTGGGTTGTGTCTCTGTTCTGAGAGTGGGGACATGGAACGGGTCTTGGGATACCATGCTGGGAGAGGGGGTGGTGGCTGCTTGGTGAATGTGTGCAAGGGTGACAGAGCCACCTGTCATCAGGAGCACCCAGATGGGTCCCTTGTCAGCTGAGACCCACTGGTGAGTGAGGACTGGGGGGAATTCAAACCTGTGTTACCCTCCCTTCCACCCACAGCGTTTGTAGGAGGCAGGATCCTGGCAGACAGAGGCCTTGGGAATGGCGTGTTAGTCAGGCTCCCCATGGGAACACCCTGGCCCTGTCACCTTTACTGACCCTAAAGGTCCAGAAGGTGGTGGAATCTCAACTGGGACTTATCCTCATCCCCAAACAATACTCAGCAACTGCAGAAGAACCTGCTCAACCCTATGCCCTGCTGTGGGTCTGGCTCCACGTCTGCAGGGTCTGGAGTTGGGGTGGCCTTTGTCCCCTTCCTGGGGAGGGGTTGGTGTGGAGTGGAGGGGGTGAGCTGGCATCCAGAGGTGACCGTGCTGGGACTGGGCACCACACGGCTTTGTAACAGTGGGCTGGCAGCACCCAGCCACCCTGCCAGCTCTGAGGAAGCTGTAATCCAGCATATGCAGGTACAGCATTTCCCCACCTCCTGCTCCAGCTGATTTCCAACTGCCCTAGATCCAACCTGCTGATTACACACAGTGTTGGCTCAGAGTTTTGCTTTCGGGAGGCCTGCTGCTGCTGTGAGGGGTGAGGAGGGAGGGTTGGCCAGGTGCTGGAGGCTTACGAAAGGAAAGCAAACACAGGCCTGGACCTGGCAGCTCCTGCACATGGGGAGGAGCTGTAGAAGCCACCCAGGATAAAAAGGCTCCACACAGGGCCCCAGAAAAACCATTACTTGCCTGTGTTTCCAAACAACCTTCTGCCATGCGTGAATGGCAAGATGCACTGAGAGCAGAGAGAAGATGGGGCACGCTGCCTGACTCAGGCGTGCAGGGCAGGGTGCTGGGCTGACTTTGGGGAGCAAGAAACCATCGTGGCACTGGCTGGGGGCTGTGCTCTGCTGACACTGGTGGCTCTGACTGGCGGCTGTGGCGTGGTGGCACTGGTAGCCTGTGGGTTGCTGTGTTGGCAGAGCAGGATGACGCTTATCCGTGTTCCATCACGCTTTTGCATAGTCACAAGCCCACGATAGCAGCCCTTTGCCTCCCTGACTTTGCCAAGGGCGTCCGCACGGGCTTTTTGGGGGCTGTATCACCCAAGACTCCTGTGCTGAGTGTGCCCCCGACCACCCCATGTATCGAGCGCTGACCGGGGGCGGCACGGCAGCATCGCGTCCCTGCCTGCCGCGACTCTGCCGAGGGACATGCTGCCACCTGCTTCCACGAAGCGCAGGCAGGGGCGGCCCTGCTCCTCCTCCTCTTCCTCCTTCTCCTCCTCCTCTTTCTCCTCCTCACCGCGGCCCCACGCCGGCGGCCGCTGGCTGCGGGCCGGGCCCGGCAGCCCCCGCGCACGGCGCTGCCGGCAGGGGGCGGAGCGGGCTGGGCTCGGTCCGGCAGGCAGCGGCACGGAACGGCACGGAACGGCACGGTATGGTACGGAGGGGCCACGCACAGCCGGGCTGCGCTGCCGAGCCGAGCTGAACCGAGCCCTGTCGTTCCGCCAGCACCTGCTGCGCCACCGCACCGCACCAGGCAGGTACCGAGGGGCCGCGAGCAGCGCCAGCCGGGG
>VXAC01000395.1:91969-131991 GCA_013399225.1 Rhipidura dahli | reverse complement strand
CGGGTGCTGCGTGCGCACGGCTCGGGCTGAGGCTGAGCGCTCAGCCCACGGGCAGGATCTGGAGTGCTGGGTGCGGGTGTTGAATCTGGGCTGCTGGCTCAGGGTCGGGTCTGGGTCTGCAGGAGGGGTTTGTGGTGCTGGATCCCAGGTGCTGAGTCTGCAGGCAGGATTGGGGGTGCTGAATCCACAGGCAGGGTTGGGAGTGTTGGATCTGGAGTGCCGGGTCTTGGTCCGGTTCCACAAGCAGGATTGGGAATGCTGGTTCTGTGTGCTCGAGTGCTAGATCCGGGTGCCGAGTGTGGGTGCTGCTCGCAGGAAGGGTCCAGAGATAGAGGAGCAGAGGTCTGACCTGCTGTGGTTCAAATCCAGGGAATAGTGCTTTGGGGAAACAAGAGGGGAGAGCCTTGGCAGCAGGGTGGAGAGGGGTTCAGGGTAGGTCTGATGCAGGTGAGGATGTGGGGACGATGAGCCGGAGGGGAGGTGCGATACTCTGGATCTGGTGGCAGTGCAGGAGCTTTCTTTAGGGACAGGTTTGGGGCGTGGGGTGAGGTGGGTCTGGGGCACCTGGGTAGGAGTGACGGGAGAACATGCTGGGGGTGCGAGGGAACACGATGGTGGGAGTTGCGGACAGACAGGGCACCAGCTCTGTGCGGGGAGGGCTGGATACAGCCCTTTCCTTCCGCAGCAGGCTGGGGGGAATCAGGGATCTGCAGGGATGAGAACTGCTGGGGATGTTTGGGAAGGCTGAGCATTACCTGGGGTCAGCTGGTGTTTCAGATGGCTGGGATGAGGTACTAAACCGATGCAGGTGGTGCAGTACAATCCCTGCCCCCCTCTCCTCTCCTTTGGAAATCAGGGGGTGGTCATGGAATGTGGCTTGTCTGAGCCTTGACTCGTCGAGATTCATCTCCTTGGGATGCATTGCTATGGGGCCTGCAGATGCCCCCAAGCAAAGCAGACCAACCTGTGCCGGGGGCTTCTCTGTATCTTCGTGCCAATCCAAAGGTAGAAAGTACCTGCAGCACTGGACTTTGGGGCTCTCTTTGCTCTCTCCATTATTGCCCAGGTGGGCCAGTGACTTGTTCCTGGCCTTTAAACCAAAAGCGTGAAGTGGGAGGGGGAATCATGAAAAGGCTCGTCGGGTGCCAAGAAAAACAGACTCCAAAGACAAAGAGGCTTCCCAAAATGGATGAGGAGTGCAGTTCTGCTCAGATGCAGGGAAATTATTAATAACAACAGTGGCATTTTTTGTGCTAGTTGGCCTGCCACTGCGGGCCCTGGTGCTTTGCCTCCCTCTGCGGCAGGCGCAGGTTGGGGCCCCCCCCACCTGAACCCCAAACCTGGGCGGGATGACCACGGCAGCCGCAGATGCTGCGTGTGTGCCCTGCAGGACAGGTCTGTGCCTCATCTCGGTTTGGCCAGGCTTGCTCTGCCCAGAGGGATGAGGGGCAGGAAGCTGCCCCCCAGCAGGAGAGATCCCTATCAGGACTTTGTTTTTGTGTTGCAACCTGAGGGGGAAAAAAAGAACCCAAATCCCAACCACCCTTTCAGTTCCTGCAGATGAGGCTTTGTTCTCCCCCCCTGCCTTTTCCAGCATCTGTTTGAACCTTTCACCACTTTACCCACCAGGAATGCAGCGGGTTTGCTGGAGCTGGGAGGTTTATTCAGCAAATCTGGCAGGTCATGTGCCGGGAAAAAGCATCCAGGTGTGCTTAGCAAGACTGGCGCGGGGGCTCTGCCGGCACCCCGCGCAGGAGGGCAGCAGTGGGTGCAGTGGAGACGTGGTGCCAGCCTCGCCTGGCCGCGTGTGGGGAATTTCCCTGCACTTGCCCGCCGGCTCTGCTTGGCATCTTGATGAGACTTGTTGGGAAGCAGCTCATGTGATGGGTGGTTTTGGGAGAGGGGGCCTGTTCTGGGGACCTGCTGCCTCTCGGAGGGGAGGGGTGATGCTCCCAGACTTTTTTACACACGCCCCCCCCTCCCCCCCGACAGTGGTGCTGGGTGGGTGCCTGTTCCTGTTCAAAGGTGGGAGTTCCTTACCTGGCTGGTGCTTCAGGAGGAAACGTTGCCACCTCTGTCCCTCCCTGGCTGGCTGTGCCACCAGCTCCTCGTGATTTACAAGCATGAGGGCTTTGCCACTGCAAGGTTATCACCAAACCCACTCCCTCCTTCCTCCTGGGGCCTGAGCTCTGCTGCTCAGAGATGAAGGAGGCCAAGGGTTTCAGGCACCAGGTAACCGACCAGTGTGGGGGCCGGGATGCAGCTTCATGATTCAGGGTGTGCTCTGGGTTCTGCTTTTCTTGTTGCTTAAAAGCTCCTTCCAGGTACAATCCCACCTCCGTTACCTGTTGGAGGGCGACTGTTTGCCTGTTGCAAAGCCCAGCCCATGTAAATAATGTGGGGATCTGATTTTGGGGCAGCAAAGCTGGCGGTATGCAAACAACTGTGGGAAAGGCACGATATTACTGGTTTCTGCTGTGCAGTTTTGAATGCAAAGTGGAGTATCAAAATTGGGTTTGACCCCAAACTGAAGCTTTGTTGGAGGGAAAGAAAAGGAAACAAAATGTTGAAGCTGGAAGCCCTAAAACTGCTCCCGTCATCTGGTTTTGCTGGACTTTGGAAAAGAAAACAGTTTATCTTTGGAATAAATAAAAGGGAGAGGAACAGGCTTGCAGCAGAAAGCCCCATGTTCACTCCAGACAAGTTGGGTTGTGCTCCACCTCTTGCCCCCGCTTCCAAGGGGACCCCAGGTTGTGTGAGATTTCTGAGCCTCTGTTTCCCCTTGGGAAAGCCCTGCACCGTCCTGACGGCAGGAACCCCAGGCATTGCCAAGGAACAACTTTGAAACTCAAACCTGGCTTTGGAAAAAAAAACTGGAAGACAAACCGGCTCTAAACAAACACCCGAGTTAATTCCGTGTCTTGCATTGTATGAGCCCAATGAAATGAAACACAGTGCAGCCACAGGGACGGGCAAATGGATTCAGAGGCTTTAAAAAGCCCTGAAATCTTCTGGCTTTGAGATGTCCTTTTACATTTAGAGTTGGGATTTTTTTTCTCATTTTCTTTCTAATTGTTCCCGGGAATTTAATTCTACAATTATTTTGCTGCTTCTGCCGAGGAGACAATGTGCTTCAGCCACAAAGCCTTTGAAGGCTGAATTGCAGATCACATCCAGTGCTGAGCCACTTGGCTGCAGACGCCCCCTTGCTGGGAGAATTTGCTGTGATGTGGAGGGCTGTCTGTCTGTTCGTTTGTCCAGGCTGCCGAGGGGCTGCCGGCCAGCGGTGAAGCTTGTCATGCGGCAAATGGAGAAAGGATGGAACATGCTGGGGTTTGGAGGTGATGTTGCCAGCACCGAGCCTGCCTCTTCCTCGTGATGGAGGAGGTGGGAGCCCCAGGGATCTGCGCCCCACATCCCAGGGCTCGATGGCTGCGCTCTGCCTCCCCCGTGTCCTGGATTGGAGGTGCGAGGGTGAAGTCAGAGTGGGGCCACCGAGTCTCGGCGCCATCCGGTTTCACTTCGCGGTTGTTGCGCGACTCCCTGCTGCACTCTCAGGTGCTCCCAGGCTGTGGGGTCAACCCAGGGCTGCTGCTGTGGTGTTTCCAAAGGGGAGATATGTGCTGTGTGAGAGGGAAGAGCCACATGGACTGTGTCCTCACTGCTGTCCTGCAAGAGCTAATGGTCTCCAGCAATGAGGAGTTTCTCCTGTGAGGGGAGTTTTGCTGCTCTGTCCAGGGATTCTGGGTCTGGGCTGGCTGTGGCATCCCTTGGTGCTCTTGGTCTGACCACTGAGCTGCAAAGGGTTTGCCCTTCAGCCTCCCCTCCTTGCACCTTTCCAGGCCAGCTCTGGGCAAGCCTCCGGATGCAGGCAAGGAATTTTTTCAACAACAGATGGTGTTGGTGGGTTTTCCATTAGAGTGGGCAGTAGAGGAGTGATCTGTTCTGCTGTCCTGGGCACTGTGCTCTTGCTGTCTGCTTGTGTTGTGTCAGGAGCAGCTGGAGCAGAGCTGTCCCTGTGCCTGGCAGCCATGGCACAGGGCAGAGCAGCTTTCCTTATTTTCTCAGCCAGACTTTTTTGGGTAGGTTCGGATGGGAATGACTGGAGAGCTCTCACGGGGACTTGGCACTGAGCTCTGTTGCTGCATGGCAGCCCCTTTGAACCTCCTGCTCCACATCAGACCCGACCTGATGGAGGAGAGGAACGAGTTCTTGTGAGATTAGTGAAAATAGGGAGCTTGGGAGAAGCTAACACACCCTGATCCCTGCAGCCGTGCAGGGGGGTCACCATATATCCCTGCCCCTTGTGGGGTGGGCAACATTCCCCAGAGGAATGCAGCAGGGGGGTGGCAAAAAAGGTGTGGTGCTGGGGGGGGAAAATCTGTTGGAAATTGTGCTGCTGTTAGTTTTATTGCTGACTGCTCAGCTTGTCTTTTCAGGGGTGCTTGGCTCTCTCCAGCACTGGCACCCCTTAAACTGGCCCACAGCCCCGACTGTCCCCGCTCGCTGTTCCATCCATCACTTTGCTACTTCTCATGTCTCCTCCCCACCGCGATGTTTCTGGGGTCAGAGCAGAGTGCTCTCCTCTGCTGGTGGGGCCTGTGCTGTGGGAATTCAGAGCCTGTTCCCATGGCCTGCCACCCGCCTCCCTGGCTCCGTGATGCGTGTGCTCTGCGTCGGGAGCAGGGCAGGATACTCTGTGAGAAGAGCTGATGTT
Organism: Rhipidura dahli; assembly: GCA_013399225.1. Lineage (NCBI taxonomy): Eukaryota > Metazoa > Chordata > Aves > Passeriformes > Rhipiduridae > Rhipidura > Rhipidura dahli. The sequence continues at coordinate 127,274 of VXAC01000395.1, read as the reverse complement.
GCAGCTCTTCCTCTCCTTCTCTGTACCCAAATCCCAAATTTGGGTAAAGGAGAAGTACATCTGCTTCCTGAACAGCGGAAGTTCTAGTGTGCGTCTGCTGAAGCACTGCAGGGTCAAGCATGGTTTTGTTTAAAGAAAGCAACTAAAATAAACCCAGGGAGGGGCACCCAGGAGGTCACTGTGCTCCTTCTCTCCCTGACCCAGCATGGATCCCATCTTCCCGGAGGGCTTTTGGCAAGTTTACATTTTTTTTTCTTGTGTTGTTGACAAAAATCCTGTCTAGTTGAGAAATATCTGTGCAGCAGCGCCAGCCCAGTCCCATGGGTCAAATCCTGCCCCTGCAAATCTGTGCCGGGAACAGTGGTTTGTTTTGGGCTAGCCTTTGGGGATGCTGCTATGGGGGACCCATGTCCTTGCAGGGCAGCCCAGGCACGAGGCCAGGAGCAAATTCCTCGAACAAATGGATGGCCAAGATGGGCACAATGGGCTTGGGGTGGATCTGATGTTTTATCATTTGCTGGTTGGGCTCTGCAGCAGAAGCAAAGTGCTGGAAGTTCGTCAAGGGCTGAATTAAAGTTGCCTGGCAACCTCCATCCTGGCTCCTCTTCCCACATCTCGCAGGATTTCCCACTCAAGGTCTGCCGCCTCCGGGGAGGGGGGGCCCAAAACACATTGCGCTCAAATCCAGGCTGGGGCTCAGCTTGTCTCCCGTCCTTGGATGGCTCCTTTCCCATAACTTACTGGTTGTTCCCACGCCTGGGAGCCGGGAGCTCTCCCCACCTCATCCCCTGGAGCAGGTGCCTTTTCCCCCACCCGTGCCGGGAACGGGTTGGACAGTTTCAGCTGAACCTGAGGGCAACCTAAGTGGGTCTCCTGGAGGGTAGAACAGTTCAGTGGCAGTGGGAATGCGAGTGGCTGCCAGGGGATGTGCCAGGCTTGGCCCCGGTGAGTAGAGTGGAATTAGCTGCATGGGGTTTGGAGTGCCTGGGCTGGGCTGCCATGAAAAAGCAAAGTGCAAATGGTGTCTTCTGATGCAGTCCCTGATGGGGGTTTTGTTAAGACTGTTTTGCAACTCCATAACCCAGAGAAGACCCACTGGAAATCCCTGGCTCCCACTGGGCAACCAGCAGTGCTTGCTTGTAGTAGTCTGTGATGCCAAAGGGAGCAGCTCCTGAGAGAGGAGAAATGTCCAGCAGCCGCTCCAGGAGCCTGCTTGGGCTCTACTAGATCTTGGTGGAACAACACAAGCTGTTCAGGGATGGGTGGGATGGGGAAGTGTCTTATCCCACGCTGCAAATCTGTCCTGCCATCCAGAATGGATACTGAGGGTAAGCTGGAGAAGTGCTGCTCCCACCCACCATTTCCATTCTTTCTCCTGAGTTCCTCTCAAATTAAAAAGCTGGCATAATTTTTAGCTGTGCTGATGAGAAAACGTCCATGGGGAGTCTGAAAGATCCCGTCTGTGGTCTCACCATGTTTACCAGCCCCACAGGCAGTGCAGCTTCCCTGCACTGCAGCTCGCAAATAGCTTGTGCTCCCAGCTTTTGCTGCCTTGTGCCTTTGAGGACTGTGGGGCGGTGGGAAGGAGCCCCTATGCCCACAGAATGTCCTGCTGCAGTGGCTGTTGAGGTGTGTGGCAGCTTTGGCTGGTTTCTTTGGCCAGATCGAGGTTGATGAGACTGTGAAATTCACTCATCAAAAGCTTTTTGCTCCTCCAGAGACGCTGGTCATGGGGATTTTAAGGAGGTGCCGGCTGGGCCAGCCCGTTTGGGTGTGCTGTGTGCTGGCTGCCGGTGGGAGGCTGAGGCCGGCACAGTCATGCTCACACAGCTTCCGTCGTGACCCAGTAAACCCAGTCAGACCTGACCGGGGCTCGCTCGCTCCCCGGCGCGCTCACCCACGCCCGCACGCCTCTGCCGCCCCACCGCTTTCCTGCCGGGGACCAGCAAACGCGTCCCACTGGTGAGAGACGGTACCTGGGTCTGGCTCCATGCTGGGAGCTGTGGCTGAAGCCCCCAGGAGCACTGATAGCCAGTGGTAGGAGGGTGGGCTTTTGCCTCTGTGGATGTTACGTGTTGTGAGTAGAGCAGCTGGTTCCTGGCTTCGCCCCTCTCGGGGTGTCCGTCAGCCCTGCGGCTGTGTCCTGCCTCCACCGTCCTGCTTCTGCAGCGTCGCCGGCCGGCGTGGGAGCTGAGGCTGGATTATCAGGTCCTATGTCGATCCCCCCTGTGCTGGGAAGTAGGTGAGGTGCCAAGGGAGTTGGGAGCTCACTTCTGGGGATGGGGTGAGCTTTCCGGGCAGTTTTTCTTTTAAATTCCTAATTTCATTTGAGCTGCTGCTGCTTTTCAGCCTCTTCCCCTCCCTTTTTTATTTTTCCCTCCTCCAGAGAAAACTCTGGTGTTTCCATTCCCAGCTTTTTTCCCATTTCTCATTGAAGTTCTGGATTTGTGTAATCCATCTGCCCCCAGCCCCAAGGGTGGGTCCCACAGATCAAGACCTCCTCTGCTTCCTGCCTGAGCCCTCGGCTTCACCCTGAGCTTAGAACTTGCACCCTGACAAGGGGGAAATGATGGGTTTGGGGGCATTTGCTGTGGCTGCAGACCAGGGTATTGACCTGAGGGGAGCCAAGGATGGTTTCAGTTCCGTGTTGCTTTTTCTCCCCCACCCTAGGTATGAAAAATAAAAACTAGAAAATAAAAAAAAAATGGGGAAGCTTGGAACACCTGCTCTTTGAGTAAAATATTAACTGGCTCTTACAGCGTAACTGATTAAATGTTCTTTAGGACAAAGTTACATCTGATCTCAGGCAAAGGAGCCTTTGGAAATGGGTGTAGCTGTTTCCCTGGAAAAAGCAGAAGAGCCCAGCCCTGACAGCATGGAAGGCTACTCTCCCCTGCCCAGCTAGGAACCCTGTACAACTCCCCAGCCTAATTTATTATTTTGGTTTCCCCCCCTGTGCTGGCTCAGTGCTTACAATGGTTCAGTGTTAGCTGGGGCTGGCTGGCAGCGCCACGCTGGCCCTGTGATAAGCACCATCCCTGCTGCACTCCCGGCTCCAGTCCCCGGCACGTCGGGAGCCAAGCAGCAGGCAAAGTTCAGGACTTGTTTGTGCAGGGGAGATAAGGCCAGGACGCCCAGCAGCATGCATGGCTGTTATTCATTTATGAGAGATCACTGTTTGCCTTGTCGTAAGGAGGTTTCTCCCCTGCTCTCCTTTCCCATTCCAGGTAGAGCAGCTCTTACAGAGCTTAGGTAGAGTGGCTTATGCATGATTCCAGACTCATGTCCCCATGTGGAGGCTTGGGAAAGGGTCCCAGCAACTCCCAGAGTGGCCCTGCTCCTGCTGGTGGGATGAGGAGCTGTCAGCATAGGGCTGGCCAGTGTGCTTTGGTGCTCCAGGTGTGACCCCACCACTTGCTTTGCCCAAACCTTGGTGGGTTTGGCTCGTGCTAAACATGGTGCCAGCAAAGCAAATTCTTGACCTTCATCTGCACTCACCTGCCTTGCACTGCTGTGCCATCATTCATGGGCAGACCCTCAGTCTGCACAGGACTCATCCTGGAAACAGGAATAACATGGAGGGAGCCTGCTCTGGGATCTGCTCCCCAAGGAGCTCAGCCCTGCAGGCAACACCCTGCCTGCAGCCAGGGCTGGATGCTCTTTGGGTGCTCGGTGCTACTCTGGAGCCTGGGGACAGTGAGGCAGAAGGGAGAAACATCTCCCATCTGCCCCATTCCCGGAATGCTCTGGGGCAGCAGCCAGTGCAGGTGTGAGGTTTGTGTCTGCAACCCCTTGAAGGAAGAAGCACTTTGATGCAAGCTCCAGAACTATGGCTGAATCCACATCCAGCCCCTCACTTCTCCTTTTCAGCCCCAAAGCCCTTTCCACTTTGGTTTTATCTTCCCTCTTCCTGAGACCCAGCAAAGTATTTGCTTCAGGGAAATCGTCTGCAGTGAGCGTGTTTGAGCAGCTTCTCTACAGGGTCAAGTATTTGGTTTATATATGTATTTATAAACCTCTAAGCAAATATATAGGTGCTGGTTACTTATGGGAAGCTCTCCAGCTCAGATACCCAGTCATCTTTTTCCTCCTTAATGCCTGCAGGATGAACTAATGGCTTTGCTCAGTGCAGCTGGGAGAGGTGGGGGGTTATTTGTGAGGGATTGAATGCATGAAAGTAAGAGCCGAAGTAGATGTGGAGCTTCAGGGCAGCTTGGGGTGAAAAAGAAACTGAAATCTCATGGAAAAACACTGGGAGGAAAAAATGTTTCCACTGGAAAAGACTTGATGAAGATGCCAAGCAGTTCCTGTATGGATTTTCCTTCACCTTATGTCGCTACATGCTTGGAGCATCCTTCCCATTACCTCAGTCCTCAGGAGTCTCATCATTTCAGGAGGGGCAAAACTGGGGACAAGTGTCTTGCACAGGAGGACATGGTCAGCTGGGCTTTTGGGAAGGAGAGGAGACCTTGTGCTCCCCAGGACTCCCACTGCTGCCATTCCTGCTGCAGCCACTCTGGGGAGTGGGTCTTGGGGTACCCCAGTGTGCCAAGAGAGCCACACAGGGGCTTGGGCCTGAGCCCCTTTCTCTGCTTTTGAGGGACAAACATGCCTGCTTTTTGGGTGTGAAATGCAGTGGGGGATCAGCAGTGGCTCTGCTGAAACATATCCTTCAGTCAGGGGGATCTGCAGGAGCAAAAGACTGGGAGCGAATGAGGGATGAACGCAGAGAAGACTTGGAGGAAAATGTACCTCCAAGCAGCTGACCCAAGTGCTAAGCAAGCAACTCTCCACTGGGTTGCTGACCCAGGGGGATGCTGCAGAAGGTCACTTTGCTCAAACTCCCCTCCGTGCCCTGTGATGGCTGCAGGCTCCATGCCTTGTGCCATGCCTTAGTTTCCCCTTTAGCAAACGAGGGTTTGTTTTTTCCTGAAGCCATGCCTGGTCTGAGGCTGTGCCGGGTCAAGCATCCATGCGTGTATGCAGCTGGCTCCTTCCCAAGCCTGCTTGCTTGTGAGGAGCTCGGACAGCGGGAGTGTCTGACCCAGTGCTCTGTGTTTCAGGAGGGTTTGGTGGCCAGCCCTGTCCCAGAGAGCTGGAGGATTGGCTGTGCCGGCCCGGCGGCAGCGGCTGAGGCGGCTGCCCTTGCCGGGAGAGCAGGAAGATGAGTGGAGCTCCGGCACATCTCCTGACCACTCTCTTCATGGCGGCGGCAGCCGTGGGCTACCCATCACGGCGCTCTGCCAGCGACCTGGATGCCACCCCCAGGACAACAGTCACGTTTGATGGTAAGGGGGTATGGGTCCTGGTGGCAGCACTGAGGTGTGGAATTTTGCTGGCACTGGCTTTGGTGCATTGTGACTGCATCTAGTCTTTGTCACCCCCGTGGAGCAGGGGGCTAGGCATGGGAGGGTGGTTACATGGTGGCCTCTGATCCCCTGGGCTCCAGAAATCAGAGGTCACATGCCTGTTTGGTACTGGGTGCCCCAAAGAAAGGAGCACGGCAAAGTCATCTCCCCAAGAGCCAGAGGGGGACAAGGATGTGCAGGAAGACAGCCCTGACCAACCCCTGGCCCTGCCCAGCAGCCCTTGAAGGGTGTCCTAAGCTGGGCATCACACCTAGGCTGGGATCTCAAGGCCCAAATAGTCAGCAGGAAGTTTTCTCCCATGATTTTCTCTAATTGCCACTGGGCTCTTGGCCTCCAGCCTCTATGGTGTCAGTGAGCCCAGCAGTGTCATCGTCCCTTGGGCATCCACGTGACATCATTGACCTCACTAGTGAGGCTCAACTCAGCAATTGATGGTGGGAGAGTTTCATTAGCAGCTGGGGTGCCCTTTTCTCTCCAGGTGATGCCGCTTTTCTGGGAAAGAAGGGGGAATAATTTATTTTCCAGCTTCCTCTAGGGTCCCAAGCCACATAGAATTTTCACTTCCTGCTGGTCCCTCTGGCCAGGGCTGAGTCCTACCTCACGCTTCTCAGCACCCCAGATTGGATGGTTTCATTGGCTTGGTGGGCAGCAGCACTCAGCCGCCGTGCAGAATTGCTCCCCTTGCATGGCAGTTTTAGTTCAGGTTTTTTTTATCCTTCCCTTTGGGCTGGCTGGCCTCAGTTCAGAGCCAGGGTCACTGCCGGCATGTTTCTGCTTTCTTCAGCAGTTCCCCAAACACTGTGGCAGGTCTGTGTCCAGCATGGACATTGCAGCTCCCACCCCTGAGCTGTGCTTTGATTAACAGAGAGAAATTTACTCTGTGAGCCTGAACCCAATTAGTGCCTTTTGCCTTCCACCGAACCTCCTCCCTGCCATTCCTCCTGCTCTAACTGCTGCTACCCAGCACTATCTGCCTGATAACCTCAGTGAGTGCCATCCCACCCACTTCCAGCTCCATTCTCTTGTCTTTTCCCAGTGGCTTGCGCTGTGCCTGCCCCGGGGTCCCCCTCAGCCCCCTGTTCCCTTTGCAGAGCTGTCGGAAGTCCGGCGCTTCAACGCGCACACCCTCAACTACAGCACCTTGCTGCTGGAGGACGACCGGGGCATCCTCTACGTGGGCGCCAGGGGAGCCATCTTCGCCCTCAACTCCAGTGACGTGGCCGACGGCTCCCACCGCACGGTGAGCCCGGCCTCTGCCCGCCACCAGCTGGTTGTCTTCTCCTGTCCCACACTGCCTAACTGTGGCCACTCTATCCCTGCTCAACCTCCCCCTTGCCATCTCAGGCCTTGCCTGGAGGTGATGTCTCCAGGTCTGTCCCCAGGTCCCCTGTGGACATCTGGTCCTTCTCCCCAGCCAGGCAGCTTGGGGACAGCAGTGGGAGACATCCCCAAGCTCAGCAGTGCCTGCTTCAGGGGCACCCCAGCAGAACGAGGGGCAGGGGGGGAATCACACTCTTTTGCTCCCTCAGGGAAGGATACCCCAAAATCCTCCATGCTCCTGCAGTGCTCTGGGATGTCTGTCCACAGGCTGGGGTGTGGGACAGCATGGTGGGATGCGTGCAGGGTGCCATCTTGTGCACGCTCTGAGCAACCGTCCCTCCCTAAATAAATGAGGATTTTATCATCTTAGATGGCTCTGATGAAAGCTGGGTCTTGCAGTGACAGGGGGACCGTGCAGCGATGGGGATCACGCAGTAGCAGTCTCTCTTCTCCTTGCAGATCCACTGGGAAGCCTCCCCGGAGAAGCAGATGGACTGCCTGCAGAAGGGCAAAAACAACAAGGTAGAGCTGCTGGGTGGGAGCCGGGGAGGGGCTGCCCCCACTTCTCCCCGCTTGTAACGCCTGCGCTCCCCCTCCGCAGACCGAGTGCTTCAACCACGTGCGGTTCCTGCAGCGGCTGAACAGCACCCACCTCTACGCCTGCGGCACCTACGCCTTCCACCCGCTCTGCGCCGCCATCGTGAGTATGGCTCGCCCGCAGCTGCCACCTGTCCCCTGCCTCCATGTCACCCCGGAGAGGTGCAGCCCCTGTCCTCTCCCACCGTGTCAACCCACAGCCCCATTCCCTTCCTGCCCCGGTCCCTGCCCCTCCCTGGCTCGCGGTGGGGGTCAGTGACCCCCAGGGTGGGGTGAGTAGGTTTGAGGACGTGGCCACCATGATGCAGATGCTAGAAGTCCCCACCCCAGCATTTGGGTTGGACTCTGACCCCAAAGTGAGAGGGCTGGGGTGAATCAGTGCCATGGGGAAATGTGTGGGCTCAGCAGGATGGGATGGACCAGCCCTGGAGCTGGTCTCCAGTATCGGCTTTTGCAGTCCCCTCCCAGCAGGGGCTGCAGAATGGCTTGTGGCAGGTGGTGTGCATGCTCAGGGTAGGGTGACAGGGCCAAGACTGACTGAGCAGCCCCTCCCCAGGGATTTCCTGTGCCATACTGGGAGTCCACACATGGCTGTGACTCATAGCAGTGTCCAAGAGCAGCCTTGTTTTACTGGCAGTGGAACTTTGACCCCCCTTTCAGTAGCTCTTTGAGTCAATGGAGACTTAATTGCCCTTTGCCCACCTCCCTCCCCGAGCTGGGGGGAAAAGGGGTCCTGGGACCATGTCTGCAGTGTGGCCAGGGAGCCCTGGAGAGGCTGTGCCTGTTCCCATGGCTGTGCTGCTGGTCTGGTTTGGCCATCACACACACTGGAAATTGGGCGGAGGAGCTGCCAAGCTGGAAGGGCCCTGTCATTATTTGACATGCTTTGAACTGCAAACCCCAAAGAAAGTAACTCCTGCCATGACATGGACAGCACCTGAGGGGGACCCAGGCTGGCTGAGCAGCATCTGCCAGCCAGGCACCGTCTGGGAATATTTGCTACACTGGTTGGCTCCTGCCCAGTGCCCATGCGATGCCAAACTGGGGCTCCCCTTCCTCCCAGAGCCCTCTGCCCACTCTTGTCTGGGGACTCTGGCTGGCCGTGTGGTTTCTGACCAGCTGGAGGGTGCCAGGGGGAGTTTGTCTTACCTGGTCAAGGGCATGGCTGTGGACATCACTTTGTCCCTGCCAGCAGCCTCTGCAGAGAGCTTGAGGCTGGTAGGTGAGGTGGGTCTGTCCCCTCCTGTCTAACCTGATTCCCTGTCCCCCTCAAGGATGCCAACAGGTTCATGTTGCCGTCCCACTTAGAGGAAGGCAAGGAGAAGTGCCCATATGACCCTGCCCGTGGCTACACCGGCCTCATTGTGGGTAAGCAGCACCTCTCCAGCGCTTGGGGGAACATGTGGGATGCCACTGACCATGGCCCCATCCCCAACACCCCTCTGGGGGTGCCAGCTGGGTGGGTTCCACGTGCAGAGGCCTTAGCAAATCAGGACTTGGTCCTCCCCCTACTTGTCTGCCTGGGGCATGGGGATGCTGGTGGCCTGTGGGGCTGTCCCCAGGCTGCAGGACCATGCTGATGGGCACCTGCCCTGCACAGATGGAGGCTTGTACACGGCAACACGTTATGAGTTTCGGAGCCTCCCTGACATTCGGAGGAACCTGCACCAGCGGCCACTGAAGACGGAGGAGTCCCCACTGCACTGGCTGAATGGTGAGATGTCCCCATCCTCCCCATCCTGTGGCTGGCATCATGGGCTGTGGGACACTGTGTATTGCCCTGGAGAGTGTGGAGCTGCTGTGGCGGGTGGCTCTGGAGTGCTGTGTGGTTTGCCATGAGAAGGAACTGGGGCAGGGAAGGATTCCCTCCCATTCTGTGTTGGTCTCCAATCACCACCTCTTGTGCCGTGTCCCCAGATGCAGAGTTTGTGGCCTCTGTGCTGGTCCAGGAGAGCAAGGACAGCCCAGTGGGTGACGATGACAAAATCTACTACTTCTTCACGGAGCGGGCAGGAGAGGAGACCACATCCTTCTTTGACAAGAGCCAGGTGGCCCGAGTGGCCCGGGTGGCCCGTATCTGCAAGGTAGGCATGTTCCCAGCCACAGGGAGCCAAGCACTGCTCCCCTTGGTGCAGGGGCAGCATGCCTCCACCTGTGGGAAAACTGAGGCACAGGCAGAGGGGAATGAACACCCGTCCAGCCTGTGCAGAAATGCTCCCTGCACCCTCCCAGAGCGACTTAGGGGGGAAGAAGATTCTGCAGCGCAAGTGGACGTCCTTCATGAAGGCACGCCTGGTGTGCTACATCCCCTACTATGAGGTGCTGCGCAGTGTCTGCAGCCTGGACGGGGGCGGCTGGGCCAGCACTGTCTTCTATGCTGCCTTCACACTCTCAGCACAATGGTGAGTGGGGCAGTGGCCAAAACGATTTGGGCTAAAAGTCTGCAGCACCAAGGGAGCCAGAGATGCTTGAGGGGATGTGCAGGCCGGTGCTGTTGGGAGCACCCATGTATCTGCCCAGGCTTAGGTGAGGTTCTGCCCCTCAGGAGGACCATGGAGGCCTCGGCCGTGTGCCGCTACAACATCTCGGCGGTGCAGCGTGCCTTCGAGGGCCCCTACATGGAGTACCAGGACTGGGCTCGCAAGTGGTCCCGCTACGACGGTGCAGTGCCCGAGCCCCGGCCCGGCTCCGTGAGTGCCCAGGAGCGCAGAGCAGGGGGGGCGTGGGGCAGCCGCCTTCCTCTCTGACCCCCGTTTTCCCTGGGCAGTGCATCACGGACCACTCCCGCAGGAAGGGCTACAACTCCTCGCAGGACCTGCCCAACAGTGTCCTGGACTTTGTCAAGCTGCACCCACTCATGTTTGAGGAGGTGAAGCCAGCCGGCGGGGAGCCGCTCCTGGTGAAGAAGAACGTGGCGTACAGCCAGCTGGCTGTAGACAGGGTGCAGGCCCTGGATGGCCGCTCCTACGATGTGCTCTTCATGGGGACAGGTGAGTGTGGGTTGTGTTTCATAGGCCTCTGCTGGGCAAAGGGCACACCTCACACTCCCTCCTGAACCCCTGCTCTGCTCTCCAGGGGATGGCTGGATCCACAAGGCTGTGGTGGTGAACTCTGGCATCCATATTGTGGAGGAGGTGCAGGTATTCAGGGATGTGCAGCCTGTGGAGAGCCTGGTGATCTCCCACATCCAGGTGAGGGGTGGAACAAGTAAAGGGGCACCACACACAGGGCATGCTTGTGCTGTGAAGCTGACATTGTGCTGTCTGGGGGACTGGGGGGATGTGACTCGAGGGTCACCCCAGCTCAGGATATGTGCTGGAGCCCAGCAGGGTAGCCTGGGGAAACAGACCAGCCTGGCCCCCCACCTCCTTGGCAGCTGCACTCATCAGCACTGACTGGGAGCTGGGGGCCCTTCTCATGCACACCCATGAAGGGAGAGCTGTGCTGCTGGGCTGGGGGGGAATCTCTGGGCACACTGGGGCACTCCACAGCCCAGCAGCACCATGCCAGATCCATACTGAGCCAGGCCTTTCCCCCTCAGAGGAGCCTTTATGTGGGGGCAGCCAGCGGGATCGTGCAGGTGCCCCTGGCCTCCTGCGCCAGGTACACCTCCTGCTACGACTGCATCCTCGCCCGGGACCCCTACTGTGCCTGGGATGGCAGGGCCTGCCGTGCCATCGCCACCACGGACAGGTAGGGATGCACTGACCGTCCCCAGCCGGGTCCCCATGAACCTTCTACTTGCCCCATCCCATGCTGTTTCATGTCACCACATGGCACAGTCACCCCAAAGCCTGGCACCTGACAGTGGGTCTCCTGGTGGCTGTGACCCCCATAAGGGTGGGCTCAGCCAAGGCTGCATGGCTGAGTCCCCCATGCCTTGCAGAACAGGGCTGGTGCAGGACATTCAAAATGGCAACAAGGGATGCCGGAGCAGCTCTGGACGGGGTGAGTCTCTGCTGCCCCTCAGCACCACGGGGATGCTGGTGTCCAGCATCCCTTAGAGTGGCTGGGAGAGGTGTAAGGCAGTGCGTGTCCCCGCAGGCTCCCTGCTGTGGAAGAACCGCACGGTGCTGCAGGGGGACGACGTGCTGCTGCCCTGCGACCAGCGCTCCAACCTGGCCCGAGCCGTGTGGCTGCTGAACGGCAGCGAAGTGCCGGGCACGGGGCAGGACCGGCTGCGCGTGGGGGTGGACGGGCTGCTGGTGACGGACACGCTGCCCCAGCACAGCGGCGAGTACCGCTGCTACGGGGAAGAGCAGGGTCTCCGGACACTGCTGGCTGCCTACAGCCTCACCGTGCTGCCCGAGCTGCCCCGCAGCCCTACAGCTGCCCCGTCACCCCATGCTGCCAGCCAGGCAACCAATGACATGAAGGTGGCTTACATCTCTGCCATCGTCACGTTGGTGGTGATCTGCACCGTGCTCAGCACCATCCTCCTGTACATGTCCTGCCTGGAGAAGCGCAAGGGCAAGTACGTGCTACAGGAACAACGGCCACCCAGCGTGGAGCTGCAGACCGTCTCGGCCAACTGCCTGCGCAAGGGCCACCGCGAGGAGGAGGAGGAAGAGCTCGCCTACCCTGATGGCTGCCTGCGGATCATCCCTGGCGAGGCGCCCACGGCTGCCACCTCCCCAGTCAAGGAGCTGCCGGTGGCCGTGCCCCCACTGCCTCCCCCTCTGCCGGCTGAGCTCACCAATGGCGTGGGGGCTCTGCCCAATGTCCTCCGCAAGATGAACGGCAACAGCTACATGTTGCTGCAGCAGCAGGAGGAGCCGCTGGCCTCCCCACTCTATAGCGCATCCTTCACCGAGGAGCTCAGCAAAATTCTGGAGAAGCGAAAACACACACAACTGGTGGAAAAGCTGGATGAGAGCTCCGTGTAGGGGCTGGGGAGGGGGGTCCTGCCAGTGGGACCCTCCTCCCCTCCAGCCCCTTCTCCCACCCTTTGCCAGCAGTGTTAAGACTCAGGCAAAACTACCTCCTGGATGGCAGAGCTGGGCCGGGCCCAGGCTCAGCCATTCCTTTGGCTTTTCACTCAGTTTTGAGACTTGCTGTACAGAAAAAAAGAAAAGGAAAAAGTATCTATTTAAATTTGGAGCTCTATTTATGTATAAAAACTCACCGACGGTGGCCACGAGCTGGAGACAGGAGCTGGCACCTGGCTGAAGGTGGACACCATGGGGAGGGAGAGTTTCTGTCTGTTCGTCCAGGCGTGAGAGAGACGCTGTTGTGGACGTGTGGACTTGGCCAGCTCTGCTGGGCATCCCTTGACACACAGGAGCTGGATGGCTGCTGAGAGGTGGGTGAAGAGCAGGGAGGGGGGCTGAGGGCTGACACACTGTGCCTGTGCCTCTCACAGGGCATGGGATCCCTTCCCAATGCAGGGCTGGCAGGGTTTTCCCAGCTGCCAGCTCTCAGGCAGGAGAGGGGCCCTGGACAGATCTCACATTGTGAGGGGTGGTCTCAGTGGCTTCCAGCCCCTGCCCGCTCTCCCACATCTACCCCTCAGGGTTTCCTCTCTGGGAGAGGATGGTCTGGCAAGGGACAAGAGATAGGGCGAGGAGCTGGTATCCTGAATACCCTGGAGCAGCTGGTGAAGGGGCATGTGCCCACTGCAAAGAGGCCACAGGTGAAATATAGGGCTGGGAGCCCTGGGGAGGTGGCATCTCCATGGCCTCCAACCCTGACAGGGTTCTGCTCCCTTTCCCCAGGACACTGGATGCAAGATGCACTGGCAGCAAGATGCACTGGCAGCAGGACTGGCAGCCACCACAGCGTGACAAGGGACCAGCACAGCATCCACACACCCCTGAAGTCTGCAGTGCCCCTGTGGCCCCAAGCACAATGTGTTTCTGCCCTCCTGTGTGGTGCTGTTGGAGAACCAGGGTTCAGGCACAGCCCTGTCACCTGTGGGAAAACACGTGGGCAAGGAAATGTCCTCAAACAGTGAGGAAGAAGAACCTTGGACAAATGGGCTGCATCCCTATGGAGCCTTTTCGTTACGGCACTTTCCAGGAGCAGGCATAGTCCTTAAATCCTCCAAACTATTTCTGCTTCTGCCACCTCCTGGGGGAACCTGAGAGATGGGGGTGACAAAAGCATCTCATGCTCCAGGGACAGTGTGGTGACACTGGAGAAGCTGGGGAGGGACAGATGTGCGGGGGTCCACATCCTCCCCCGTGTTCCTTGCTCGTACCTTCATGATCAGGACGTTGCCAAGGGCTCAGCCCTGCAGGGGAAACACGAGAGGTGTGATAACCCCTGGCGTCCCTCATGAGCCACAGCTCAGGCCTCCTATTTCAGGAGTGTGAGGCTTAGCAGGAAAAGGCAAGAGTTGCACACTCTCCCACCCTGCCCCAGCCCTTGTTTTTGCTGCAAGAAGGGGACGTGAGCCACCCCCAAGGACCACCCCCCAACCCCTCAAGGAGGGGCATCACTCTGTGTCTGGCACTCCTCATGCACAGCTCCACATCCCCCCCAGCAATAAACACGGCTCTGTCTGGACATGGTGTGGCATTTCCCTCTAAAGGCAGGAGAGATGGATGCAGAGACATGGGGGTGGAGGAGGCTTTATTGGGGCTGCAGGCGTGGGCCCTGGACGGTGAGGATGGAGGGTTTGTTGGTGAGGGGGTGCCACTGGCCCTGGATACTGGGGTTGTCAGTGTGGAAGGGCTTGCGGATGCGGATGATGTCCAGGCCAGACTGGTTGGCCAGCTTGGTGGCCAGCTGCAAGATCTCCTCACTCGTCTTGCTGGCAATGAGCTCGTCCCGCACCGTCCCGTTCACTGCAGCAGAGCGAGGGGGTCAGGCCGGGATCCCGGCACTCTGCAGCCTCCGCAGGGCAGCTGCTGATCCCCATCCCACAGCAGCTGCCCCGGCACCGTCTGCGCCGGGCAGAAGTGGAACAGAGCCGGGGCAGCCAGGGAGACCCCCGTCCCCATCCCCTCCCCAAGGCCCCCAGCACTCACAGTACTCGGCCCGCAGCACCGGGGCCGGGCCCGGGCCCGAGCGGGGGCTCACGTAGAGGACGACATCGGGGTGCTGCCGGGCGAAGTCCTGCGCCGCCTCCTCCACGAATTCCCTGGGCGCCAGAGGGGACCGTCAGCCTCAGCCGGGCCAGAGAAGTGGAAAGACTGCCATAGCCGCCGGACTAGGGTCATCCTCCGCCCGTGCCGGGCGCACAGGAAAATTCGCAGCGCAGAATTTGGGGTGATGCCCCCGATGCCGCCTTCCAGCTCCCGCCCCCTCTCGCAGGAGGTTGGGGGTCCCACCCCGCCGCTGCCCGGTGATCAGGGGCAGCAGCACTGTCCCTTGCCCACGCTGACAGGACCAAGGGAAAACCCGTTCCCCCAGTCCCCAGGCTCCCCCCTCCCCATCCCCGGCAGTCGGGGCGGCAGTCGGGTGGTGCCTCCGGCGGTACCTGGCGCCGCGGGCGTCGGCCGCGGTGGGGCTGAAGAGGAGCTGCAGGCGCTGGAGCTGCCGCACGTACCGGCCCACGCCGTTGTGCAGCACGGCGCTCAGGAAGCGGCTGGGTGACCCGCGGCCCGTCATGGCTCCGCGCTCACCCGGAGCCGGAACCGGCGGCAGGGGCGGAGCGGGGCGGGGCGGGACGGGGCACCCCGGCCCCGCCGGGAAGTGACGCGCCGGGAGCGGGACCAGCAATGGCGGNCGGAGCGGCGGCGGCGCGGGCGGGTGCCGGGGCGGTCAGGATGGCGCTGGTGCCCCTGCGGCCCGGCAGAGCCGCCAGCCGCCTCCTGCCGCTGCTGTGCGGGGGGGCCAGGAGCAAGGGAGCCTCGCTGAGCCCCGGGGCGCCGGGCCGCCTCGGCCAGCGGCGCTACAAGAAGGACGTGCTGCCTTCCCCCGACGGGCCCGCGCCCTCCGTCTCCATCACCGAGATCCGGCAGTACCTGCGGGCGCAGGACATCCCCTTCCACGATGGCTACAGCTGCCTGCACACCCCCAGCCTCTTTACCGGCGACCGCGGGATCCAGCCGCTGTCCGCCAATGCCCCGTTCACGCTTTTCATTGACAAGACCACGGGCAGCTTCCTGTGCACAGCCACCCTGGCCGAAGGTACCTGGCAGGACTTCCAGGCTAACGTGGAGCTGCGGCAGCGTGGCGTTATGCCCATTCCCCCTGCCAGCTCGGAGGAGATGGAGGAGGAAATGCGACAGGCTCGCGAGGATGCCCGCTGCATCTGGGAACGGGCTCTGCCGCTCTCGGAGCTGCTGGATGAGAAGGAAATCAAGGAGACCAAGGCTTTGTTTGGTATTTCCATGGTGACAGATGCCACCCTGAAACGCTTCGGCGTGCGTTATCTGAGGGCTGCCCGGTCTCTCGTCTTCCCCTGGTTCAGCCCTCAAGATGCGACCCTGAAGGGCCTGAAGCTGATGAGGGTGGAGAAAAAGGGGGGCACGATAACTTACGTGGAAGAGACTTTACCGCGCTTCGATTCCTATCGCAATCTTTTCGGGCTGCCCCTGATTGGCCGCCGAGACACAGAGCTGGTCTTGACTGGGTGGGAACTCGATGCCCTGGCCCTGCACCAAGCTGCAGGAGTGGCCAGCCTGGCCCTGCCACGGGGGGCCAGCTGCCTGTCTCCCACCCTTCTCCCCTACCTGGAGCAGTTCAAGCGCATCACGCTGTGGCTCGGCGAGGACTTGCGCTCCTGGGAAGCTGCCAAGCTCTTTGCCCGCAAGCTGAGCCTCAAGCGCTGCTCTCTGGTGCGCCCTGGCAACCTGCAGCCCCGGCCCTTGGAGGCTCTGAACCAGGGCCTGAACGTCACCAAAATCCTGCGTTCTGCCCTGCTTGCCAGCCACAAATCCATCGTCTCCTTCCGGCAGCTGCGCGAGGAGGTGTTCGGGGAGCTGGCCAACACTGAGCAGGTGTCTGGTGTCAAGTGGGCACGTTTCCCCGAGCTCAACAAGCTCCTCAAAGGGCACCGCAGAGGGGAGCTCACCATCTTCACAGGTAGAGGGCACAATGACTAATGGACAGGGGGAGCAGAGGGGTCTTTGGTGGCTTTATCCTCTTGGGGGTGGTGCTTCACGAATCTTCCAGGTCTCTTTCTGCTCATGGCTTTGACTCAGCCTGTCTTGTGGGTGTGTGAGAGGCTGGGGTGCATTTCTCAGTGTGGTGGGACCGTGCATGCCAGTGTGGTGATGGAGTCCCTGCCTGGGACAGCATAGGAAGTCCTGGGCTGTCCCTTACTCCTGCTCCTGCCTGTCACCTCCTGTCTGAGCCCTCCCTGTGCTCACCCCACTGGCTGCCCAGCCCTTCACAGGGACCTGTGGGGACCCACAAGCTGTGGGAGGCCATGCCAGAGCATCCAGGTGTGTATTGTGGCACGAGAAGTTTATTTATGGTGTGAGTGCTGCAGTTGGGCTTCTCTTGCCCTGCTCCCTGATGCTTCCACCTCTAAACAAGCCCCCAGCACATTCAGGATGGGTCAGATCATCTCCTCCAGCTAATTTCTCCTGCTGTTGTCCTTTCACCAGGCCCAACGGGCAGTGGGAAGACCACGTTTATCAGCGAGTATGCACTGGACCTGTGCATGCAGGGAGTGTGCACGCTGTGGGGCAGCTTTGAGATCAACAATGTCCGCCTGGCCAAAATCATGCTGACGCAGTTCGCTGGCCGGCGCCTGGAGGACCAGCTAGAACTGTACGATGAGTGGGCCGATCGCTTTGAGGAGCTCCCGCTCTACTTCATGACCTTCCATGGCCAGCAGAGCATCAAGTATGGTCCTGCACCTCCATTCCTAGTGGCATTTACTCCTCACAGCATGTGCTGCAGGGCCTTGGGGAGCTGGGGCTCTTTCCCCGCAGTGAGACACAGATTAGGGACTGACAGGAGGCACATTGGGACTGCTGAAGTCCCAGGGTTGGTGTGTGGGTACTGTGTGGCCAGCAACCTGTGTTCCTCCTGTCATGGGGGCTCTTGCAGCCTCTCTCTGGGGTGGGGGTGAAGGAGGGGGCTTGACCTTGTGCTAGGTGGCTGCTCTAAAGCCAGCCTGTGCCCATGGCAGGACATGTACCCCTACACCCTGCTTACCTGCAGTGCTGTTGTTTGCTGAAGAGGGAGGACAGGCACCTCCAGTTCTTATTCTTTAGGCACTGTGGCACCTGCATGCATCCCCATATCCCCGTGGGCTGGGGGCATTGCAAGGTAGCGGGCAGGGACTGCGTGGGCAGCCCTGATCCCAACTACCTTTACTTGTGGGGATGGGGCTGCACCCATGCTTGTGGGGGAGATGCAGAGGTGGGATGTGCCCGGGTCCCATTGGGACCCAGCCTGATACCTTCCAGCTCTTTCTCTGCGTCTCTTTGCCTGGCTCAGCATTCCCATCCCTACCTCTGCTAATCCCTGGGGCTGATCCTGGTCTCCCCTGCTCAGGACAGTGATTGACACCATGCAGCACGCGGTCTACATGTACGACATCACCCACGTGGTCATCGACAATCTCCAGTTCATGATGGGACACGAGCACCTCTCTGTGGACAGGTAGCCCTTCTCCAATCTAACCCTTCCTACCTCTGCCACCCTCACTGCTGGAGCTGTCCTTGTCAGGTGTCATGGCAGGGGCTGGGGACCCACACAGGGTGTCCCCTTTACTCCTGTCTGGCCACCATGTTTCATTAAAGGGCAATCACTGTCCTAGGGAGGAGGAGGTGGGAAGAGGTGAGCAGGTTACCAGCCATCCCTGCCATGCCACATCCCTCTTCCTGTGTGGGCTTGGTTGCCCCACGGAGAGCAAGCCCATGTTCCTGGGTGGTTCTTGCTGTGGGGATCAGCACCTTGCTGCCCTCAGCCACCAAGCAATGCCAGCCCCTGACCCCATTCTTGCTGCTGTGGCAGGCTCGCTGCCCAGGACTACGTCATTGGTGCCTTCCGCAAGTTTGCCACGGACAACACGTGCCACATCACCCTGATCATCCATCCTCGCAAGGAGGATGATGAGAAGGAGCTGCAGACAGCCTCCATCTTCGGCTCTGCCAAGGTGAGCTGGGCCAGGGTGGCCTTTCCTGTCCCTTGGGCACAGCTTATTCCCAGGAAGGGGCTAGGATATGTTGGGCAGTCATCCCCAGCTCCCATCAGCACCCTGGATGATGACTGGGGACTTGAAAGGTGTGGGATGTTTCCCAGAGTCCTGATGCAGGCAGAGAGCAAACCCATTGTCAGCTAAAGCTCTGTTGGGGCTTTAGGTGCAGTTAATTAATACTCATTGACTGTGAGTGGAATGTAGTAGGAGATAATTAAAGAGGGAGGCAGGGAGGGTGTGGGGATGGGCTCTCTGAGTACTCTGGTCTCTTCCATGATTCTGATCAACCTTGCAGTGGTGGGCAGCACAACCCTCCTGTGATCCTGTTTCCCCAGAGTGTGCCTTGTGGGTCACTGGGATGTTCCAGCAGAGCACAAGGGGCTGATGTTGGGGAAATGCTGGAGTTGCTGTGGCCTGGGGTGCCCTGTAACAGGGTTTAAAGGAGCTGGGCAAACATTGATGAGCATATCTGAGGCCTGTGACTCTGGCAGCATTCCTGGCACCCCCCCTGGAGATGTTTTCCTCTCTGCAGGCCAGCCAGGAGGCCGACAATGTCCTCATCCTGCAGGACCGTAAGCTGGTGACAGGGCCAGGGAAGCGCTACCTGCAGGTGTCCAAGAACCGCTTTGATGGAGACGTGGGTATCTTCCCGCTGGAGTTCAGCAAGGCCTCGCTCTCCTTCTCATCTTCCAAAAGCAAGGCCAGGCTGAAGAAGATGAAGGGGGAGAAGGAGCTTCTAGCCAACAAAACTGTGGAGGGAGGCTCAGGAGCCTCCAAGAAACCATGAGCCCAGCAGGTCTCATCCTTGGTTCATCTGGAGGGATGGAGACTAGTTCTGGCAGCCCAAGGCTGGAATATGCCAACTCCTCTTCCCTGGGAGCATCTACCATGCACTTCTGTGGGCCTTTCTCCTGCATGAACAAACCACCAACACAGTGTTTCTGAGATGGGGGGACCACCATGAGAGGAGGAGCGGTCTCATCCTAGTGAAGAGTGGCTGGGGAAGGTGCTTTGACAAACACTGGCTGCTCCGTGTTGGTGCTGAGTGCTGGGAGCATGGGGGGAGTGGAGGCAGAGTAAGCTGGATGATGCTGGAGATGATCTGCAGGCCTGGGAGTTCGGTATCTCTGGACCTGGGACAGGATGTTAAATTGTGTCTGAAATGGAGCTGAAATCATGAGTTGTCACTAACTGGGAGGGATTGTGGGGGGCAACAGTGCAGAGGAGCATGTAGTAGAACCCCCCCCCGTCACAAATGGGGTCTTTGGGCTCAATCCTGGCTGGGATGGAGGTAGCAAGGGAGAGATGGTGAAGGAAAATGTGAGAGACTGTGGCTCATGCTCCAGAGTGGGAGCAGGTGTGACATGGAACTTGCCTGTTGTACCCACTCGGCTGGCACCTGACCTGGCCCCCTTTGCTCAGGGTCTCCCAAGCCCCTTTCTCTGGGGGCATCACCAGCAGTAAAACCATGTGGGGAACAGCCCTGCCTTGCTCTGCTGGGTTGGGGGGCTGCCATCCCCCTGCCCTCAGGGCTGCGGGCAGCAAATACTGTGACCTGACTAGTCCTTGCTGTGGTAGGAAGTGTCCATGGCTGGATCTTGGTCTAATCCCTTTGATTTTTTTTCTCTTTCTAGTTTTATTAAAGCATAAATATGAGTGCCTTTTCTGTCTCTGTGACTGGAGTGCCCTGGATCTGGGGAGGGTACCCTGGCCAGGGAGGAGGTGGACCCTTGAGGATGTCCCTGCTGTGCCGAACATCCTGCCCCAGCTGTGGCACGCCAGATTATTACCAACCTCCATGCTGGGAATACTTTTAACCTGAGCCATAATGAGGGCCCAGAGCAGGTGGTGGTACACACCCAGCCCTGGGTTTCCGGGTGCACCAGCTCGCCTGGAGAGCACCCTTGGGTGCTGTCAGTGCAGGTGTGAGCACCCACAGGCAGGACGGGGGTGATGGCAGAGGAGGGTCCTGGGGAAGCAGAGGTAAGGTGGGAGGAGTGGAGCTGGTAAGGGTTGTCATGGCAGTGTGGGTGGGGGCTGCAGGTGTCCCCCCTCCACCCAAGGGCCCCCTCCATCTCAGTGGCTTCCATTTGACCCAGGGTAGTTCAGGTCAGGTGCTGTCATGGGGCTCTAGAGTGGAAGTGAGGCAGGGGGATAGCCCAGGACCCCATCTCGCACCTATCCCTCCGTGGGCCGCAGAGGGGGTGAAGAAGCTGAGCCTGGGGGGACACCCTAGCTGATCCCAGACTCCAGGGGTCAGGTGGTTTCGTGAGGGTTTATTTTATTCTTTTGCCCCCAGTTTGGGTGTCTCGGAAAGGCTGGAGGGTGGCACTAGCTGTAACAACTCATGGGGAGGGATGGTGTGATGTCAAGCGGGGCAGAGGCCCCTAGACTCCTTAGCAGAATGCTGGCTCAGCAAATAATTGCGGAGGGAGCATAACCTAGAAGGTGATTTTCACCCCAGAGGCCTGGGAATACTTTGTGGGTGCAGAGCCCTGAGACAGGGGCTTTACTGGGGCAGAGAAGGGGATGAGCTCCCGGAAAGGACGTGACTGGGAGTGTACCGGGCGAGGGTCCCCCACGATGCCCCCGCGTGTCCCCGTGTCCCACCGTGTCCCCCAGTGCCCGGCCCCTGCGGGGGCGTGGCCTCGTGACGGGGGCGGAGCCGTGGGGGCGTGGCCAGGGGCGCGGCCTGCTCGGGGCGGGGCCGGGGCGCGGCGCGGCGNGGCCTAGGCGCGCCGTGGGGCACTTTGGGGGTGTTTTGGAGCACTTTGGAGGTGGTTTAGGAGCACTTTAAGAGACGTATGGTGCAGCAGAGGCCCAGGAGCGCCGTGAAGCATTTTAGGGGTGTCATGGGGAACTTTGGGGATGGTTTAGGGCACTCTGGAGGAGCTTTGAGGCAGTGGGGCCCACGGGCGCCATGGGGCAATTCAGGGTGCTGTGTTGCCCAGCACCATGGGACAGGCTGGGCACTGTGGGGCTCAGTGGGGCAGCAGGAGGTGGGTGGAGGGCGGGGGGGTGCCTTGGGCGGGCAAGGGGGGCTGCACCATCGAGGGAACATCAGGATGCCGGGGGCCTGGAGAGGGGCACAGCCGGGAATGGATGGTGTCCATCCCACATGTGCTGGGTATATGGGGAGGGACGGGGGGCTGATTCCCCCTGCCCTGGGGTGGCCCTGAGGTGCCGTCGAATCAAGGGGGTCCCCGGGGACCCGGAATCCCCACAGCAGCTTAGGATGGGGGTCTGACCGAGCAGGGACCGAGTGTTCCCTTGCTGTTTAGGGGTCGGAACGGTGGGATCCGGCAACGCTGTGCTCCGGCCGGAGTGGCTGGAGGTGACGCCACTCCAGTTGGTGACTGGTTTTACTGGGTGGCTGGAGGCCGGGCTGGGCACTCCCTCCCTTCCCGAGCGTCGGTGGGACCCTCTCGGCGGGCGGGGGAGCTGGGGGGAGGGAGAAGATGGAGTCTGTTCCCACCTCCTTCCTGGCGGGGCCCCAGCAGTGACGGTGTCCCCTCCAGGCTGCGCAGGGACCCACTGTCCCCAGGGCTGTCCCTCCCCTTGACCTGCATATCCTGGGGGAGTTTCGCTGGGTTGGGGTACTGTCCCGTGGCTGGCTGGGCTGGGGGGGCCATAAGATGTCCCTTTGGGGTTCGTGATCCCTGATTCCTGTTCCTCTGTCAGCAGCAGGTCCCCATGGAGGGCTCTTGTCCCCACCACACTTCCCGGGGTGACTGCAGCCCACCCTGGGTGCCAGGAGCAGCGCACCCGCCGCCGGGCTCCCCTGCCACCCTCAGTGCCACGCTGGCACCACCTGCCCTGGCCCTGCCGGCTAGGGACTTGGAGTGGGGGAGTAGGGGGCAGCGGGGAGCCCGGGGATCCTGCTGCCGTTCAGCCCCCTGACCCCCTCCTCTTCCTCCTTCCCGCTTCAGGGGCCGGCGGAGCCGTGTTCACGGTGCGGGGGCCCGAGTGGACCGGACGGATGGGCAGCGGCTGGCGAGGTGAGCGGAGCTGTTGGGGGAGGTCACCCACCTGCCCACCCAAGGGTATCACGAGCACGGTGTGAGGTCACGGTGCCTGGGGACGGCACGTGCCGGTGGGGGTGACGGTGGCGGGGGGGCTGGCTCGCCGGCATCTCTCCCCTGCCCGCCCCTCCCCGGGCGCTGGCGGGCGGATTGATTTCAGGTGACAGCTCGGCGGGCGAGACCGTGCGGGCAGCGCCCCCCCCCGCCCGCGCCCTGTGCCAGCCGCAGCCATGTGCGAGATGCGATGAGGCAGCGGGGGATGGATCCGGGGCGGGAACAAACCTCCGTGTGTTGGGGCTGGGAAAGAGCCTGGTGCCCACCGGGCAGCTTCCCCCTTGATGGCCCTCTCCAAGGAGCCCTGTGCCCCACTGTGGATAGTTTGGGGTGGAAAGCAGCTTCTGTGGGGTCACTAATGAGAGGTGGGGGCTGTGGGGCAGAGGAGGTGGCTGACCCTGGTGTTTGGGGCTGTGAGGCTCTCCATGAGACTGCACTGCTAGGTGGTGTGAGGCAGACAGGCGGGCAGGCTGCCTGTGAGCCAGCTCTCTGCAGGCCTCTCGGGATTCGCCTCCAGTCCTGGCACGCTTCCCATGGCAGGGTCACGCCAGGGCACGGCATGAGGCAGGACTGCATCGCCACTGCCCTACGGTGCCACCAGCACCACACAGCCCCTGGCAGCCCCTGGCTGCTCCATTGGGGTGCTGAGGCCAGCTTGGGGGTTGCTAGTACCGCTCCCCCAACTAATCCTGGTTTTGTTCTGGTTCATTTGGCACCTCCTTCTGCCTGCTTCCCCTTGGGCCAACCTTCACTTGTAAGATTGGGGATGGTGACTGGGGACCTGGGGATTCCCCCATGCCCACCTAGGGATGCTGGCAGCTAGTGGAGCACTGTTTTCAGTGCCCATGGCTCTGATGCCATCTCCCTTGCCCACAGGCTCCCTGTGCGCCCCTGCCTGCCGGGGGCCCCCCCGCCATGGCCATCGTGCAGACGCTGCCAGTGCCCCTTGAGGCTGTTGCTGAGGGGGCCACACAGCTCCGTGCTGCCGCTCGCTCACCCCCTGCCGCCATGGGCAGCGTGGGCAGCCTCCTGCCTGTCCGGCCTCGCCATGACTGCACCAGCGATGGGGACCCCTCCACTGCCTCCTTCTGCAAGCAAGAGGGGCTACTCCGGGCCACTCCTGAGGAGCCTCGTGTGTCTGCACCCGGTGTCACCCACTCCTACGCCAATGGGGGCTTCTGTGGCGACTGGCTCGATGCCTCCTCTCCTACCAGCCCCTGTAGCGACTCAGATGATCTCCGTGATGACCAAGCACCAAGTGATCACCTTCGGGGGCCACCCCCCAAGCTCATACCTGTCTCTGGCAAGCTGGAAGAGGTGGGTGGAGGTGTGCTGTGGTCTTGACTTTATGCCCTGTGCCACACTGGTACTGTTGGCTCAGATGTGTGAAATGGGTTCATATGGCCACACTTCTGGTGTCCCTGGGGAAGTGGCAATCTCCATGCTCTTAATGTCTCCTCCATCATTCCAAGGGTGCTCGGGGAGCTCACCTGGACACCCATGGAAAGGGGATGAAGTGGGTGGTGACTGGCCCCTGTCTCCTTTGGGGCGTGAAGGCATCAGGGCTGGGGGCACCCACCGTAACATTCCTAGGCAGCCCTTCTTGGGGTTAATGGGTCCTCCCCATCCCCTCTTTTCCTGGCAGAATGTGGAGAAGACCCTGATCCGCCCCATGGCCTTCAAGCCAGTGGTATCCAAGCTCCGGAATGCCCAGCCAGGCACGCGCCTGGGGCTCTCAGAGAGCCAGGTGAGCCTCACCCACTTGCTGGGTGCTGAGAAGCCTGGCTCTCTGAGCTGCCGTGCCAGCACCCTCTCAGACTCGGGGCGCAACTCCCTCTCCAGCCTGCCCACCTACAGCACGGGCTGCAGCCAGCACCCAGAGGTGGGTGCCCTGCCGACCACCCCGCATGGCCCCCTCGACCCCCCGGGGGGCTGCCGCCCCTCCAACTCGGACAGTGGGCGCTCATCCTCCAGCAAGAGCACGGGCTCGCTGAGTGGCCGGGGCCGGCCCTCCTCGGAGAGTGGCTCCTGCGGGCGCTCTCCGCTGCCTGGTGAGGAGGCCATGCTGGTGCGGGAGCTGGAGGACAAGCTGTGGGAGAGGGAGGCTGAGCTGCGGCTCCTGCGTGACAGTCTGGACGAAAACGAGGTGGCTATCTGCCAGGTATGTCCCTGATGTCCGCTTGTCCTGTCCCTGTCTCCCTCCCTGGGGCACCTTGTGTGGACATACTCCCTGGTTGGTGGGGAGGGACCCACTTTGGGGACCCTTTACAGATCCTTGCAGGGGGATACTTTTTCCTGTGGATCTGGGTATGTGGGTTTTTCCCACCAGCTGGGTGGTCTTATGCAGTCCATGGGGGAGCCTTGTATGGCCCATGGGACCAGTTGTACAGACTAGGGTGCCTTATCTTGGGGTTCCCTTTTTTGAATGAGCCTGGGTTCTGTGGCTGCTCCCTGCTTGTGATGGAGCTGGAGGAACCCCATAGACTCTGGGGGTGCTAACATGGGGGGCCCATCATGCAGGATGCTAGGGGAGCACAAGGAGGTGTGTACCACCACACTGAACTCTTCCTGGACCCTTCCTCCATTTGGGGAAGATGTGCTGCCCACTCCCTGGGATGCCAGTCTTGGAGATAGCAGTTGAAGTGGGAGAGTGCCGTGCTGCCCTCCCAGCAGCTCTGCATCCCCTGGCCCAGGTGTTTGAGGAGAAGCAGCGGCGGTGTGAGCAGGAGCTGGAGGGGCTGCGGCAGCGCTGTGCAGCCCAGGCGCGGCAGGCGGCCCATGCAGCACATCGGGGGCAGCAGGTCCTGCAGCTCCAGGTGCTGCAGCTGCAGCAGGACAAGAAGCAGCTGCAGGAGGACTTAGCCCAGCTGCTGCAGGAGCGTGAACTGCTGGAGCGTCGCTGCGCCTCCTTCCAGCGGGAGCGCACCGAGCTGGCACCCCGGCTGGAGGAGACCAAGTGGGAGGTGAGTCGCCCAGCACTGGCAGGGGTGTCAGGGGGCGCAGGCGCTGTGGCTGGGGTGTCCTGGCCGGCACATGAACCCCATCATCCCCACAGGTGTGCCAGAAGTCGGGGGAGATCTCTCTGCTGAAGCAGCAGCTGAAGGAAGCTCAGGCGGAGCTGGCGCAGCGGGGCGCCGAGCTGCTGGGGCTGCGGGCTCAGCTGCGGGAGGCACGGGCGCAGCTGCAGGCGGGCGAGCGGCGGGCGCAGGGGCTGCAGGAGGCCACCCGCCTCAAGGCGCTGGAGCTGGAGGTCTGTGCCAACGAACTGCAGCGCCGCAAGAGCGAGGCAGACCTCTTTCGCGCCAAAGCCGGCCGGCTCGAGCAGGAGGTGGTGGGGCTGCGGGAAGCCGCCCGCGGGCGATGCCCCCCAGGCACTGGTGAAGGGTGCCTCCCACCTGGCGAGGGATGCCCCCCAGCCGGCGAGGAGCCCCGGGGTACTGCAGGGCTGCGGCGGCAGCTGG
The DNA here is from genome assembly GCA_013399225.1 of Rhipidura dahli. NCBI lineage: Eukaryota > Metazoa > Chordata > Aves > Passeriformes > Rhipiduridae > Rhipidura > Rhipidura dahli. The sequence continues at coordinate 101,407 of VXAC01000395.1, read as the reverse complement.
AGCGGCTGCGTGCGGAGGTGGCCCTGGAGCGGCGGCGTGGGCAGGAGCAGCGGGATGCCTTCGAGCAGGAACGCAGCACGTGGCAGGGCGAGAAGGAGCGGGTCATCCGCTACCAGAAGCAGCTGCAATACAGCTACATCCAGATGTACCGGCGCAACCGGCGGCTCGAGCAACGGCTCCAGCATCTCCGGCTTCAGGGAGAGGACCCCCTGCCTGAGCTCTGTGACCCACCTGACCCGCCCTTTGAGGAGATCACAGCCACTGAGATCTGAGATGCTGCCTGCCCTTGCCCCATGCTTGGAGGACTGAAGGGGCCTCCAGCCCCTGTGCTTTTGGGAGCTGTGGGGGGCCCATGCTCTCCTCCAGCTCTGCAAACTGCTGGCACTATGAAGGGGCAGAGGAGACCACAGGCACTGCCCCCTCCCCAGCACCCACCCCTCTTGGGGCGAGGGTGTATCAGTGCTCACCACAGTGAGGGGTACCCATGAGATGTGGGGTCAGGTGGGTGCTAAGTCCTGGCCTTGGGGCTGGCCGGAACTGGTTTCTGCTGATCCTCTTAGCTCCTGGGGATTAGCGGCGCTGGCTTCAGCCAGGGTCACCTTGGGCAGGGGGAGGGCTGACTTGTCCCCTCCCTCTCATCCCTGCTGGCACTGTCACCCAGTCACTTGGCTTGTGCCCTGTCCCTGCCCATGCCAGCCTCCCTCATGCCCCTTTGTGTGTTTGTCAGGGAATTCGTTTCTGTGCCATTTTAAATAACTCTATTTTTATAGGACCTACCAAAACATATCACCCTCTCCCGGCTCACACCCCACCAGTCTGTGCCCCCTCACCCCTGCCACGGGGCAGCTTGCCCTCAGTGCCTTTCCCATGCCTTTGCCCCCAGCATCCCTCTGTTCCCTCCCTCCCCGAAAAAGCCCATGCCTCTGTGATGCCCAGCCTGCCAGGGGAGAGGAGTGTGGTGCTGCATGTGCCAGCTGGGGACACCCTGGGGACACCCTCGGGGATGGGCAGAGGTGGGAGGGCCCTGCTGGGCTCCCGGGGGGGTCAAACCAAAGGAAAAGTCTGGCTGTGCCCAGCTGTGGCTTGGTCACCCCTGGCTCCAGGGGGGGAATTTTTGTACTTTATTTCAGTCATGTCTCGTTCCCAGAGCCTGGCTCGTCCGTGTACCACCCAGAAACGGCGATTAAAAACAAGCCCCTGGCTGTGTTTTTTTCAGGACTCTGTCTGTGTGTCCAGAGCAGGGTCAGGGACCAACTCTCCTTCCCCTGTCTTGCCAGTGCTGCTCTCCCTTGGGTCCTGCAGTGGGCAGCTGCTCCATGCCCTTGGGGCAGGTCTGGCTCTCACACCCTCTGGCTGCACTGAGACCAGCCACAGCTTGGTGCAGGAATGAGCCATCTGGCTCCTCTGGAACACAGCACGGCTCCTCGAATAGGGGGTGCAGCATCACTCCGGAGGTGGTCCGGGCACCCGCACCACCAGCTCCATGGGCTCCTTGGCTTTGTTGCGGTAGGCCTGGCGGATGATGTCTACAGCCCTCTGGTGCGTGACATTCTGCAGGCTCTCCCCATCCACCGACACCAGCTCCTGCCCGGCCTGGGTTCCAGAAGGGAAAGCCGCAGGGTGAAGCGCAGCTACTTTTGGGGTGCCGGGGGACTGCCAGCAACCCAGCGGCACCAAGGGATGGGAGTGCCTGGATGTCTGCCCACCCCCTGGCATGTGCTGGGACCCCCCTACCTTGAGGATGCCACTGAGGAAGGCGGCTCCACCAGGGAAGATCTTCTCAATCTTTACTACTGGCTGAGCCCTTGACTCAATACCACCGGAGATGCTGATCCCTGCAAGGGAGCCATGAGACCCTCACACCTGGGTAGACTGGGACCTCCACCCGCTCCCAAGCGTGGCACCACCTTTCCCTGGGAAGCTGCACCTCTGTCTTGCCCTATTTGGTGGCTTCTACAGAGATGATGGGCTGGGGCAGGGACAGCTCTTCCCCCCCATTCTCATTTTGAAGGAATGCTCTGGGATTTACTCCTTGCCAAGGGGGTGCCACCCATTCCACTGAGGCTGGTGCCAGAAGGGTCCTCACCCCACCCCTAGAGTCCCACCCATGTGCCATCCACCCATGTGCCACCCACCCAGCGAGTGCTTCAGCTTGGAGAGGGTGACGGTGAGCAGATGATACTCTTCCTCCTCCTCTTCCTCCCTGCCAGCATCTTCGGGGCCATTGGTGGCTGCCCCAGCCCTCGCCTCACCCCCTGGCCCCCCAAAGAGAGGGGCAAGAGGAGACCGTGCCCTCTGGGGCTTCCCCAGCACTTCGGCCTCTCTGTTGGGCGCTGTCCTGGCGGGCTCCTTGCGCCAGCTGGCCCGGGGGCTGCGAGAGTGCCCATGCCCCTTGCTGGTGGGGGGCTCAGCCAGCAGCCAGTTGGGGGGCTGAGGGCCAAGGGTGGGCAGGGGCCGGCTGGCGGAGGCATAGGCATCCACTGGCACATCAGGGAGTGGGGTGTAGGTGCGGGAGTGAGGCCGGCGGGGGCTGGGGGAGGCTTTTGGACGGGCTGGGCTCGCCTGCTGCTCCCCAGCTTCCTCCGGCTCTGGGGTCCCTGCTGGCTTCAGCAGGAATCCGCCCCGATAGTCTGCAATGAGAGGGACTCAGGCATCTCCCCAGGGACCCACAGCCCTGCTCCCTGGGACCCCTGCCACGCAGGCCTCCCATGAGTACCCCAAAGCCCTGGGTCCTATGCCACCTAGGGCCCCAGAACTTCATCATCTAGGGACCCCTATACACTCCAGCTCTCTGCAGGCACTCCATGTCCTCCTCCCCAAGAACCCTAGCACCCAAGATCCACAGATTGTGCTGCTCCAAGTCTTCCCAACACCCAGGGACACCAGATGCCTTCTTCCCTGGAACCCCCTGCCCTCAGGTATCTCAGCTCCCTTTCTCCTTCCCTGAACTGCCCCTGTACTCCCTCCACCCTGTCCCCACTGGGCAGTCCGGTGTCCAGGCAGACCCTTCAGGTGGCACTTACCAGGCACTGGTGTGATGAGGTGTCTCTTGGGGGGGGCGTCATGGTGGGCCGGGCGGAGGGCAGGTGAGCGCACTGCAGTCAGGGAGAGCCGCCAGTCACCTCCTGAGCTGCCCCCACCCCTGACCACTACCTGCCCCCTGTCAAGGTCTCTGGGGCACTGGGATGTACCTGAGCGGCTCTTTAGGGCATCAAAGGCTTCCAGCTCCAGGGGCATCACCATGCTGTCAAACCTGCCCAGGTCTGTGGGGGCCACCACACTCCTGCCAAGGCAAAAAGGGGGGATAGGTTGTAGCAGCCTCTGGGGCAAAAAGGTGGGGATAGGTTGTAGCAGCCTCTGGGGAGGAGTGTGATCAGGGCTGAGGAGCATATGTGAGGCCCCACTTCAATCACACCAGGCTGAGCAATGCTGGGGTTCCCAGATATTTCCTAGCAGCACTCGCCTCACGTCCCGCAGCAGCAGGACCTTCTCGGGCCGGTCCAGGATGGCCAGCAGCGGCCGCACCAAATCCTCCACGCTGCCTTCGTGCAGGTACTGTGGGAAAGGAGTGGGGTCAGTGGATGGATGCCCCCTCGCCCGTTCCTTGGTTTACCTCCCAGAGCTGAGCATGGGCACGGAGTGCTCGCCACGCCCCTAGGATGCAGGAGCCTTCCAGGGACGAGCCCAGGGTGACAGCACGGCCCTGCCTGTGCCCCGCCTTCCCTCTGCTTTCGGTGCGTACCCGGGAGCAGTGCCGGAGCACGGCTGTCACCTCATCGGGGCTGAGGAGACGTGCAGCAGTGTCCTGGATGTGCGGGAGCCGGGCCTCAGGGTCGCTGCCGTTGGGCTGCAGGGTGGCGATGCCCGTGGGGCCCAGGATGGTGGCACGCCGGCTTTTCTCTGGGGAGGCACAACAAGGAAGGGTGGCCAGCGGGGCAAGGACTGCCCCAGCCAGCCCAGAGAGTTCCCCATGCCCCCCACCCCAGCAGCTCACTCCACACCAGAACAGGATAGACACAAGCAGCGCAGGGCCAGGCGCATGCAGAGCCTGCCCCACACCCCCCGGGCACACGGGCACGCCCGTTACCCCGCTTCAGGCTCCGGATGACAATCTTCTGCACAGCACCTACTGCAAGGGAGATGGAGAGCAGTGAGTGCCCAGAGCAGACAGCAGCATCACCACCCACTGTCAAAACTGCATGCTTGGGGAACCCCTCCTTACACCCCCTCCATGCCAGGGATGCCACAACAGGACCATAGAAGGGGGAACAGTCCCAGGTTTAGTCCCTGTCTGCCCTGTCACCCAGGCTGATACCTCTGTCCCCATCAGAGCGCCCTGGGGACTTGGCGCGTGCCCAGCGATCAGAGCCAGGGGCCTCCTGGCTGGGGGGGGCCCAGCTCTGGCTGGTGGCACGGCCCCCCTTGAAAAAGAGGTTGACAAGGGTCTTGGAGCGGTGCAGTCCTGGGGGACCACCTCGTGCCCCTTGTCCTTCTGGCTTCTCCTTCTTCCGCTTCTCCTCTGTGGACAGAGAGAAGGGGGTGTTGGAGAGGAGAGGGCACGCCACCCCAAATCTTGTCTGGGGGCAGGGAACTTTGGGGCATTGGAGGGGCTAGTGGGAGACACTGACTGGGAAGAAGTCCTTCTGTGAGGTGCAGTGGATCACCAGGGGCCATAGGGCTGGGCTTTGGGATGCTTGGCAAGCCCCAGGGACAGAGCTGGCGCTTTGCAGGGTTATAGGATACCCAGGGCTGATGGCCAGGGGGCCATATGGGCTATAGGGTGACAGAGTAGGGACCAAGATATTTGCTCCCCTAAGTCCAGGAGCGGGAGCCAGCTATCCATGTGGGTCAGGGACTACGGGATGCTTGAGTGGGGGACAGGCTGTCCCCATGGGGCAGGGCCTGAGCTGTGGGACTCCCAGGGCTGGGCATACGGGGTTGGAAAGGAACTCCAGCCAGGGTTGAGCCCCATGTGTGGGGCTGTGCCCCAGTGCCTACCAGCGACAGTGAGGTCACTCTGGGAGCGTGTAATGGGCTGCCGTGGCCGGCTCAGCGCCAGCAGAAGCGCCGTCTTGGGTGAGTGGGTGAAGGTCCGGCGTGGGTGGGTGCCGGGGGTCTCGCGGGTGCCCTGGCCCCGGATGGCCGTGTCCCGCAGCAGCTCGGGGGGCCGCACTGTGCGCCGTGTCTCTGGCAGCCCCTCAGCAGCTGGCTCAGTCTGCATGGCCCGCTCGGCACGTTCCCGCACCCAGCCCCGCCGTGGGCCATCCTCCGTGGAGATGGCCACATCCACAGTGCGGGCTGGGGGCACTGGGGAAACCGTCCCCAGCCCATTCACCACCCCTGGAGCTGGTCCCGAGGAGTAAGAGGAGATGGAGGAGCTGGTTTCCGAGGTCTGAGACAGCTGTTGCAGCTGCCCATTGGTCACTGCAAAGGCACAGCAGGGACACACTATGACACACTGTGGGCCACCTAGAGCTCCATGTCCCTCCCAAAGACAGCAGACATGTGGGGAACCCGCAGGGCCGTGGGGACAGTGGGCTGTTGGCCAATGCATAGGGATCATCATGTCCTCTCCAAGGAAGTGGACATGCAGGATGCTGTGGGATCACAGGGATCACAAGGCTGCTGGCCATGGCAGGGGGCTCTTCATGTCTCCTCCAAGGATGGGGGTACAGGTGGGACCTTGCAAGTCCATCAGGCCTGTGGGTATGCTAACAGTGGCACAGGGAGCTCCCTGCTCCTTCCAAGGCCTCGGGACCCCATGGCATACGGACCTTCTCCCTCCCTACTGCGGTCAGACATCACACGCACGGGAGTCCCAGCCCCACCGTGCCCCAGCCCAGCGCCCCTGCCGGTACCCGCGCCGCACTGCCCTTACAGCGACTGAGCCAGCAGTACTCGGCCACCAACTCCTTGTAGGCAGGGAACCGGCCCGTCTCCTAGGCACAGGGGGAGAGGACAAGGGGGTCAGTGAGTGCCGGCTGCCCCGGCGAACTCGATCTGGTGCCAGCCATGAATAATGCATCCCCCGCTCCCACCCGCCTGAAACCCAACCGGCCAGCAGCTGTACCAGCCCCCAGCACTGGGCTGAGCTGGGACAGTGCCAGCGAGGGGACGTTCCAACCCCTGCCTCACTCGAGGGTCCACAGGGCAGGGCGTGGGTACCTTGATGGTGAGCATGATGTGGGTCTGCCCCTTGAGCACCTCCACTGCCTTGCTATGGCTTATGTCTTCAAACTTGACTCCATTGGCTGCAAGGACTTGGTCTCCCACCCGAATGCCGTTTTGCTCCGCCAGCCCTCCGGGGTCCACCCTAGGGCAGGATGGGGAGCAGGATGGGACCAAGCCCTGGCTGGAGTCCTGCTTCTGCCCCACACCTCCACTTGGGTGGCCGCGCAGCTCAGCACCCATGGTGGTGATGCCCACAGTCTTCTGAGAGTAGGGGAGGCGCAGCCAGAGAGGAGAGGCTGAGCCCCAGCATGGGCACAGCAGAGACTGGGGTGTCACAACCCCTTCATGCCCCGGGGCAGCCGTACTTGGAGACGTAGATGCCGAGGCCAAACTCTCTGCCACCGCGGATGTTGAAGCCCAGGCAGTAGTCATCGGAGGTGGTGTAGAGGTGGACGATGCGCCGCAGCCCGTCCTCAGAGCCGCTCTCTGATGGTGTCGAGCCGCTTTTTTCTACTACCAGGCGCCTGTTCACCACATCCACCCTGCAGCATGGGTACAGCGTAGCGGGTCTCAGGGATTGGCTCTTGTCTTTAAGCAGGATGGGACCATTGGTGGCACCCAGTGGAGAACAGTGATGGGGATGTGGGATGTTTAGGATGGGGTTTGCACCCACCCTACCTGTTCCAGACCTTCCTATCCCATCCTGTACCCCACCCTGGTTGCTCCCCACCTTTGCCAGAGGCTTCTGATGCCACTCCACTCTGTGGGTCCCCCAGCTCTGGGATCCTCCCTGATGCCCAGAATCCCCCACCAACCTCCCCCAGCGTGCCTTCCATGGGGTTGGGGTTTGGGGTGCTGGCATGGGATATGCCCTGCTCACCACGCCGTCTTCTCCTTGGAGAACTTGATTCCTGGCACACGGCCCATCCGCCGGACCACCATGCGGAGGCGGTTGTTGCCAGTGAGGACCTTGACAGCGCTGCTCATCGTGATGTTCTCCAGACTCACACTGTTCACCTCTGTGATCTTGTCACCAACACACAGCCCGGCCTGCTCTACAAGGGACACATGGCTCATCTGGGCACCTGACCTGGTACCGATGCCCTTGTTTGGCATCCCCTCCCTCAGTGTCTCCTCAACCCGGTCCAAACCCCATGGGAAGAGATGCAGGGGTGCCTGAGACTTGCACTGACTGGCTTGTCACCTTGCTGCAGCTTGGGGATGGAACTCAGAGTCATTGGCACAGGGCTGTCTACTCCTGCGTCCTGCCCTTCACCTTGGGCAGCCTGAAAACCTCATGGCCAAAGGCAGCAGGGAGCAAATGGTGGCTTTCCACCATGAAGGGTGGCATTGTTGCTGTGGTACCATGCCACTGGGAGCTCCTTGAGAGGCTCTTGCTGGCATGTGCCTATCTTCACTGGTGACCCTCACCCTGACCCTCTTACCAGCAGTGCTGCCCTCCTCCACTTTGCTGACAAAGATGCCCAACCCATGCTCGGAGCCACCACGGACGCTGAAGCCCAGTTTGCCGTCCACGCTCTTCTCCACTGTGATGGCATTGATGACGTCACTCTCATTGCTGCTGGCTGTGGGGACAGGGGAGCAGATGAGTCACCCACGCTGGGTGTGAGCAATGGCAAGGGGCGTCTCTCTTGCTGGGAACACCCCCAGGCCCAGGACAGTCCTCCCTGCCCCTAGACCACTGGGGCCCTCCTGGCCACGGGTGTGGGCATAGGGCTGGGACACCCCACGCACCTTCGATGGGGGCATTGATGAGGATGACACGGCCCATGGGGGAGGCGGCACGGCTGCTCCGGGTGGTGCCATTGAGCAGGCGGCTCTGCTTGCTGAGCAGGTAGCGGGGAGCCAGGCTGGCTTCGCTGCTGGAGCTCCGTGACCGGCTGCCTGTCGTCATCCCCGACAGCACTGCGTCCCAGTCCTGGGCCATGGTGGAGCTGGGCACTCCGGTGTCCCGGCGTCTGGCTCAGGGCTGGCTGCGTCCTCACAGGGCCAGGGCTGCCCGTCAGCCAGCAGGGGACATGGCATAGTCCAGCAGCACATGCCCGGGCTTGGGCACCGCTCTCTTTTAGCAGCGCAATGCTGGGGGCAGCTGGCCTGGGTGCTCGCCGCTGGCAGGACAGGTCCCAGGTGCAGCAGCACAGCCTGGAGGGACAAGGAGCTTTGTGACCCCCCTCTCCAGCCTGATCCCCTCCCGTCCTATGGTGTCCCGAGGATCAAACTGTCACATAGCTCTGGGGTACTGCCACGGGGGTGTGGGCACAGGCTGCCCTGCCCTGGTGTAAGGATACTGGGGTGCCAAAGAGCTCTCTGCCTGGCAGTGTAAATCCGGAACAGGGGATGCAAAGGGGCTTTACCTGACAGCGTAAATCCGGAAGGGCTCCAGAGAGGGGGCACGGGGACATCAGCTTTATTCTAGAGAGCAGGACCTGACCCCTCTGGCCATTCCCCATCATCCCTGGAGCCCCTCTGAATTCCCAGCGCCATGGGGCTGGAGATGGGTGCACCAGTCCCCAAGGCAGTTCCTGCGCGGATTTTCCAGGCGTGGGTGAAATGCCACCACGGTGCCCCCCCCACTTCATTCCCCGCTCGCCCCAGCCTGACCTCAATAAATAAGTGATGGCCCCGGCTCCGGGGACACGCCGGTATCCCCGCCGCTGCCAGCCCCCCACAGCGCCCACCCGTTACCCCCCGCCAGCATCAGCCGCGGGTGCCCCCTACCCGAAGGGGCGCAGGGGACCCCCTACCGCCGTCCCTCCCTTCCCCCCGCCCCGTGCCCTCCTCACCTGTCCCCATGGTGCCACCTGCGAAAGAGACACCTGGCAGCAGCGCGGGGGGGAAGGCGAGGCCGGGGGGCAGCACCGCCTCCTGCCCCCCCGGCCGCGGGGATTGGCTTTCCCAGCGGGACCGGAGCGGCCATCGGGAACGGGAGCTGTCAATCGAGAGCGGCCGGGACTGGCCTTGCAGCTGGCGGAGGGGGGGCAGTCCCGTGTGTGTCCCCCGCGAGGGGGTCCGGGGGCGCGTCCTCCCGCGAGGCTCGTGTCGCAAGGGATGTGGTGTCCCCCCTGACCTCCTCCCTTAGCGCGGAGCATCCCGGAGGCACACAGGGGAAACTGAGACACGGTCAGGGGAGGGGGGGTGTCGCGTCCCCCCGCTTCGCTCACTCCGGTGATGCGAGCCGGTAACCCCCCGTGTCCCCCTCCCCAGGGGGCATCGCCTCCACCCGGGCCGGCCGTGACCCCCCGGCGG
>VXAC01000395.1:38774-91528 GCA_013399225.1 Rhipidura dahli | reverse complement strand
CTGCCCCGGGAGTCGTGAGTGCGGGGGGCGCCCCGGCTCCCTATGCGGGGGGGGTCACGCGTGGCGGGGGGCATGCTCGGCGCGGGAAGGACGGGAGCGGAGAGCCGCTTCTCGCGGGGAAGGGCGGGCGTGGAAGTAGAGCCGTGCTGGGTGTGTCGGTGCCTTGCCGGGAGGGACATTCCTCCTTCCAGTGCCCTTCCTCGCGCCGCTCTCCCGGTGCTGACAGCAGGTGTGGCCCCGAAGTGCTCGGTGTGTGTCCCCTCCTCTGTGATCGGGGTGCTCTGCTGGGGTGGGGGGTCCCTGACTTTTGGTGGCTGGTGTAAGCGAGGTCGGGGGGTTCTCGCTGGCACATTGCAGGGTGCAGTGGTGGGGTCACACTGCCCCATGTGCTGGGTGGGCTCAGGAGTCGCTGCTGAGCTCCTTTACAAAGGGGGCTCCCTGTTCAGCCCTTGTCCCCCCAGACTGGGGGAGCACCAGAGCTGCCGCAGCAGCGGTGCAGAGGGGGACACACAGGCACCACATCCCACATAATCCTTTCATGCCCTCACCTGCCAGAAAATGCCACCGTCCTTGCCTGCCACCATCAACATTCGGGAGCCCCGATGGGACCAGAGCACCTTTCAGGGCCGGGCCAAGCACTTCTTCATGGTGACCGACCCCCGAAACCTGCTGCTCTCAGGGGCTACACTGGAGGAAGCCCGACGGGTGGTGGAGGACTACAGGTACCCCCTGGGAAGATGGCTGTACCCTCAGCACTGCTCCTGGGCAGGATTCAGCCTTGGGGCCGTTCCCAGGAGTGGGAATAGAAGTGATGCTGGCCCCCCTGGCCAAAGCCAGCCCCCAAAACTGCCTGGCTGGTCCCTAAGGCATCTGCCAGCTGCTGCAAGTGATGTGGGAGACCAGTGAGGCCATGTGTGCTGGCAGAGGGTCGTTCAACAGGTGTTACCCTTACCTGGCAGGGCAGGCACCGTACACCCTGGGCTGACAGAGGACCAGCTTTGGCGTGCAAAATACATCTATGACTCGGCTTTCCACCCTGACACGGGCGAGAAAATGATCCTTGTGGGACGCATGTCTGCTCAGGTCCCCATGAACATGACCATCACTGGCTGCATGTTGACCTTCTACAGGTACCTCTCCCCTCCTCACCCAAGGACCAAGAGGATGCCTGGAGGATCCTCCTGGCTCTGGGGTGAGGAGGGGACATGTGTCCCGTGCCCCACTTGTGCTGTAGGGGCATGGGTGGCATCCCCCAGTGTCACCAGCACTCTCCTCTCTCTGGCAGGACCACGCCGGCTGTGCTATTCTGGCAGTGGGTCAACCAGTCCTTCAATGCCATTGTCAACTACACCAACCGCAGCGGGGATGCACCCATCACCCCCGGGTGAGCATTTCTCTGACCAGGTCCTTGAGGCACCCCAAAACACCAGGGGGGTGCCTTGAATAGCTGCTTGAATAGCAGGGAACTGTGAGATGTGACAGAGAGGACCTGGTGAAGGCAGAGATGGATGCCGTTGGGGCTGTCAGGGTTAGTGGTAGAGCTGGGAGAGGAACCCAGAGATGTCCTGGTGCTCTTGAAGGGCATGCTGTCCCCTCCTTTGGAGGGACAACTGGCATGGGGAGAGCCTGGCTTACTGGTGTCACTTCCTGCTCTTTCAGCCAGCTGGGGACAGCCTATGTGAGTGCGACCACAGGGGCAGTTGTCACAGCACTGGGGCTCAAGTCCCTCACCAAGGTAAGGTGATCCTTGGCCATCATGGCTGGAGGACCTGGACCCTCCCCATGGGATCTCCCTGAGCTCTGAGCTGAGCCGGGGATTCACCTGGTGCGGGGAGGAAAATGAAGAAAAGGGGTTTGCTGAGGTTGCCCACACAAGGCAACAGTTCTCCCCACTGAAGGCTGCGGAGATGGCCTGTCCCTCCAGCCTTGCTCCAGATGTATCTGCAGGCTTCTTTCACCCCTCAGCCTCTGTCCAGGCCTGGCAGGGGACCTGTGACCCTCCACACCCTTTGGTCTGTGCAGCTTTTACTGGCTGAGAGTTGCAGGGGAGGAGGGAACATTTTTCCCCCAGAGGGGCTGGGACACCCCAGGGTCTTGCAGAAAATCTTGCAGACCCGGGGACAGCCAGCTCTGCCCCCAGACCCTCTATGTGATGTGTTCCTGCTTTTCCCCCCCAGCACCTGCCAGCCATCATCGGCCGGTATGTGCCTTTCGCTGCCGTGGCAGCTGCCAACTGCATCAACATCCCACTGATGAGGCAGAGGTGAGCCCTGGGGTGGGATGGGCTGGCCTCAGGCTTCACAGGCACTGGTGGGGAATGCAGGGACTTCCTTGCTGGCCCTTAGCGTGGTGGGGGGTGGCTTGGAGGTACAAGCACCTGATTGCAACCCAGGGGGTTATTGATCCCCGTACAGCCCTGTTGAGGACTGCTCCCAAATGTGAATGTGGGTCCAGCTGAGACTCCATCTGGTTTATTGTGCAGTGGATGGAGTACAGGAGGGTGCCAACCTCCCTTGGAGACATGTCCCTGTCCTGTGTCCTGATTCCCTCACCCTTGTGCCCCGTGGCCCCTTCACCCCCTCTGTCTCTGCAGAGAGCTCAAGCTGGGGATCCCTGTCACAGATGAGAATGGGAACCGTGTGGGTGAATCCACAGCAGCAGCCCAGAAGGCCATTTTCCAGGTGGTGGTGTCCCGCATCGGCATGGCAGCGCCAGCCATGGGTGAGTGTCCCCTCCTCCACCCGTGTTGAGAGATTGCAGCTGATCCCTGGCAGTGTGGGATGGGATCCCACTGCTGGCAGGGGCCTGTGAGCACTGGGAACTCACCTCCTTCCTCCCTGCCTCAGCCATTCCACCGGTGATCATGAACATGCTGGAGAAGAGAGCTTTCCTGAAGGTACCAGTGAACCTGGGATGGGAGGGTGGGTGTAGGGACACCCACTGAGCTCGGCACGTTGTTGGCACCTCTCAGGGCTGGCACCCTGTTGGGGAATAGACACCTTCCAGCCCTGTCTACTGCACTGACCCACATCCTCTCCTGTCCCTGGCAGCGGTACCCGTACCTGAACGCTCCCCTGCAGGTTGGCCTGGTGGGACTCTGGTAAGTCACCATCCACTGATGGGCATCTCTGCCCTGGGTGCAGACCAAACCCAGGTGTATGGGACAGTGCTGCTGGGAACTCTGCTTGGCAGTGGGGGGAGAGAACTGCCCTGAAGTTTCTTAGGGGGATGCCAGAGCTTGGCCAGGCTGGTGGCACCCCAGGCAGATGGGATGGGATATAAGGTTCTGGGGCCAGGAGTTGTTTTGCTTCATCTTGGTGTCTCTCAAGCCTCCCATTGGCTCCTGCTCAGAATTGCTATTCCCCCACATCATCAGGGGACAGGCTTTTCCCCACCTCAGGAACCAAATGCAGTGTATGGAGCTTGGAGAGGGCATCTCCGTAGCCCTTTCCTGGCTGAACACCCAGCACAGCTCTGGGCTGCCTCATTGCTGCTCTGGGATCAGGCCATGGGTGGGTGTGGGTGATGAATGCAGCCCAGCTTCACCTCTCCATGTCTTTCCCTTGCAGTTTGGTGTTCGCCACCCCGCTGTGCTGTGCACTCTTCCCTCAGAAAAGGTACAGACGGGCACTTTGCCTGCACGTGTGGCTGCTGTATGGGCAGGGGGTGCATGGGCTCCTTGTGCTCTCGGACTCCCAAGAGATTCTTTTGCTTCTTTGAGCAGTCAGGGGCTTGAGCCTGGGCACACACATCTCTGTGCACACACAGCAGTGCAGACCCAAGGGTCTGTGCTGGGCCATGGGGACAGCATCCTCATGGGGTGCAGCAGGTGGTTTCCAACCTGAGGCCACTGGTGGGTATACCCCCTCCATCTGTATCCATGTTTCCTCCACAGCTCAATGCCTGTGAGCAGCCTGGAGCCTGAAGTCCAAGATCGGATCCGGAAGAAAGATCCACGGCTGGAGACTGTCTACTTCAACAAAGGGCTCTGAACGGGCTCCTGTGGTGGCCGAGATGCGTCCCACGGAGCTGCTGGGCCAGCGCATTGCTGAGCTTCGCCCTTCGGATCCCCTCGGGGCTGCCGCTGCTTTCCCTTGGCCATTGCGTGTCCGTAGGTCCCAGGTGCTCAGCCCTGCTTCCCAGGGTGACTGCAGCCATGCAGCACCACGCCAAACCCTGTCCCCATGCCTGGCTCAGCCCTGCTCTGGGGACCTCCTGGCTGGCACCCTGGTGCACTCCTGTGCTTACTGTGCCCCGTGCCTGTAGCTCTGTGTGGTGCACAGGGAAGTGCGGGCAGTGACACCGGGGACCTTGTGAGCTGTGGTGGAGGAAAAATAATGTGGGGTGAAGAAGAAAGTGGTGCTTCCCAGATTTAGGAGGCAGCAGAGAATCAGCAATTGAAGGTAGAACACCTCTGCAGGCACCCTACAGTGCCCAGTGGTTCAGCAGCTGGTGCCTGGGGATGGCAGAGCAGCCTCGGAGAGGAAAACTCCCCATACCTGAAATAGCTGGGGGTGAGTGATCAATTGCTCATAGTGACTTGAACTCAGAGTGAGGGGGCTCTCCCAGCCCAGGCATGTGCTCCCAGCTCACCTCCTGCTCTCCTCTGGGCTGCTCTGGGGATTTAATCTGGCTTTCTGCTGCTTCCATCCCCAGAGCAAATAGCACATTCTAATCCCAGTAGAGTCTTGGTTTTTCTTTTCATTTTAATGCCATCTGTGTTCAGGGCTGGGCTTCCCCTGAGGGGTTACTCTACCCCCTCCTGGAGTGCTTGCTTTCAGGTGGACCTTCTCAAACAGCTTTAAGTGCACTGTGGTTTCCTCTAGATATTTTTGATATACATATAATATACCTATATATACCAAACAATAAAGGCAGATTGTTTATACAAAACTAACAGCAAAGAGAAGCGTGCTGCTTGCTAGTTTGTATATGATGGAAGGGGACTGCTGTTGGGATGAGGATGGGAGCAGGAGGGAGGGGCAGGCTGGCTTCTGGGGTGCCTCTGCACCCCCTGGGGCTGGGTTCTGCTCCCTGCTTTCCAGCCCGCTGCCTTTGCAGCAGCTCTGGCTGGCCCGACGTGTGTTTAAGCTTATCCAGCTGTCAGGAGGGCTTTTTTTAGTACAGTCGGCTTTGGACTTTGCCGCTGCGCAGAGAGCTTTGCTAAGCTGCTGCCCTGGATGCTGCTGGTTTGGAGAGGCCAGAGCGTCACCCTGGCTCTGCCCGCACTCACACCCCCTCTTGCAGCCCGCTCACAGGACAATCGGGGCCCTGCTCCTGGGCCTCCCCTGCAGGACTATTTTTATCACACTTTCTAAGCACGATTATCAGAGAGCACACTGGAGAACACATTGCTGCTGTCGCCGGACCCTGGCCAGCCTGTGGGCAGCAGCTGCCTCCCCTGCAGGCAGAAGGAGCAATGGATGTCTATCCAGGGAGAGGAGGGATGGAGGCAACCGTGCTCTGCAGTGCCCTGAGCTGAAGGAGGGAGGAGTGAGAGCCACTGCGAAGGCCAGCAGGGGTAGATGCAGCAGTGACAAGATGAAGGCCAGGCAGCCCAAAGCCACCCTGTGCCACCACTGGCAGGGGCTGGCAGAGGTCAGGCTGGCCCTCGAGGGGCAGCCAGGAGAACACCTGCACCCAGCACCCATCCAGGGTGGGGAACTGAGTGGATTGGGACAGGCACATCAGGGATCTGTCCTCCTCCTTCTCCCGGCCACGGAATATTGCAAATATCTCCCCTGAACCAGCCATTGGTGGCTTATAAATAATGCAGCCCCTCGCCATGCAATAAGGGCTTGTCAGTAGCTATTCTGCTCTCATAAATTAAAGATGAAAAGGTACAAGGCTCTTGCCAGAAAAATGAAGACAAATTTTTAATAGCTTGCCAAGACACAGGGAGATGGAGCGCTCAGGAAAAATGAATTACGTTTTTATTATGTGTTTTATTGTGGTGTAATTGAACGGGATTATCTGAGAATACAATATATTTCCAGAGCAGTGTAAAGAAAACAAAAATAATGATGACACCTGCCTCCTCCCACACATACCACCCGGCTTTGCAGGGACACCCTCCTTGTGTGTGTTGGCTGGGAGCTGGCCTTGAGCTGCTGGTGGCCACGAGAGGCAGATATGGAAATGGGAGCGACACGGGACCAGAGACACAGATGCTTGGGGCGGCTAAGTCCGGCTGAATGGGTCTGGCCAGGCAGAGTCTGGGGTCGCCCCAAGCGGCCCCCAGAGCTGTGAGGGTGGTGTGGCAGTACTCGGCCACAAAGAGCCACTGAGCGTCTTTCACCTGTCATCTGCTTTCATTCCATCCCTGAGATCCCCTTTGGTTTGTCCCCCACCTGCACAAGCTGGCACCGCTAGGCAGAGACAGGACAAACTCAGCTCTGGTGTGTTGCAGGTCGGGGGTGCCACCCTGCAAAGCAGCCACCGTGTCTGTCCTGTCACGGAGCTGGCAGCAGCACAGTGAGCCCACAGACTCAGCACTTCGCTGTGCTAGGGGGAACATGTCCCCGTGGATTCCCCTGACTGGGGGAGAGAAAACTCATTTGGCCAGTCAGTTTTGGGGGTAAGAGAGCCAGCCCAGAAGTGACACCACTGCCTCTGCAGGGGAGCCCAGGATGCAGCAGTGGATACAGGGGAGCAAGGATGCTCAGTCCCTTCCCGAGATGGCTCATCACGCAGGTCAAGGGCCAGTCCCAGAAAGACAGCAGCTGGATGTCCCCAGGGGTGCTGGGGGTACTGGGCGGCTCTGGGCTGGGGGCATCGATTGGTCCCTGGCATTTTTAATGAGCTGCCCGACCACATGCTTTAACCTTGCCTATAATGAGGGCGAGCGGCAGCAATTCCTACCGCCTCAGCCGGCTCCCCCAGCCTTAATGAGCTAATCAATACTTGTTCTCAGCTTAATTTCCAGCTAATTGCTCTTTAATGACGCCTGGAAATGGGCAGCCTCTTGCAGGGGGGAGCGGGCAGGCTCCCCCTCCCCAGTGCCCGTCCCCAGTGGCAGGGGGTGCCGGGGTGCTGGCAGCGGGTCACCTTCCCTGGCTGCGTCCCAGCCCTGCTGGCGCTTCTGGAGGCTGGGAAAAGGGAGGGTGGCAAAGGAGACAGCGGGCGCGGTGCCACTGAGCTGGCAGCACCCTCTGGAGCACTCACCCCGTCTTGGGGGGACCATGCAGCCCTGAGCACCAGGGCAGGCTGAACAGAGGATCCCCCATCACAGGAGGATGTACCCAAGTCCCTCAGGACACTACATCACAATGAGGGCTCCCAGGCTCGGCTGGCAGCGGGGCTTTTAGTGTGCGGGAAGATAAGGGGCTGAGGTGTCCATGCATTAATTACTCCGTGCAGCCCCCAGGTACAGGGTCAGTGTCGCCGCAAGGGGCCGGGGACGAGGCCAGCAGTGCCCTGGAGGTGGCAGCAGAGACCCCGCAGCCGCCTGCCCGCACCGCCACCCGCACCCTGTGCCGGGCAGCCCCGCGGGCCGGGCGCAGACACGCGGGGGCTGCGGGGCTCCTGTTTGCTGCCGGGTCGGGGTATGGGAGGAGCCGGGCGGGTCGCGGGGCGGTGGGACCCGCTCTCACCCGACACCGGAGTGTCAAAGTTGGCACGACTGTGCTAGTGCGGGGATATCCCGGGAATGCAGCCCCCGCCGCCTTTTCTGTTCCTACCCCCGGGTTATTAGACTCGCGCTTGGATGAGGCTGGTGGGAAAACCTCAGGAAACGGCATGGCTCCTGCCGGGATGGAGCTGAGCCGCGACTCTGGCCGGAGACCCTGGGCAGATTGGGGACCGGGACGTCCCTTACCATTCGGCCATCGCTCCTCGGGGCCGGCTGACCCTGCACACAGCTGCAACCGCTTCCCCAAGAATTTGCTGACGGGTTACTTCTTCGGAGGAATTCGATCCGGAAAAGCCTGGAGAAACCTGAGCCTGGCTGCTTCCCAGAGCGGGTCCGGCCTGGCACGCAGGAGGGGGGGACCTGCCTGCTGCCCGTGCCTTGTCCCCACAGTGGAGCCCTGGAATGTGGCTGGGACTCCTCGAGAACCGTGCAGCCTTGGTGTGGGCTGGCCAGAATCGGGCCGTTTCAGGCTGTCAGACAGCAGGAAACAGAGTGCATTTGATGTGAATTGAGAGAGATTTGGTTTATTATCAGAAGGAGACCCCCGCAGCCCCAGGCAGTGTGCCGGCAGCATTCTGTCCCAGGATCTCCGGTGAGATTTGCTTCTGCTGTGACATAACCCACATTCTCAACCCCACCAGCCCAGCCCCAATGCTGCTTGCCGGCCCTGCCTCACATGACGTACATTGAGTCACTTGGCCTAGGGCTTTCTTTCCAGAGCGGATTTTTCCCTTGGCTTCATCTGCCGTAAGCCCCAGATCACTGTGGGGTGTCTGGGGGATCAGCCCAAAGCTGCAGAGGGGTCAGTGGGGCCAGGAGCTGTATGGTACCCTTGACTGGATGTCACGTGTTTCAGTCTGATAAAGGAGCCCTGGAGCGATGCCACAGATGTGGGGCTGCCAGGAGCACCCATGGATTCCTGTCTTCAATGGGACCACCACAAGATGATAAAAAAATTATAGGGAGCAACCCACCAGGGAGGGAGGAGGAGGCTTTGGTGCTTAAGGTTCAGCCTTCAAAGCTCAGTTCCAGGAACTTCACTGGGCTCATGAAAAGTGAGAAGAAAGGAGAGGGGACTAGCCAGCATTGGTAGGGAGCCAGGAATGCGATCTACCCAAGTGCCAGGCCGTGCAGGGCTGTGATCACCCTTTTCCCCACAAAGTTGTGGAAACATGTCAAGCAACAAAAGCTACAAACCCCATTTGCAGCCATGGCTGTGTTGATTGACTTCAGGTGTTATTGAGCAGAACTCCTTGTTAAGCACAGGTTACATCTTCTACCCCTCATTCATAGCTGCTACTGTTTATTAGCACATTCAATAGTCTCATTAAACAGGAGGTTTAATTAACTGCCAGGTTTGAGCTCCATCTTGTTGAGCTGAGCTGAGCTGCCCTTGGCTATCTGCGGCTGGGTTATGTTGCTCCACCACTGGAGCTGTTCCTGCTCAGATCTGTATTTGGATTTCCTCTTTGGCCACGGGTTCTCCCTTGTTGGTGGCTGGTGCTGCAGTGATTCTCAGATGAATCCAGCCACGGAGAAGCCACAACAATCCCATGAAGATGGGGGCTCAGGCCGTGGCACGTGGAAGCAAGGAACCATGTGTGGGGAAAGGACAGCGGCACTGAGGCCTGCTCCCCCTTGTTGAGGGCAAGGGACACAAATAACCTGAAACACTGATGGCCCCTGATTTCAGCAGTGCCTGGGATTTAAGTGCTGGCTGTGTTTCTGTGCTGGCCAGGAGTTTTGTGGGCAGAAGATGGGCCAGCCTTGCCCCACTACTTTTCCCCCTGTGTGGAGCAGGGGCAAGTGAGAGTCTGTTTGGTGCAGGGATGCCTCAATGTGCAGGCAGTCCCTCATCCCAAGGTGGGAAGGATGGAATGGCAGGGATAGCCTAGGAGGCTCAGTACCCCTGTCTGGGTCACCCACAGTCTGTCTCCTCTCTGCTCAGGCTCTGACCCAGCTCTGGGGCTGCATGTAGGAAAACCTCAGCCCTTCCTGACTTTTTCCCTGCTCCCAAAACAGCTGCAGCCCCAGCTGCTCAACAACTCGTGGATGCTGGACCTGAAAACTTGTGACATGTGGGGACCGCATTCAATAGGCTGGACAAGGGGAGCCAGGGAAGAAGGCAGCCCTGAGCCAAGGGGCTTGGGGCCACAGAGGGGGAGTGGGACGTGAGGCTGAAGGCAGAGCTGGCAGGAAACCCCACTCTGCAGCAGGGGGCTGGAGAGGGGAGTTTGGCAGGCAAAGACAGATTTAAGGGGGTGAAGCCTGCTGCATTTTCCATCGTTAGACATGACTGGATTCACAGCGCGACCAAGCAAAAGCCCTGGAACCCGGAAGAAATTTGCAGGAGGGTGTTGGAAAGCAAAAGCAGATTTTTGCATCATGGTGAAGGAAACTGGATCCTTAGAGGGGTCCTGATTTGCTTGAGCTTCACGGGGGAACTAAATCCCACAAATTCCTTGCCTGGAGAGGAGCGGGCTGTGTGATCTCCCCGGCACGGCATGCAGAGCAAGATGCAAACGCACAGGGCTTGTTTGCGCTGCAAAGGCAGGCTGGCTCCCCGCCTCCTCAGAGCCAGGGAAACTGAGGCAGGGAGCAGCAAGGCAGCTTGCCGGGGAGGTGTGGAGCCCCAGCCCTGTGCAGCCGGGTTTTGCACTGCTGTGGCATGCAGCAGCCCCACCACTGCTCCCGACAGCTCCACTCCAGCCAAGGTAACGCCGTGGTTTACACCCCAACACCCCCTTCACACCTGGCTCCTGGTGTGGGGGGAGCGCAGACATCCCCCGGGAGTTATTCCCCCGTTTACTTACAGCAGCTGCTCAACTTTTCAGTCTGTGTTTCACAGCCAAATTACAGGCTGAGAGACGCTTTTGACCACATCCTTGGCCATGCCCACTTCTCCCATTCACTTGTCCCCAAGGACTCCTGCAAAGGAGGGGACCCAAGTCTCCTCCTGCCCCATGGATGGGGCGGAGCATTAGCGCACGTCCCGCACCCGACTCGGGGTGATCCCAGCGTGGGGAGGTGCCGGTGCCAGGGAGCCGGAGCGGCAGAGCCCCGGGGTCAAGGTGCAGTGCGTGGCGGGACCCCGGCAGGGAAGGGGTGTCGGCCAGCCCGTGTCCCGGTCCAGGGACGGGCCGCGGGCCCGGAGAGGGGCGGGGGGATTCACGTTTCGCTGACATCACGGCGGTGCCGCAGCGGCCGGGGGCCAGCAGCCCTGGGGGCCAGCAGCCCCGCCGCCACGGCCACTGCGCACCCGCGGCCCCCGGCACCGGCGCCTCCGGTAAGTGGCGGCTTATGGCAGGGTGGCTCCTGGGGGACCCCAGGGGACGTCGTGCCACTTCCCAGCACTCTTCCAGCACCCCCAGCGCCTGCACCCCGGACGTGAGGAGCCAGAGACCAACTTCGCAAATTCCCCGTAGCCGTTCTCTGGCCCCCACACCCATCGGGGGATGATGGAACCTTGCTCCGTACAGAGCAGTGCGGGCAGGGTGGGCCGGGGGAGGGCTCCGGCACTGGGACCCGCTGCCCCTTTCCACCCCTGGGGGCTCGGTGATCTCTGGTAAATGGGTCAAATCTTCACGGTTGGTTATCCGGGGGATGTATATGTGTAACCCACTGTCCGGGCCATCCCCACCCCAGCTCTGGGCTGTGATAGCCCCGAGAGTGGGGAGTGTAGCTGGGTGGGGCTGCAGCTTGCCCTTCGGTGCTGTTCCCAGCGGGAGGGGAGGGCACAGCCAGTCCGCCTGGGTCCCCTCCCCAGGCCCGCTCGCTTGTACTGGGTCGTCCTGGGGCAGAGGACCGTAATTTCACCCCAACTCAGGGAAAGCAGCCAGGTAAAACAGGGGGCAGGGAGGCATGTTCACCAAGGGGTTTGGTTCATTGTCACCCTCTCTGGGGACAGGCTCTGAGATGTCACGTTTTCCCCCCTAGCAGAGAGGGGAAACCCGGAGTAGATCAGCCTCTCGTTACCCTGAGTAGGTAATGCAGGCTTGGGGTTTGGGGGCCGGGACCCTGCTGTGCTGATACAGGCTGAGCACACCGGGTCTGCTGTCAGTCCACTGGTTGCTCACCTGTGCACCGAGCTCCTCCATGCTCAGCCTCAGTTGCCTGTGTGATAACTGAGGGGGTCACAAAACCTTCTGGGGAGTGGGCATTTTTTCCCCTGCTCAGGTAGGTGGTTCCTAAGGAGAGGGGTTACAGTGCAGGGAGGGAAGGAGAACAAAAGCCAGGCATGACTGGGAGCATTCTCCTGGCTTGGCTGCTTCCAGCACAGAAAGAGCATCATGTCTGCAGGATCAGCCACTCCATTGTGCTTGTATGGATGGTGAAGGAGGAGAAAAGGGCTCGTGACTCTTGCAAAGCAACGGGGAAAGAAAAGGAGCTTGAGAGCCGCTTTCTGACAGGAGCCCAGGAGCAGGGTATGGACATGCTGAACCATAGTGTTGTAGAACAGCTTGTCCAGTGCCCTGCCAGCCCTGTGGCTTCCCAGGCTGTGCTGAGGTCAGAGGAGGCTGGACTTTGCACTCTGGACTGCCAAGGGAACAAGGATGAAACCTGGTGGGATTGGGGTGGTCAGTACTATCCCTCCAGAAGATGTTCAGTGTCTCAGGGCAGGAGCTGGTTGGGGAGCTCCAGGGTGCAAAGGCTGTGTCTGTGGGGCTGGGGGTGAGAGGGGCTGGAACCAACCCTCCCCTGCCCATTGTGCACTGCTGCTGCTCAGAGCAAGCCAGCCAGAAGATGAAGTAGTGGGAGACACTTCCTGCACCAGTAACACACCTTCTCCCTCCTCACAGGCCAGGATGGCTCCTCAGATCTAGACAGGGAGACCGGAGCAGTGCCAGAAATCCCCATCCAAGTGACAGTGGGATTGGGATAGAGGAGCTGCCATGAGGATGTCTCAAGCCAAGTCCCTCAGCATCTCTTGCCTCATGTTTTCCTTGCTTTCCTTGCACTGGGCTTTGCTCCAGCTGGGCCAGGCTTTTCCCAGCACCTCTGACTACCTCCAGCGGGGCTGGCAGCGGCTGCTGGAGGAAGGGGAGGGCTGCGCCGAGTGCCAGCCAGAGGAGTGCCCAATGCCACGCGGGTGCCTGGCTGGCACAGTGCGGGATGCCTGCGACTGCTGCTGGGAATGTGCCAACCTGGAGGGACAGATCTGCGACCTGGACAACACCAACCACTTCTACGGCAAGTGTGGGGAGCACCTGGAGTGCCGGTTGGATGCCGGGGACGTGCGTCACGGAGAGGTGCCCGAGCCCCAGTGTGCCTGCCTCTCCCAGCTGGCCCTCTGTGGCTCCGACAGCAAAACCTACGCCCAGATCTGCAGGTTCCTGGAGGCTGCCCATGCCTATCCTGATGCCAACCTCACTGTGGCCCACGAAGGTCCCTGTGAGTCAGGTAGTGTCCCTGGAGCTGTGGGAAGGGACAAGCAAGGGGGTCTGGCTCAACTGTTTCACCTGGCAGCAAAACCACAGGGACAGGACTGCACTGGGGCTGCTCCATGCAGTGACAGGCAGGAGCTAGTCCCCCCACCCTGCTGCTCTGGGGTAGCCCCTTGCAAATCCAGTGCTTGGAGAAATCTGGGAGCAGCTTTGCCAGGAGGGAGTGGAGTTTATGGGAAGCAAAAAGTCCTGCTGGAGCAGATGGGGAAGTTCCAGGGAATTGTTAGCGAATTCTTGGCGACAGTGCTGGGTTCACACTGGCCTGTTGCTCCTGAGAAATGTGCCTGCCTCCTGCAAATAGAAACCAGGGTTGGTTTGGCTTGGCTGTGTGATTTCCATCTCCCATTTACAACTCAGGTGGGGGCTGAGAGGGGACAGTCTAGCAGGAAGGCCATGCCCTAGCCTGCCCAGTCTGGCACAGGTCACCCAGTGCTGTCACCATAGCCCAAGGGGTGTCAAGGTTGACTTATTTTCTGTGGATCACCCTGTTCTTGAGTGTTTTCCCAGGTGTATTTGGAGGTGGAAACCTTCCCTTGATCTCTGGCTCATGCTATGGGCCAGCTCACAGAGCAGGTGTGGGTAAGAAGGGTAGTCCTCACTCCATCCCTCCAGGGAAGGGATGTGGAACCCAGAGCTGTTGGCTCCATCCAGCAGATGGGGACCTGCTGACTCCCTTCATTGCTGGCACGAGCCCTGCCTCAGAGCAGAGGCCTCATTTGGCTGCAAGCTCAACTACCTCATCCATCCTCACCAGCCTCAGGCTGGATGAGCGCCCCTTGGCCTTTGTCCCACAGGAGGAGCGTGCTCCAATTGCTCAGGAGAGCTTTGCTTTGTAACATTGCTGTCATTGCACTGTTCCTGCTGCATGTGTCCCTTGAGCATCATTGCACAGGCGGGGAGACTGAGGCCAGCAGGGATGGCAACCCTCCATGGA
Source organism: Rhipidura dahli (assembly GCA_013399225.1). Lineage (NCBI taxonomy): Eukaryota > Metazoa > Chordata > Aves > Passeriformes > Rhipiduridae > Rhipidura > Rhipidura dahli. The sequence goes on along the minus strand of VXAC01000395.1, from coordinate 77,520 downwards.
CTGGGGGGCTGGGGAGGGAGCTCCCAGTCCCAGCTATGAGGAGTGACCATGTCCTTGGGAAAGGTGAGGGTCTGCCATGGGAGGGAGAGGAGAGAGACATCGGGAGGGTCCCAGCATCTCTATGTGAACCAAATGCTGCTGCTCCAGAGACCAGCTCAAGATATCTCATGGGACCTGCCAAGGGTGGGACCTCTTCTGAGCCCACCCTGCTCTCCTCTAACCCCTCCCCAGAGCCTCAGATCACCTCTCCTCCCTATGACACATGGAACGTCACCGGGCAGGATGTCATCTTCGGCTGCGAGGTCTTTGCCTACCCAATGGCATCCATTGAGTGGAGGAAGGATGGCACAGAGATGCTGCTGCCTGGAGATGACCCCCACATCTCTGTCCAGGTGAGTGGTGTGCCTAGGGCATTGAAGATGACCCCAGGGTTACCCAGCGCTTCTCAGAGCTCATGGACAACCAGACCTGAGAGTGGTCATACTCCGGGAATGGCCAAGCCTGGTTGCCTGGGGATGAGAAGGGGTGACTGGAGGCTGCACACCATGAGGACTGACTGAGCCAGGGCTGGTGTCTCAGTGGTAGGAGCCACCAGCATAGCTCTCTTCTGTGATCTCCTCTAGGAGTTTTTGAACTTATTCATATTCATAGAGTCCTGCAGCAGGGAGTTTCCCATTTCCCTGCCTTTAGTTTGCTGTGCATGCTGGCTTCAATTGCAGTCCCACTGGCAGGGCTGGAAAGAGGACCTCCCGAGTGCCTTCCAGGTTGTCCTCTGGTCCTACCAGCACACTCAGGCAGTTCCTGCCCTTTTTTCCCTTCAGCAGGGCTTCCCTCCCTGAGCTGGCAGGCCCAGGGGTCAGCATCCTGCCTGCGGCCAACCCCAAATATAGCACCCAGCTGGGTGTACCTAGCTATTAGAGGGTGTGGGCAGAGGCAAAGGACCTCAGCCAGGCACCAATGGGGAAGAAACTGTGGTGGAATGGATGGAGGGAGCCAGGGGAGCAGGTGGAACCTGGCACCATGGTCCCCTTCCATCTTTCTGCCCTTCAAGCCTTCCCATAGCCTGTCTCAGGGTCCAGCCGAGGATCTTCACCCTGAGCGGGGTTACAGTGCCTGGTTGGAGGAAACTCCACCGTCCTCCACCCCTGGCCAACGTACCATAATAGCAGCCTGCAAACACAGCTGCAGCCCAGCTGTGTCAGGAAAAGCTTATTTATTCCTGGGGATAAACAGAAAATAGCATGGTTGCTGCCAGAGCAACCCTGGGACCTCACTGCCTGCTGAAACAGGGGACCCGAGGCTCTGTGGCACAGATTTCCCCTTGCTTCTGCCACAAGTGCTGACAGAAATCCCCCTTTCTTGCAGTTCAGAGGTGGCCCCCAGAAGTATGAGGTGACAGGCTGGCTCCAGATCCAGGGTGTGCGGGTGACGGATGAGGGCACGTACCGCTGCTTCGCCAGGAACAGGGTCGGGGAGGCGGTGGCCCTGGCCAGCCTGACCGTCATCACACCGGGTGAGCAGCGTGTCCTTAGCCCCGTGCTCTCCTGGGGACACGGGGAGGGATATTTGGGCACAGGGCACCAGTATGGCAGGAGCTGCTGGAGCACAGGGCTGTGCTGGGGATGCTCCAGAAAACTGCTGTGCATGGTTTGGCTTTGGTCCTGGTGGGGAAGGGGACAGGCACAGCAGGATGGCAATGTCACGTTGTCCCCATGCTGCCATTTCAGACCAACTCAACCTGACAGACTTCTCCCTGCTGAAGCCCCGTGTGACACCTGAGGACTACGGGGAGAGTGAGGAGGACTACTACTAGCCCAGAGATGGCATGTCTGGCTGCAGGGGTCACCTTGCCCACAGTGACCCTTCCCTGGGTGTTGGGGACATCTCTGGAGCAAGCACCCTCCGGCCCAAAACTCCTTCTCTGAAAAATCCTGGCACTCCAGCATGGTTTTTGGGGTGGGGGACAGGGTGACACCTCCTTTTGGGGTGCTGGGGGATGGGATACTGGCTGGCTGGTGCGAGGGCTGGGACCAGGGGCAGCTCTGCCTGGAGCAGGGTGGATCTGTGCTCTGGTACTGAGTGGAGACACAGTGGCGGGTAGGACACTGTGGGGACAGCTGTGCTGTGTGTGGTGGGGACTTGGTGCTGGGGATGGAGACAACCCCCTTTGGGAGAGTGAGGCCAGGGCAGGGGCATCACTGTCCTGTAGGGATAATTTTTGGGGAAGCTGGAGCAGAGAGCTGGGACCTGGCTGTGATAACCAGTGTATCGCCCTTATGTCCGCTCTGTATCCCCCAAGCACAGAGACATCCCAGCTTCTCCCCAGAACCTGCTACCAAAATATCCTTCTCTTCTGTTTTGTTTTTAACCAGAAAAGTAGTGATTTGAGGAAACCAGATGCTTGTGGCTTTCAGTGCTGTCTTTTCTCCAGCCGAACCACTCTTGTGGTCAGAAACACTTCGGCCTTTTTTGACCAACTTCATGTTTTCCCTTCCATGCCTTTGACTGACTTCATGATTTCCTTTGTCATTTCAGTTGATGTTATTTAAAATATACATGTAGGTCAAAGCCGAGGCCAGCTGACTGTCCTGCATCCACAAGGATGATTATGGGGGTGAGGAAGGGTGCAATCACTGTGGATGCTGTGGACCTTTTCCATTGTGGAGTGCTTGAGCTGAGGAGCCCTCCTGCCCATCCCAGTGCTCACAGCTGATCCCGGTGTGGGTCCTGCCCTTCTCACCCCCTAGCTGGTGAAGGAAAGGGATACTCCAGTTTCCACTGGAAACATTACACTAAAAAACCCTTCCCACCTACCTCCCACAGCTGTGATTTAGAGCAAACTTTAATTTGGGGTGAGCACAGGAAGGAAGCTCAGAGCTGCACTGTGCTGCTCACTGCCCTGAGAGGGCTGCCAGGACCCTTCCTATGGGCATTCTGGGGCTGAGCTCACATTCAAGGGGTGCTCTACCCACCAAAGCAGCAGCATTTATGGGACTTACGGTGCTCAAAACCTGCATAAGGACCAAACCACTCCCAGGTACTCAGTCCCAGCTTCAGGGAGGTCCAGAGCTGCGGCAGGGAGCCAGACCCCATGAGGAAGGAATTGGCTGGACCCCAGGCAGGAGCAGGCAGGATGCAATAAGGCTGGCGGCTCGGGTGCCGTGCTACTCTCCTTCACGTGTCTTTTCTTTTCTTTCCTTTCCTTTCCTTTCCTTTCCTTTCCTTTCCTTTCCTTTCCATTCCTTTCCTTTCCTTTCCTTTCCTTTCCTTTCCTTTCCTTTCCTTTCCTTTCCTTTCCTTTCCTTTCCTTTCCTTTCCTTTTCTTTTTCTTTTCTTCCTTTTTCTCTTGAGAGCTGGCTCAGACAACACAATTACGGCACTGAAACCTGAACAAGCAAATAAAAGGGATTTGTCTGGAATTGGCAGCAAAGCAAAATTCCTGCAGACAGTGAGGCTGGGCCAGTCCTTGCCCCCTGCATCACAGCTTGATGGGGCACTGCTGCCTGCCTGCTGAAGTGCCTGCCCTCTCTGGCAGCAAACTCCTTCTCAGCCAGAGAAATGCAAAAGCCACCAGTGCCTCAGTTTCTCCTTCCGTCTAACAGCATAACAGAATCCTCCTGGGCTGCTCCTTAAGAGTTGGAGGGTGTCCAGGAGGCACCAGGGACAGAAGCCATTGGCTTTTATTTTGCTTTTTTTGGGTGTAAAATATGCTTTCAGAGAAGCTGGGCCTTTTTTATCCATCCTGATCCCCTTCCTTTTTCGCACACAAATGAGCTGGTGGAACTGGGCCACGCTCAGGCTGAGGCTGCCACGGGGAAATCCGAGAGCCTCCTGGAGCTTCAGCAGTCAAGAGCTGCTTGCTGAGCTCCCTGCCGGTGCCTGGGGCTGGCCCCCGGCCAGGGCTGCCATGCCAACCCTCCTCAGGGCCAGGCTCGCCCTGCCTGTGTTGGCACGAATCCAGGTTGTGCTGGGTGTGGATGCAGCTTTGGTGTGGCTGGAGAGTGTTGGATGGGTCACACACTCCGCCCCTGGCTCTCCTTATGCTCTGCAGGACAATGCTCTGCCTGGGCAACTGCATTTTGGTTTCACCTTGCCCACCTCTGCTTCACAACCAGTGCCTTCGTACCCTGTAGGGAGCTGGCAGGGGATGCTGGTGGTTCCTGCCTGGCAGGAAGAGCAGTGGGGATGTGGGGACCGAGAGAGAGGGGATCTTGAGCAAGATGAACCAAACCAAGGGCTGTGTTTCCCAGACCCCTTGGATCCCACTGTGGGAGAGGGCTGTCTGACTGGCAGGCTGGAGCTCAGCCACGGGTTGAACTCCACTCCCTCTGAGGTGAAGGGCAGCAGAGTGGCTCCAGGGGCACAGAGAGGGCTTGTGTCTCCTCATTCCAGCTCCCAGTCTTGCCATTTCCAGTCGCTTAAAAATTAAAGAAGCCAATATTGCTGCACGGCCGGAATCGGTCACTGCCACAGAGCTTAATTGAGGTTATTTGTTGGCTCTAAAAACATTTGGTCACCTCTGCTGCTGGCTGCTCAGATGTTTGCTGCAGCCCCTGCCCCAAGGAGGGGGTCAGCCCAGGCTCTGCAGATCCTGTTCTCAGCTCCAGGCACCCAAGGACCTGGCAAAACCTGGTGTCCCTGTGGGTTCAGAGGGTGTGCTCCAACAGCATGCAGCACCAAATTCCCTCGCTGGCTGAGTTTTGGTACAGTTGGTTTCTGGGGGCAGAGGGGGCTGAGCAGCTCCCGCCAGCCCGGCTTCCTGCACTCAGAGTACCTGATCAGCCCAGAGGTCAGGCTGGTGTGAGGGACTGGGAAGCATTAACGTGGCCACTGGCCCAGCACAGCTTCGACACCTCCTGGCCACATGGGATGAGCGGGGTGCGGGTACAACAGAGGTCACTGCAAGCCTGGGTACAAAGAAAGGGTGCCTTGTCCTGCCAGCACCTGAAAGACCTTGGAGATGCACCCTCTGACCAGCTGCCAAGCCACAGGGTTTTGTGGTCTGCAGGGAAAACCCAGCAGGTCTGGCAAGTAAATACACTCCTGGAACAAAAACATGCTGTCGCTGTCCTTCCCTGCCCTTGGGGGTGCTGGGACCTGCTCCTGTCTGGGCCTGGGCAGGAGGCACATGGAATCATAGAATTATTTGGATTGGAAGGAACCTCAACGAAGTTCCAACAGAGTTCCAAGACCCCTGCCATGGGCACGGACACCTCCCACTAGACCAGGCTGCTCAGGGCCCCATCCAACCTGGTCTTGAACACTTCCAGGGCTGGGGAGTCCACAACTTCTCTGGGCAACCTGTGCTGGTTCCTCACCACCCTCACAAAAAATAATTTCTTTCTAATATCTGATCTAAACTTACTCTCTTTCAGTTTAAAGCCATTCACCCTTTTTCTGTCACTACATCCCCTTGTCAAAAGTCCTTCTCCAGCTCTCTTATAGTCCCTTTAGGTTCTGGAAGGTGCTTTAGGGTCTTCCTGGAGCCTTCTCTTCTCCAGCCTACTATTCTTCAGGCCCAACAGTCTCAGCCTGTCTCCAGCCCTCTGAGCATGTTCATGGCCCTTCTCAGGACTCACTCCAACAGGTCCACATTTTTCTTACGCTGGGAGCCCCAGAGCTGGACACACTACTCAGGCAGGGTCTCACAAAAGCAGAACAGAGGGACAGAATCACCTCCCTCGACCTGCTGGCCACGCTTGCAGTGGCGCATCCGCGCCTCCACCCCGGAGCGCAGCTTTGGGCCCCGGCCGTGATTAGCCGCTAAACAGTGCCATCTCCTGGCAAAGCCACCGGCCCCGCCGGGCCCCGTGCCACGCTGCTGGGCGGCTGCTAAGGCACGGGGCACCCCTACAGCACCCTGACCCTCAAATCCATCCATGCCTGCTCCACCTCCTCTCCCTGCCCCTGGCAGAACCTCTGCCTTGCTGGGAGGGGCGGTGCCATCACAAAGGACATGAGTATGACCTGTCTGTCGGGATGATGACCAGAGACAGAGCACTCTCTTGCCACTGGCTTTGGATGGAAGCCGCAGGCAGAGCGGGGCTGAGGCAGAGCCTGGAGAGGTTTATCTGCAATCCTTTGGTGTCTGCGTTGGACTAAGGCTGCAAAAGTGTTAACACCCCTCATGGCCACCCTGACAGTCCCCCCCATGCCATGGGCATCTCCCATGGGAGATGGATGTCTTCTGGCGGAGGCTCCCTGAGCTGGTCACTGGTCATGCCTGGATGGAAGCAGCTCTGTAACCTCGCTTTGCAAATGGGTAAACTGAGGCACAAAGCAGCTCTGGAGAGCTCAACCAGAGCCAGAGAGACCTGCTACCCCCAGGACTTTTCCCCAACCTGTCCCCACCCTTGTTGGGGGGTGGTGTTTTTCCTCCTGTCCTCTGCACAGTACCTCTTCACCCTGCTGTAGTGGCTCAGAGAGAAAATAAAATAGCAAGACGGCTTCCCTGCCTCCACCCAGCACTTATACTGCCTGATAAACAAAATGGAAATAAATCCTCCTGCCTTTGCAGCAAATAGGTCTCCGTGGGGGGTTGCTTTCAATAATTCAAATGCCTTTGCAGAGCAGAGCCCACGCCAATGGGTTTTAATAAACACAGCCGTAATGTGACATGCAATTTATTATTAAACTTAAAACAGGAAGCAAAGAGTTTAATAAAACCACCGGGTTCCCTGTATCAGTCACAGCAAGTGATGGGGTGCTGGCTGTGGGGGGAGGTTGGGCAAGCTGGCTGCAGGGACAGGAAGAGCCGTGTTTGCTTTGCCACTTTCCTTCAAGCTGGCAATGCAGGACTTCTAGGCAGTGCAGGGAGATGTGAACCAGACCAGGGGGAAATGGGGATTATTGCAAGGACAGGATAAGGTGTGTAATGCTGCAGCCTGTACAGCTGCCCAGCCATCCAGGGAAGAGCTCTGCCCCGGCACCACAGTGTGCTTGCAAGGGCAGATTAAAGCCTTGGGTCTACTCCCTCTCTCCAAACCTTTCTCACCCACATCCCTTCCTAACTCAGCTCCACCTGGGTGGCCCTTTTCTGCTCCACCCTTAGCACCCCTGGGCTGCCTTTAAAAGCAGGTGCAGGGGAAAGCTGAGCCTCCTGTAGACAGAGGCTGTGCCTGGTGAGATGCTGTGAGGCACAGGGAACAGCTGGTGCCTGGTGCTGCAGCGTGTGTGCTGTCCACTGGGCTGCGTGGCTGGCCCTTCCAGACATGGATTTGCTCAAGGGCTGGTGAAAAGGAAGAGCTCATCAGGGAGGTGGCTCAACTGGTCCAGCTACATGTGGAGGTACCTCTGTGTACAGGTGAGGGGTGAAGGATGTTGCACCATCCCACGTTCATCACCTCACAGGACCCAGATGCTGCTTTCTCCCTGTCCTGCTGTAGGCCTACCTTGAATGCTGGCTCTTGCCCTAGGGATGTGACTTTTTTGCCTCCTCTCCTTGGTCTCGCATCCTAGTTGTGCCCTTTCTGTTTGGGGAGAATCCTGCCAAACCCCAGTCCCCACTCCTGCAGAGAACAGCACAGCAGGTGGAAGAGATGTGAGAAGTGGTGCAGGGACTGCCCACACTGTTTCCCAATGAAAACGGGGTTTGTATGACTGCCCTGTGCTCTGGTTTGAGGAGTGGCCTCAAGGAGAAGCAGTTCCCTGGATGCAAGCTTTGCCTGTGTTGTGTTAGACAACAGACAGTCCCTTCTCCACCATGGCTGTGGGAGATGGGGAGCTTTGTCCCAGTCCAGCCAAATGACAGTCTGGGGTTGAGCCAGGGGCTCCAGGCACCTGCAGCTCCTTCTAGCAGAGCAAGCAGCCTGCTATCTTAAGGAGGGCTTTCCAGCCAGATAAAGCCATGCAAGCAGCCTCTGTCCTCCAGCTTGGCTGAAGTGCTGGCAGGGTGTGCAGGGGGCAGCTTTTGTGGGCTCTTTAGCTGGTGCTGACAGCAGAGGGTTTATGCTGGGATTGATGCAGGGTAACACCCCTGGTTCTGCCAGCACTGGTGCCTGCTGGAGCCTGTAAAAGGTTTTAACTTGAGACTGGTTTTTTATTTTTTTTTTCTCTCAGCTGTGTCTGTTGAAAGCTCCACTTCCTCTGGCTTGAAAAGCCCCCGACCTGCTGATGTGACTGTATTGACCATGACCATTACTAAGATGTGAGTGGGATGTTGAATCTGGATCCAGTGAAGGGACAGTATCTTGCCTGTCCCCTTGAGGTGATGATCCCTGTGCAGATTCATCAGGAGCAGCACCAACCCAGGGGGGGCTGGAGGGCCCCCACACTCTCTTTGCATTGCAGGTGACTTTTTGACATTCACTTGTGGTCAGGTGGGGGAAAGACCCGTCCTTAGTCGTGTATGGAGATGGTTCTGGTTGTATCTCTGCTTGTGTACTCATCTGATGTGCTGGGTCTGCTCCCTGTGGTCTGGGCTTCCTCCTCTTCATGGGCCTGGAATTTGGGCCTGGGGTCTGACTCCACGGAGAGAGGGGATGGAGCTGGAGCAGGCAATAATCCAAGTGAGGGCACAACCTGCAGGGAGCACAGGTATCCTTCAGTGAGTGCCTGGGGTGCATTATCTCAAAAGCAAGGAGGTGCTCAGCAGGGACCTGCCTTATCAGAGAGCTGGTTGCTGTCTCTCCTCGCAGCCCTTTCTGCTCCGGGGCTGCTCTCTGTCACTTCTCTGCTCCGTAACAGCCAGAGGCAGGCGGAAATGGGAGACCCTGTGCCTGGTCCCTGCCAGAGCGCACTGCTTCGGAAGTGGGGGGGTATCTGGCTTGCAATTACTGTGCCTTTGGCTTGGCAGGCCCAAAAGTGTGAGTGATGGGGTCTCTGCAGAGCAGCCCCTAAGCGCTGGCGGGGTGGGAGGTGCTCATACCCATCGGCAGCTGCTCCAGCTGCCTGCCCTCTGCCGGTTCGAGAATGTGGGAGGGACAGCAGCTTTGGGCTGCTTGTGAAAACCCCAAATATTCACCTGGCTGGATGTCCACATTCAAAGCACAGCTTAGCCCTCCCCTTTAACAGCCTCCCTCTCCCAGCTGTGGCTGTGAGGAGAGACAGAAGCTGCAACTTGCATCTCCCATTCCCCCCATCCACCTTTCCCACTTTGCAGCCACCTGTTGCTGTACATGGTGAAGGGCTGGGGTGGCTGTTCAGCACGTCTCCAGGACACCTTCTGGAACCAGTCTTTCCCTCACAGAAGAGTTCAGGCAGGAAGAATAAAACACAAAAATTCTGTGTTTGCATCTTAGCTAGTGTCAGTGGGACCAAGAAGGTCCAAGGAGCCCTGGTGTGGTGTCCTGCAAGTACAGCCGCTGACAGTGGATTGAAGCCCTCCATGGCGGTAGATAAACCATCAGCCACCAGGCTGCTGTGTTGCAGGATGGGAGTGGCAGTTCCCCTGCAAGCACTTTGGGAAGGAGGATGTTGCCTTCCCCACCCAAGGATGGAGGAGCCAGCAATGAGTGATGCCAGCTTAACAGGGCTCACTTTAAACCCGGAGAGAGATCCAAAAGCACTGAGCCCATTAGGATGGTGGAAACTCTGAGGAGTTGTCCAGAGCTCTCTTCCGCTGCCAGCTTGCCCTGGTCTTGGGGAAGGAAGGGTTAAACTTGCGGGGCTCGGCAAAACAAGCACTCTCTGAAAAGTCAGCCAAGCTACCCAAATGCCGGCCTCCCCTCTGCCCCCACCCTTATCCATCTCTCTTATCTGCCCTGGGCAAGAGCAGGGCATTTCCCCTCCTCTGCTGATGAGGACCAGAGCTGGCGACAGGCGGAAGCTGGTGCTAACAGCACACGGCCCAAGGGAGGCCACGGCCGCCGTGTCCCAGCTGTGGGGTGGCCTCTGCGGCTGCAGGTCAGAGGTGTGGAGGGGTGGATTTGCTCCTCCATGGGGCTGGATCCACCGAGGGATTCCCTATCCCTGGCTGTCTCCCACCCTGGGTACTCTAGCAGCACCTCGTTTCTGTAGCATCCACACAGTGAGCCGCGGGGTCTCAGCTCCCCTGCAGAGCCTGCCTCACGTCAGGGGGGTTATCAGACCTGCAAGGGCTACGTACTCTCTGGGCACTGATACCCGAGGGCACAGCAGCCCGCTTTGGGGAGGCTCATGCTGCCCAGGCAAGCTGGGAGCCAGCTCTGTCCATGCTGGGAGCGCGGCTGGAAGGAGGCGGGGGTGTTCCAGCCCTGCAGTGGGAGCGAGCTGCCAGGGCATCTCCGGCAGCGTGTGAGCTCTGCCGACACGAGGCAGGCTTGGACGGGCTGTTTAATTAAATGCGAAGAGCTCTCACACTTCACAAGCTGCAGCCTGAGCGATTCTGGGAAAGAGTCCTTTTATTAAAAGCGAGAGAGGCTCTGGCTCTGCCAGGCAGCCATCAAATGGCACATTTAATTGTCTCGGCTCGTTTAGCTGTCGCACAGGGAGGGGTGTGCTCTGAGCCCTTCAGCCTTCGCTATTCAGCCTCCCCGGCAGGCAGCGTGCTCCCTGCATCCCGGGTGCTCCTGCCGCCCTCCGGGAGGGCTGGAGAGGAGTACATGGGAAACGAGCCTTCATCCAAGGTCAGCACTGGGGGCTGGCTTGGCGCTCTGATGGCCCAGCCTACTCAGGGCTGAGCACTGGGGTTCAAAAGAGCTCGGGAAAGCGTCAGGAGAGGCGGGAGCCGTAGGAGCTGCCGGGAAGACACAGGGTGACTAAATGACAGCTTAAAAGTATCTTCTCGTTTATTCCCATGGCAGAACGCTTCTGGGTCTGAAGAGGGCATCCTACCCTGGTTTCAGTGTGACAGCCTCAGTGTATAATTCACGGGACAGTGTGTAATTCACTGGCAGTGGCTTAGGATAGTTGTGCTGCACCTTTCCTCCAGGAACTGAAGCCCTTGGAAACGTCTCCTGGGCTCTGCACCATCCCAGCAGCAGGGAACTGGACTGTTCAGAGCACATATGGAGGGAGAAAGGACCTTTGGGTGGTTTTGCTTTAAATCTGCTGGGTGATATGGGGAGGCTCAACTTGAGTTCAGCTGCTGGGTTCAGCTGCTGGTACTGAGCCCATCGTCCTGGAGGAGAAGCTGTTCGGCTGAGTGATGGAAGATGCCCCTGGAGGGGGAGTTGCAGCCTTTCCCGTGGCTGTGCAGGAGCAGCCATGCCAAAATCCACCATTTGGGGAGGAGAGAGGGAAGAAAAAAAGATCAGGAGGGGGAGGAAATACAGGCTTTTATCAAAACCTCCTACTTCAAAGCTGTCCAGCTGAAGTGCTCCCCTTTGGTTTAATTTGAAGTGATGTTTCCTTCAGCAACTGCAGCTAAATGGTATCAAGCTGGGCTGAAATGGCTGGAAAGCCTGGAAAGGAAAGGCACTGCTTGGGAATGGCTCAAGGCAGACCTTCCTGTCAGGGTCAGCCTTGAAGGCCTTTCCATAGGGATGAAAACTGCCAATGCCAGCATTTCTCACCCCTCATTTCCTAGCATGGGATAAAATCCAAACCCTTTTGAGAATGGGAACAGGGCAATTTCTCATCCTGGGTGCCTGGGGTGGCTCTACCCCTCTGAACTGGCTGCAGTATCTGTGCCCTTGAGCAAGAGGAAGGCAGGAGATGGAGGCGTGGTGCTGCTCTGCCCTGAAGAACCAGTGCTTGGGGTATCCAGCCTGCAGCCTCCCTGAAGATGCTTTGGCAGCCCCTGCACACAAGGTGAGAGCTGAAGTAGATTGCAGGGGGTAGCAAGGGAAGGGGCATGAATCCATCTTCCCGACCTCCAAACCCTCCTGGAGTGGAAAAGGAAGGCCACTGCTCCCAGTGCCCGGGGAATTTCTGTATGGGGGCAGTGGGGAAAAATAGCAACAGTGGGGCACGTGCTGCCCTGTCACAGCATCCCTTAACAACTAAAAAAACTGCCTGGGAGGCAAGGCAGCTGGCTTTTCCTGGGAAAGACCAATGTCCTCCTGTCTGCTGCACAGGATGTGGTTTTCCCCAGCTGGCTGGAAAGAAGCTACTTTGAAGGCAGCTGTGTCCTGCTCCTGCTGGGGGCAGCAGGGCTGGGTACCCCCTGGGCAGTGGGTCTGGTCACTGGGAGGACAAAGGTGATCAAAGCAGGCCAGCTGCTCTGTAGAGAGGGAGAGGAACATGTCCTGGGAAACAGAAAGGTCATGGTCATCTCTTTAACCTCCAGAGGCCAAAACAAGGTTTTAATGGCAATGACTACACTAGCACTGAAGCCACTGACCAGGAAGGAAAGTGAAGGACAAGTCACCTCTTGCTGCACACGAAGAAGAAATGCTCAGAGATGTCTGTTCGCTGGGGGCTGCTCATAACAGCATCTGCAAAGCTTCTTCCACCCAAAAGACTTGAGTGTTGTTCCAGACAGAGGCTGCTTTAGGGAACAGAACTTCAGAGACCAGTGATTACGGCAGAGCTGGGACCCTGATCCCAGATTTTCTTAGAGTAAATCTCAAGGAGGAGATGCTCGGTATGTTTGTGCTTGCAGTGATGGGAGCTCTGTCTAGCAGAAGGCAGCAGATCATGTGCTCTTTCTCATGCTTTCCTTGATATTTGGGAAAAGGTCTCTGCCAATCTCGACTGAAGTTTTGAAGCTGCACGAAGAGGCGAGGAGGAAAAAAATTCCTTCTTCTACAAGAGTGGGGTGGAAGGAGCTGTAATTTCTCTTTTCCCAGTCCAGCAACCCCACATTCCCCACAGCAGATCCATTCCAGCACTGGTGTGGTTGCTGCTTTCCCACCTCTCCCTCCTCCTCGCCCCCTCCTCTCCCTCCCCCCAGCTCCACTCCACGTGCTCCCAGCTGCTCCAGGATGATACAGGCAGGCGCAGAGTTCATGGGAGCCGTACCTGTGCTTTGTCTTCATCTGTCACCCCTCCTGACAGTCAGATCCATCTTAAACTGGGAGCGAGAGGGGAAGAGAGGGAAGCAATAATTAACCTCTGTGCAGGCCGCTGCCGAAATGCTGCAGTCTGGTGATGCACGAGGAGACATCCCTGACACTTTTATTGCTACTCCAGCGCCGTTCTGCGTCTGTAGGAGGTGATTTGGCCGGGCTGGGATACCTGAGACTTTCATTATGGTTGAAGAGCTGCTGGCACCCGCAGCCTTTCTTTGCTGGGTGCATTAGTGAGGGCTCCCCACCCTTGCTGGCGAAGCTGGAGGGCAAAACTCATCTGGGGTGTTTGCAGGCTGAGCAGGGGTTTTCATGGCTCACTCCTTGGGGTGGGTGTGTGGGTGCAAGGCGTGTGTTGGATTTAGGAGCTGAAGTTTGTGTGTGCAATACACGTGTGCAGAAGCAGAGCTGGTGTCACTCCAGCCCCAGGGTGAGCTGCCAGGATGTGCCTGACACCTAGGGCAGGACCCCAGGTGTTATGGAGCCTGTGACAGATCACTGCTGGCAACCTTGCCCCACACCTGAGAGTTTCCTTGATGGGGATATGAAACAGGGAGAGGGGCTGGAGGTTTTTGGGCCCCCTTGTGATGCTGTCCTGGATCATAATGCCATGTTGGCAAGGGATAGTGCTAAACATCCCCCTGGTCCCTGCAGCCTCCTGCCGTGGGTGCTTGTGCCTGGCCTGGCACTGCTGGGGCCAAGTGACCTCCCAGCAATGCTGGGACAGCAGTGACACTGCACAGCTGGTAAATGTCAGCCATGCACCTGCCTGAGCAGGGCCTGGTAGCAGAGGAGCCCTGCAAGTAAAGCGGCATCAGTGGCCAAGCTCCATGAGATGCAAAGGCAGCAGCTGTTCCTATAAACCCAGTGGAGCCCATGGACAAACACAACCTGACCCTGTGTGGAAGTCTGGAAAAGCCATCCGGGGGTTGGTGTCTGGCTTGGTTCTTCTGCAGGATTGCTGGGCTGTCAGTCGGAGCAGTGGCTGTGTTTCATTACATGCTGATGCCAGTTCAGCAGATGTTGCAACCTCACCTCATATGAGAGTGAAGAAAATATTAGTGACAAAAGCACCTGCCAGTCAGACCCTGAGTTGTGCTGATCCAGAGTGGGTCAGGCTGGTGATGTATCAAACTCCTGGTCCTTCACTTGGTCACCCTTCAATGTGGGTGTGTAGAGGCTGGGGAAAGATGGGGCAGCACTGACCAGAGCTGGGAACTGGGTGTAGGTCCAGATCCTGGTGCAGGATGTGCTGTCGTGCAGCGTCTTGCAGTGTCCTGGACATGGAAGGTCCTGTGTGTGGGGAGGGGAGCTGAAAGGACTCCTTGGAATGTGTCTCTGGGATACCACTGGCATGTCCTGTTTGCCCATGAGATGGGCTGCAGCTGCTGTTTCTCCCCAAAAACAGTCCCAAGCAACCAGGACTGTGAGCAGTGGGAAGCTTACAGTGGGTATCAGGTCCCACTGCTGTTCCCAGGGTCTGCAGAAAGGGGCAGCCACCAGAGGCCTGTGAGCCTGCTGCATTGGAGGGTCAATGGGACATTCAAATGAAGAGAAAACAAGTAAGATCCATTTTGTTTTCAGTTGTTTTAGCAGTGAGAGGGGCTGAAATAAGCCTTTCCACAAAGATCAGAGGTGGCTTAGGCAGCTCTTGGGATCTGCAGAGCACACTGGGATCCTTTGCCATGTGTTTTTGTCATAGGGATTCTTTATGCAAATCCAAGTTAGAGCTGTCAGTGTTTGTAGGCAGATTGATATGATCTGTCCTGAGTAATTTCTGAAGCAACTTCAGAAGATCCTGGCATCTCTTCTAGCCTTGAATTTTCTAGTTGCAGCCTTGGTCCTGGCAGATTGCCTACTCCAAGTCCTGGCACCCATGTCTTAGAAACTGTCAGCCCTGTCAGCGTCCCCAAACTGTTTCTAAGGGGTTTATACAAAGCCATCAAGAAAGACAGAGGTGGCTTCTGCCATTTGGAGCAAATTCCTAGTGGAAGACACTCTGCTCTAAAGAAAACACAGTATTTGCATGTAAGAAGGTATTGTTGGAAACAGGAAAACTGAGGCAAGGAGGGTGAGAGTGACTTTCCCAGCTCAGGGAAGCACCTGGTAGCCAGTCCAGAGACAACTCAAAAGTCTTGTAAACCTTCCCTCTTCCAGCTGCAAAAGCATCCATTGGGAGCAGGTCAGCACACTGAAGAAAACCAGTCCCAAACTTTCTGGCTCAGCCTTCAGGAGGAAGTTTGGCAGGGACAGAGGGGGAAAACGCTCCTGAGCACCTGAATTGCCCAACCAGGCTGCAGATGAGGCAGCCAGCTCCCTGGCTGTTGAGAAGCGGGAAGGCTCGGCCTTTCCCTGCACAGATGGGGGTTTAATCAGGCGCAGTTCAAGCGCATGGGTGTTCAGCACTAATCCAATTTCCCTCCATTCATTAGGGTGGTTATTCATCACTCGGGAACGATGAAAGGCTGCGAGCCCATGTGGATGCTGGAGTGCGGTAGCGCTGCTCCATGCGGGCACGGGACCATGAGCTTCTTCCTTGCTGCTGAGCCTGACTGGGGGTAGGGATGGCAGGTGAGCTGCTGGGGGATCTCAATCCCTTCACAACACCAAATTGCAAGCCAGGCTTGCCACACCAAGCTCTGGGGATCAAGTAATCTCAGGCTTGTCCAGCAGTTGTATGGGAAACTGGCTGAAGCACAGGTTAATCCACGCAGACAAGGAGCTGCTGAGTCGGGAGAGGATCTGAAGTGATGGAAACCTGCAGCCCTGCTGTGCTCCACCAGGCCCTTGCATTGCTCCTAATGGTTAATTGAACAGTAGGCTGGCAGGGCAAAGCCCATCTCCCAGTGCTCGGTGATCCCACAAAACAGAAGGTTGTCCTGGTCCCAGCACTAGCCAGGGAAAGGCCACGCTCTGTGAGAGCAGAGCTGTGGGTGGAGGAATGGCCATCCCTCCAGGCTGCTCAGAGCTCAGGTACAGCACCAGCTGGAATGGCCACTGATGGGGCTGCACAGGGAAGGCAGCTGACTGGGGTGCCTGGGTTTGCTTCTTCCCAGGGTCTGGCAGGCACACTTCCACCTCTGCTGGTGGTGGCTGGGCAGACAGGTCAGGAGGCTGCTAGAGCATGTCATGGCTGGGCTCTGGGACCCTGGAACCAAAGGAAAAGACAAGACTTGTGTTTGCCTCTATTCCTTTCCCCATATGTGAAGATCAACACCTTTGCTTTCTAGATAAACAGCAAAATTTGCACAAATGTCCAAGGTATTCCCTTTCAATTCCCAACTCCTGTCATCAATATAAATAATCTGGCCATTAAAGGCAAAAAAAGTAAATTACCCTCCATGGCTGATGTAAATTTTGACGTGGAGTGAATGGAAGGGGCTGAAAACACAGAGGAATCAAAGACTGTTGAGTGGACTCAAGTGTGAGCGTTTTCCTGCTGCCTTTTTTCCATTTATGTGTGTAAATGGTCCTTGTAGCGTGGCTCACAGGGATGAGAGTTACTGTCCTGCCCCAGGGAGCTAAAGGGTAACTACCAATTAGTGGCCAGAGAGATACTGGGTAATTCTCTTTATCATGAGGTGTCTGGGGACCTCTGGGTCATTGCCATGGGGCACCTGGGCTGTGAGCAGGTATTTAACCATGTTCTGGAGTGAACCAAACTGGCTCTCACATCCTGGACAGAGTCTGGTCCTGCAGACCCACTTGAGGGGCAAGGGGTGAAAGTTGCTTACCACTCATGGAGCTGAGCTCCCAAGCCTCTGGCCAGTCTGTCTGTCCATCCTGTGCCCTCCTTGGCTGGGAGCTGTGTATTAATGCATTTGAGCACCTGTGCTTCTCTCTGTCTAGAAGGTGAACCAGCCTTTGGGGACCTGAAATCACCCCCATGCTGTTTGTTGGCATGAGGGCTCCTTGGCCTCTTCACTTGGCCCTCCTCTTTCCTTTCTTCTGCACGATTTCTCCTCCAAAGCACGGACCCCTCAGTCGCATCACCTGAACCCCTCATTCATTCAGTCTCCAGCTCATGGCATCTTCCAAAACCTCCCTGGCATCTCTGCAGCCCCCTGCCCTCCCTGAGCCCATCTCCTCTCCTTGTGCAGCACCCCACTTCCTAAACCCTGGCTGAGCAGCAAGGCAGCAACCCTGGCACCTCTCTACCTTCCGAAAGGGGCTGGTGGTTGTGTTTGATGGGGGTAATCCATCTCCATCATTGTAATGACCGTTCCCATTAATCGGCCATAAACTAATAAAGTAAGCACTTTCCCCTCCACAGCCCCCCCCCAACTTCATTAAGTCTTTAGTACATTAATATGTCTTACTTAGTGTCTGCTTTGGCCTCTGGTTTTGTGGTTGGGTTTGGGTTTTTTAGTTTGTTTTGGGATTTTGGGTTTTTGTTTTGTTTCTTTTTTTATTTATTTTTTTTTCCTTTGGGTAGCATGGATTTACTTGCTGATGTTATTCCCTGCAGCCCCGAGGAAGCTTTGACAGCCCAGGTCATCCTTACATCAGCGGGAACATCATGCGTGCTGATGAGCTGAGAAGAAAGGGACAGGGACAGGGATTGGGGCGGGGGAAGGAGGGAGGGAGGGAGGAATAAAAGATCCCGTACACCTCCAAATTAAATTTGTGATGCCTGGCATCAGATGGGCCCGCAGCCAGAGATTAATTCGACTGATCAAGTTATAAAGAGCGCTGAGGCAGGTAATCAATCTTGGAGCTGTCAGGCAAATAGGCAGCAGTATTAACCTGGCAGGACTCGCACACACATACACACACACGCTGAAGCCTTTNGGGCTGTGATGCTTTCCTCTCTCCTCCTCCATCCCTGGCAGTAATAGCCCCATTCAAGCACAGCATCATTCTCCCCTTCGTGCACCCACCAGCTCTGTGTGCGAAGGGGAAGCCCTTTGACATGAAGTTAGAAGGCTTTAGCACTGGTTTTCTGCTGGATGCTGGGAAAACTCAGGCTGGGTTTCCTTCTCTTTCCAGGCTGTGGTAGTGGTGTTACTCTTCTCCCCTAGCCCTCTGGCTGTGATCGATCCCAGGCTTGTGGTGCTCTGCCCAGGACGTCCCCCAGTCATGGAGAGCCCCCATGTGTCTCTGCAGGCTCACAGAACTGTTCCACGCTGGGTCAGCTGCAAACTGGAGCTTCTTGGAGCTGAGTCTGCAGAGCCCATAGTGGATGAAGGCCAGGAGCTCTCTTTGGAGATCTTCCTTAGGAATGGGGTGTAAGCAGATGAGTAGTGGTGGGAGCTGGGCAGTTCCCTGCTTGGTCTGAGGCTGGGGAGTAATAACCCTGTTGGCAGCAGAGGGGAGTTCTATCCGTATGGGCTGGAGACTACTGTGCAGGCCAGGTGCTGGGTAGAGACCTTATCTGGTCCAGCCTCAGAGGTGGATGGGGCAGGTCCTACAGACTCAGCACTGGGAATCTAAAGAGCCTTGGATCAGCTCCATGGAGAGGAGACTCGCAGACAAGAGCAGGGACAAGGCCAGCGAGGGACCCAGGAATGGGTTGCTTCAGAAGAGAGCTAAACTTGGGGCAATTGGAAAGATGACAGAAGAAGGAGTTTGGGGTGCTCAGCCAGCAGACAGCACTGTAAAACGTCTGTGAGACCACCTGTGCCCCCATGGGGATTGTTGGCCATAAATATGGGCTCAGTTGCTGGCTGTTCATAGCAAAGCACACAGGACTTTAGGAGGCAGTGGGACCTCCTTCCATGAGGAGAGCAGGATGCAATCCCCTGCTAACTCCTCTCTGGCTGGGAACACCTTCTCAGGTGATACAGTCAAGGAGCAATGTCTCCATGCAGGCAAGAGTCAACTGCTGACAGCCACCAAAAGCTGTTGGTGGGTATTTTTCACCAGGTCAAAGACACAGTGCCCCATCTAGCATGCCCCAGGATGTGGGAGGGGACCTGGGCAGGTGAACCAGCTTGTATTGATACTGAATGCTGACCATGGCTCAGATGGATGGGGGTGGGAGCTGGCTCTGCAGGGACCTTCTCCTGGTGTCTCGTGGCCCTGCAGTCCCTGTCCAAGTGTGAGTACTTGTTTACTGAAAAGGCTCAGGTACAAGTTGTCCCCATACTGCAGCTCTTCTGGTTGACCCAGCTGGCAAAGGGATGAGAGACCTCGCTGAGCCCCTGGGCTGGCAGCCCTTTGGCTCAGAGCTGTGCTGTCCCATGGCCAGGCAGGCTGGAATTTTGCAGTGGTCCTACAGTACTTTCCAAGTGCCAAAGCTGCAAGCTGTCAGCATGACACAAGCAGGACATGTGACTCAGGGTGCTGGGAATGCCGTGTCCTTTCCAGGATGTTCAAGTGGGTGCTTTTGGGCTGGAACAAACTGTGTGGGCAGCTGAGGGGTCTGGGAAATGTTCTGTGGTGGGAGCTGCTGTCTTTGCAAGAGGAGTTTCTTTCCATGCAAGGTGCCCTGGTTAAATATTTCAAAATCCTTTCCCTCCCACAGTTTTCCTATGTATCCCCTTCAAGGCCTGTCAGTCAGGCTGCAATAGCCCTGCTGAGAGCCAGGGCACCCAGCAGGGCTGCAGCTTGCAGCCAGCTCCTGCATCTCTGCATCCAATTCCTGTGTTTGTACAAGAGCTGTGCCGAGGGCTGATGTGGGGCACTTGCCTCTAGGGTGCTTGGAGTAGGGCCCAAAATGGACAGAGTTTGGGGAAGGATTGCTGGACAATGTACTTGGCACCAGCACCCATCCTCTGTGTCCCTGCCTCTCTAAATGGGGTGTGGGGATGAATGCTGTGTGCCCCACAGGTGTCCCCAGCCTCCCTCACGTCCCCCATAAAGCAGAACAGGGGTGTTGGTACTGCTTCTCTCCCTGTGCTGGGAAGGTGTCCTCTTCCCTCTGTTCAGAGCAAGGAGCTGCAGCCATTCCTCCATCTCCTGTCCCAGCAGCCCCATTCCTGCCATCCTGTGGTGCTCTGATTGATGCCATGGCTCCTTCCACCAGATCCACCAGCAAACACCTGTATCCTCTGCTGCCTGTGCCAGCCCCACCAGCTCACAGGGCTGCAGGCAAGAGGGCTTCCTTCTGCTGCCAAACCACTCCTGTGCAGCTCGTGCCAGCACATTTTGGAGCTGTTTGGTGCCAACGTCTTCTCCAATTAGTCTTCCTCCTCCCTGGCTCCCCTCCTCGCTGGGCCACATCTTGGGGAGGATCCATCGATCTCAGAAGTGCCCAACAAAGCATCTGGAGCTCAGACTAGACTGTGTTCCCCAGCACCTTCTCCAGGCTGCTGGGTAGCAGTGTGGATGTTGTCTTCATATTTGATGGTATTACTAGCATGGGGGGGGGTGAGGGGGAAGTAAGCACTAATTGATCTGGTAATAAAGTTAATAGAAGCTCTTATGAGCTTGCCCATTAAGAATAATTAAGGAAGGGTGAGTGAGGGGAGGAGATTGGAGGGAAATCCACCAAGGCTGGGGTGGGCTTGCTGGGTGAGGATTTACAGCACTTCCACCTCACACTCTCTGCCCTTGGCCTCCACCCCTAAGTCCTCTTCTATCCCTGCTCCCCAGGTCTCAGGCAGGTCTAAGTTCTCTATCTGGAACTGGGGCAGCTGAAAGCACAAGTCACACAAACCTTGGGAGGTGTGAGGGTGGGACCTTCCCTGTCGGCACCCAGACAAGGTGGGGGGGCCCATGGAAATTTAGCAGGGACCACTGGAGAGGGTGGTGGACTTCTTCCAAAGATCTCCCAGCAGAAGGTGAGCATCAGTTCTTGCCAGGTTTTCCAGGGATGCTGGGACTGCTCTGACTCAGAGGCTGGCTTGGCTGGAGCAGCATCCCTGTGCCAAGCTGCAGACACTGCAGACTCTCCAAGTCGAGAAGGGCCTCTCCTGGGCTGGAGACAGGACAGCTGAGCTCCAGCATGGGGAAAGAACAGCCTCCAAGCCCTTGGTAAGCACAATTGCCAAAAGAATCTGAGTGGGGTCAGGGATTAATACAGACAGGGCTGGCCCTACAAAAAGGCAGGGAAAACAGGTGGGATTTCAATGGCTGAAATGGAGGTAGTAGGGACAGGCTGGGCTGTCAGCTGGCAGAGGCAGGATCAGCCTGGCTGTGGGACAAGGGGCTGCAAGGTACCTGGGGGCAATGGAGAGTAAGTCCTCTGCACCTTCCCCACTCATGGGACTACAGGCAGTTTGGCACAGTTTCTGAACTCTTGGAGCTCTGCTTTCCCCACCTTGCAGAGCTCATTGTGCTTGGCTTGGTTGATGCTGCCAGCACTGAGCTGGACTCCAGGGAGCTGGGCAGCCTGTGCCAAATAAGGAATTCAGAGGATGAGTGTGATGCTGCAGCTCTGTCTACAGCAAACAGCCAGGTATCCCAGGTTTGCTTTGTGTGTGAACTGCCCCAAAGCGGGACAGAGTATCCCTGGCTCCCAGCAGCTCAGTCTGCTCCTGGCCTGCTCCCAGCACATCCATCTGCAACCAGCTGGGACATGCATCCAGAGGGGGGCTGCAGGGCAGGCGGATGTGGGGTTGCTTTGAGTGGCAGGTGGATTTTGCTGCAGGCACTGAAAAGCAGACACCAGGCAGTGGGGCTGGACTGCCCCCGCCCCCCACCCACTGCACGGCACCTCTCCCCAGCACTCTCCCCCAGCCCAGACTCTTACACATCCCCCTGACCTTTACAGATCAGCTCTGTTCCTCTCTGCACATCCCTTGAGTACCCTGTGGATGCAGAGCCTTGCCCATGGGTCTCTGGGCAGCCAAACCCACACATGGAATTTATTTCTGTCCTGCCTGTATCACATAAAGGGTGGCTTCACCCTCATGTGAGTGATGTGGAAGCCCTGAGACCCCTGTCCATAGGGAAGGAGGGGCTGGCTTCTCCCACCAGTGGGATGCAGGATGGAGCTGGGTATGGGGGCTGAGTATGGGGGACACGGCAGGAGCAACCGGAGCACCCAAGCCAGCTCAGGGCTGGCTGCATGCAGCACCCATGGGAGGATGAAGCCTGCCCTGGTGCCCCCCAGGCTGATGCAGCAGGCGATGCTGTCTGTGTTTGTTTGCTTTGAGAAAAGGAGTGAAACCAGATCCAGCCATGCTGCTGTTTGTGGCAGGGCCCTGACTCAGACAGAGAGTACATGGTAAACAGAGGCGGGGTGCCAGTGCTCACTGGAGAGGCCCTGTCCCTCCTGTGAGTGCCTCGGTCACACCACTTCCCAGGGCATCTATCTCTGTCCATCCTACCCCGACCTGCAACCCTTCAGTGTCCTGTCTGGAGCAGAGAATCCAATGTTTTTGTGATTTTGTAGCATTGCCATGTGATGTGTTGGGTGCCAACACGGGAATGGGGACCAGGCTGGTCGTGTGACCCTGCAGAATTCCTTGGACTCCCCTGCCACTTCAGGCTACGTGACTGGCAGAGGTCCCTGTGAGGAGATCAGTGACATCTTAAAAGCTGCTGCAACACTAGCCGGTGGCTTGGAAACACCCATATGCTCTGCCAAGCCCTGGGGAGGGCAACCAGGGCCAGCAGGCTCCAAATATTGATCATGGCCAGCATGTTCACAGAGCATCTTTCAAGCCCTGCCGTCGTGGAGAGCCATGGCCAGATGTCCCTGGTTTAAATACCCTGTGAGTATTTAATTTTTTTTTTAGTATTTACCCAAATAACTCGAAGCACTCCCCCGTGTCACCCATGGGTGACAGAGCCACCCACTGACATGGCAGACTGGGCATGTCCTGCGTGCCCATGAATCACCTGTGCACAGGGGTGACACCCTTTCTCCCCTGTGAATACAGGCTGACTAATGGGGTTTGGGACCCTTAGTGGTAATCCAGAGCAGTGATGTACATTTAATTAGCCAAATGAATATGAAAATAGACTCTGCCCAAGAGCCTGCTAATAACTTTCTGTGTTAATGGCTTGGGCTAATAGAACTCCTCCCTGGAAGATCTCTGTGCTGTGCAGTGAGACGAGGGCCCAGCCAGGCTGCAGAGGGAAGTGGGGTTGGCCATGCAGGTGAGTAGGGAAAGGTGGCTATGGACTCTCCCCTTCTTTTCTATGGGTGCCATGGGTTTGATGCTATCAAGGCTCTAAAATGTGTCATTAAAGCCTCACCACATGGATTCAACTCAGTGGTGGCTTTCCTGGTGCCTCATTGATTAGTAAACCTAGATCTGAAAAAAGAGGCATTTTGTTGTTGAAGGCCATGATACAAGTGGAAGGAGTCTGATGTAACTAAAACAGAGAGATCAAACAGCAAAAAAGAGTCAGTGTGCAGAGCCAGCTCAGGACCTGGATTCAAACCCCATCATAGTGGACACCCGTGATCTTGGCTACAAACCCCCAGAGCTCTCCCTCTTTGCAGCCCCCAGTAGATGCAGAAGCATCTCTGTCAGGCTGCTGGTTGTTGGAAATAAATCAGGGGGCACAAGGGGAATCTGCCTGGAAACAAGTGCAGCCCTGGACCGGGTGGAAAAGGGCATTTGGAGACAATGGTTGTCAAAGAAGTAAAATAAGATTCAGCTTGTTAATTAATTAATGTTTACAAATTGTTAGTCATCTAATTAATGCTAATCAAGTCAGATGTTACACTTAAAAAAAAATATTTCTAAATTAACTTCTGCCCACCCACTGAGCTAGTCCACTCCCACAGCTTCAGAGGGCTGGTCTGACAAACCTGCAGACTTGTGTGATGGACATGACCTAAGAACCAGCTTTGATGGCTTTGCAGTAAATCACAAATGCACGGGGATGTCAGAGTGTGCCTGATCTCTGTGTGTTTGGTTTCTTAACCTGCCTGAACCCCACTAAACCTGGTTGAGGCTAATATGAAGTGGATCCCCTCAAAATTTCTTACGGTGGCTTGGGGTCTCCCCAGTCAGTTTTGTCTCTGATTTCTTGCTGTCCAGGAGCCCCCCAGCATCTGTAATTGAATGTGAGGGCTTCTGTCCAGGGCTGCAGAGCTGCATTAATCACCTCAACCTGATAGAGCCAGGCTGAGAGATCTTCCCAGCATGTGAAATAACTCATGTTAATCATTGCTTGTGATGCATCCTTTTCTCTGTCTTGTACATGAATTTTTCAGGATGATGCTGTGGGAAACTGAGGCAAGGAGAGCCATGAGAGAGTTCCTTGGCTGGTGCTGGTGGTCTTGGTCCCCCAGCTGGGAAGGCAGAGTGGGAGGCAGTGGGGTTCCCCCTCTGGCCCTGGACACATCCAGTCTGCGGGAGGTGCTTGGCTGCGGTCTTCACTCTCACAGGGGCCACTGGAAATTAATTGCACAATTGACAGCCATGTGTTGAATTCTCTGGGCATCTCCACCTGGGCTTCTCAGGACAGGCTCTCCTCCCATCTGTCTTTGTGCTGGCTGCAGGTCTGTGTCCATCATTGGCGCCACATTTGTTTTGCTGTGGGTATTTTTCTTTAGCCCCAATTACACTCAGGCTTACACCAAAACAAACAAGCCCTGGGATGTGGAGGTACCTGGCTGGCTCAGACAGACTGGTGCCACAGCTGGCCCCAGGGCTGATAAAGGACCTGCAGTGTCGCTTTGCTGGAGTCTGGGCTTGCAAAATGTGACATAGTTTTTCTTGACAATTAATCACTGGGGAATGAACAGCATCAATTAATGAGTAATTGGCCTGATTTTGGGTCAGGGTTTCTAGGCTGGAACCCTTTTGGCCCTCTCTCCACTACAAAAATTAGCATCCCCATCATGGCACCTGGGTGCAAAGCCCTGAGGGACAAAGTGAACAAGGTGTGGGTTGATCCACCAGTGGTGGCAGCCGCGGGGTTATTTCCTTGGCCAACTGGGAATATTAACAACAAACCCCAGGATGTGGAAAATGACCACAGCTGGGATGAGGACATGACCAGCCCTGCATTCACTGCTGCTGTCTGTGCCCCAGACAGGCTGGCAGCACATGTCCTGTCTGAGCCATGGGCTGCTTTAGGACCTGGATGCTTTGAGGGGTTCAGTTCCCTGTTTGGCTCTGTGTAGGGTCAGAAGCAAGGGCTGCTGGCTTTGTGTTTAGGGGTGAATTAAGATACCTCTAATGCCAGGAAATGCAAATGTTTCTGGTCCACACTTGCTTTAGGAAAGACTGCAGTGAGGTGTCCACTTGAAACCCTTAGTGGGGAAACTGAGGCACCAAAGCAGCTTTCCTAAGACTGAAAACTCCTGATAAAACAGAGAACCTGTAGCCACTTGTGTGGCACAGAAGGAAGCTCCTGGGACATCCCCAGCCCTTTCCAGCGAGGCAGCCACTTTGGGGGATGGAGTCTGGCAGTGGTGAGAGCCCTTCCCTTCAGCCAGCAGGCACATCCTGCTGCAGCGTGGCTGCCCGGTGTCCCAGTGATCCGCCTGGGAGCTCTGAAACAGGTCAGTGGAGGAGCCCGGGATGGGAGAGTAATTTGATGCTCTGAGTGTCCAGAAGAGATCCTGCTAGAAATACCCATCTGACACTGCTTGAGATAAAGCAGGGGAGGTGGGTTCACTTTAGCTTATCAGACACATTTCCTCTAGAGAGATCTCCATCGGCTCAGGGAGGAAACTACTGAATTTTTGTCTTTTGGTATCTTTTTTTTCCCCTTGAAATTTTTCAAGGGGAACAAACATGGTCAGGAAAAAAATGTTTCACTTGATCCTTACTTTGTCGGTGAGAAATTTTAGGTTGGAAAGTTTCTGTCTCTGTTTTGTTTTATTACCAGGAAATCAATTTTTTTTCCACAATTAAGATGAAGTAAAAAATACTGCCTGGAGAACGAGGTGGAAAAGAAATTTTTAATCTGAAGAAGAGCAAGTGACACACTTGGAAAGCTGTATTTTTCATAATTATCCAATGGAGACAAAGTGAAGCACAAACACAAAGTGGGAATTTCACACGCTACTTCAAAGCTAATTTAATGAAATTCCATTTTTCAGGGACAGAAGCAGCTTGTCAGAAAGCATTTGCCAACATCCCCATCCTCAGGACCCAATCTTCTGCCTCCTGCTCTGTCTCTGCACATGCTGGGGTGGTATAAAAGGACATTTTGGATGCCCTCATCCTGTGAAGACCCATAGGGGTTTTGTTTGGCCTCGCCTGTTGTGCAAACTGTTTCACTCCTTGCCTCTGCTGTCATCAGTCCTTGCTGGGCAGGTTTTGGGCTCTCAGAGCTGCCCTGCACACCCTTGTCTGCATGAGAGAAGTGGCTACCAGCCTGATCCTCTTCCCCAGGGCCACATCCAGGCACTGGAACTCTCAGCAGGGCCCTCTCCCCCAGGCCATATTCTCTGGGGAGCCGGACACCCTCATCTCCCCCACCTTCCAGCACCAGATGTGCAGGCAGCAGGGCACGTGAGCAGGATGCTGCGGTGCCAGGCAGGATTTCTGCTCACCTGGCACAAGCCCAGGGAGCTGTCGTCTCGCTGCTGCTGTGCTGCTAAGCATCAGGCATCCAGCATCGCTGCCCCAGGACCCAGCAGCAGCTTCAGAGCATCCACCTGGCAAGCTGCAAGCATGAGCAAACACGTCATGGTGCACCAGTGTCTCATAAAAACTTCTGCAAGGCTGTGATCACATTAAATACCAGTTTTGGTCCAGCACTGTGCAGGGACCAGAGCCTGGGGAGCAGAGCCAGCCCTTAGGAGCTGGAAGTGCCTTCTCCCATTTGACCTTTCAGCTCCTTTTATCATGGATTTTGAAAATGTGCCACTTGCTAATGTTTCGCAAGTGCCCTTTTGTGCCTTTGCTCTGGGAAATGCAGCTTTAGGTCAGTGCTCTCCCCACTGATAATATGAAAAACCACTTAAATTCATTTTCCTTGGAAATTTTCACCAATATTCTGATCTGATTCAGTGAAGAGACATTTCTCCAGACTGCCAGGTTTTCTTCTCTTAATTTCAGCTCTGTGTTAACCTGTCCCAATCATTGCTAAATATGAGGTTTGTGTTTGCTGGTAGTCAGGCATTTCCCCATGGCCTTGGTACTGAGGACTATGATGGCCTCAGGGGTTCCTATGGGCAATAGGCAGGGAAAACAGGCACTGGTCAGACAGAGCAGCCTGGAGGGAGGTGTCAGCACTGCAGCCATTGCTGGGGTGTGAGCAGGGCTGGGATGTGCTGGCCCGATGATGGCCTGGGCCCTTTGCCAGCCTGGCAGCAGCATCAGGTCCTTGGAAAGTGAAGCTTCCAGGATCTCAGTGACCAGCGGTGTTGGGTGTGTGGCCAGAGTGGGTAGTGCATTAAGGAGCTGATTGGGGTGGTGATGGATGGGCAAGGTGTTTGGGGCTCATTAATTTCCTGGCAGGGATCAGCTTGTCACACCCTGTAGTGGAATCAGAGTGGAAGCACGTCTCACCCAGGGAACATGAGGAGCACTCAGTCCAGAGGCAGAGCACTGCTTTGCAGCATCCTCCAGCTGATAAAAAATGCCACTGCTGTGGGAGTTTAGTCCTGCTAAATGCTGGGCATGGCTCAGCCTTGGCTCAGTAACCCTCAGCAGGAGCACTGCTCCCATTTGGCTGATTTCTTCTGGCTGCCCAGCAAAAGGTGTCTATGCAGGGGATGTTAAAGCTTAGTTTAGTGCTTCCTTGAAACCCCATCATCCCTGGGTTGTAGGTGTCCTGGGAAGCCTCTGCCTTCTGGAAGTCTGGCTTGGCTGAACCACAGACCACAGCACTGGCTGCAGTCATTCTTCCTTCCCCTCCTGTCACTGCACCCAGCTGTGGGGCTTGCTGGGATCCCAAGAGCAGGGTCTCAGTTGTTGGACAGGGGCAATTCCCCTGGTCCAGAGGTGCTGTGGGTGCAGCCAGGCTTGCAGGAACGTGTGACAGGTTACAGCCACCACTCCTGCAGCCAGAGGATGCTGTGGGATAGGGCTGCAGTGGGAGGTCAGGACAGATGAGCTTGTGCTCCCTCCCAGCCTGAAACTCCCCAAATCCCCAGCCTCCTCTCCAAGAAGCTCTACTTCCTGTCATCCAAAGCACTGAGAGAGCACGGAAACCAAAAGATTTAAAAAAAGAAAAAGGCCCCCTTGGTGACAAACATGATCAGCATGGCTGTGAGCCAAAGCACCACTCACCCACCCAGGGGACAAGCTCTGGGGGACACACACAGCCCCTCCAACCAGGCCTAGGGCGGGGGGGAGGTTGTTTTTCCGGCTGCAGCATTGTTCTGCAGGACCTGAATAAACACCCAGCCTGGGGCACCCAGGCAAAGGGCACATTTCCCTCCCAGTGCCTGGAGTCCTCAAGGAAACCCCTTTTGTCTCTGCTTTTGGCTGACCCTTGGAAAACCCCTCCACTCCTTGCAGTCAGCAGTGCCTGCACCAGCACCACGGGTCCCTTGCTGATAGAGAGGGTGGGACCCAAGACTGTACTCCAGCTTCTGTGCAGACATGGGAGGTACAGGGCCTCCTCTGAGAGCATTGAGGTCTGTCCTCTGCTTCTTCAGAGCCTAAACCCAGCACACATGTGGGTGTGCTTGAGAAATACTTTGATTTACCCTTTTAATATGAACAGTATTCAATAGTAATGATTTGATAACCATTTAGTTATTAATACAGCTTGTTTGCTGCTATTGATTACTTTGGTTTGATGCTAACTTGCAGAGGACAGGGAGCTGAGGTCAGGCTCAGGAGAGGTGCTCAGTTCTGGCTGTCCCCAGGTGGGACAGGGCTGGGAAGATGCCACTCTCTGGGCTCATGCAGGCAGACAAGCTTTGAAAGCTACTGGTTTTGTGGCCAGCTGCAGCTGGGGAGCTGTGGCTGGCCTACTGATCTGTACCTCTCTGCTTCTGGGGAATTCGCTATCTCTGAGTCTACCCATTAGCTGTCCTGGGGGGACCAGGACGTGGCTGGGATCCATCATGCTCTCTTGTCCTGGGCATGCTCTAACAGCAGAAAGGGCACTGGCAGCAGGCAGCTGGCTGTTTGTGCTGGGCATGGAGCCTGGAGCTGGCACATTCCCCAGCTCAGCGTGGGGCTCTGGCTTTGCCTGATGAAGCTCTTGCAGGTGCAGCAGCATCTGATGGGCTCAGGACAGGACCTGAGTCAGTCCAGGAGGGCAATGGCACCAGGACACTGCAATGTCCAGGGTCAATGCTGTTCTACAGGGCAGCAAAAACCAGCTCTAGGGGTACCAGCAAGCAGGAACTGCCAGGACAGGTGTGATGCCAGGGATATAACTTTCCTGTGCCATTCCTGATTTTCAGTCTGGGCATGTCAGTGCTTGGAAGCATGTGTGCCCCTCATTTCATCCCGTGCTGGATCAGATCTTGCCCCTGTGTAGGAAAGAGCTGCTGCCTGCCCAGCCTGCTTTGCTGTGTGTCACTGGTATCACCTAGAGAAGGCAACACACTTCTCCACAGCACAGGAGTTGAGGAGTGCAGGCTCATGGCCAGGGAGCAGCTTAGGAGCCCATTTTGTGCCTATTACCCAAAGCATTGAAAGGGCTGCAGATGAACTAAGCGAGAGACTAAGTAAATAAAGGATTGACCTTCCACCCCAGGGGCCAGAGGGCAGCTACAAACTAGTGCTAATGTGAAATAGAGAGCCAAACTTTGCAGACTCTGGAGGAATTCACGCTGGAAGCATCAAAGAAGGCGAAGGACTCATGTGTCACCCTGTCTGCATCAACACGAGGAGGACGGCCCTGCCACCCAGAGGACCGAGCTCTGGCCAGTGGCTCTGGGAGGGACTCTGTGTCAGTTCAAGGGCTGAAGCAGAAAAGGTCTACAGGGAAATCCGTGACTTGGATGCCTGGGGCTGCTGATGCTTTCAGCATGATGCCCCACGGGCAGCTCAGCACAAGCGATTTGCTGAGCATCCCCCGGTGTCCTGCGAAGGCACCGCGGGGCTGCTGGGTGCTGTGCGGGGGGATGGACCTGGGAGCCAGGGGTTTTGTCTTAACTTGTGGGTGCTGGAGCCACTGAGAAAGCTTGGCCTTTGCAGCACAGAGATTTCAAAGGACTTCCTAAATAGGGGTCACAGTTAATTGTCTCAGGCTGGGCAGGCAGCATGCCCAGTTACTTTTGACCATATGCAAAGGGACACACGGAGAGTCATATGAGAGAGGCAGAAGACCACAAGGGATGGATGGGTCAATAGGAGTTGGCAGATGGACATGGCCACTGAGAAAAGATAAAAACAAGCAGATAAAGGTGGGAGCTGGAGATCACCAGAGGAGAGCTTTGATGGGAGTGTTTTTACTGAGTTATTCCAGATGAGGAAAGTTGAACCAAGAGGTGGTTTTTGTTTCTGCTTTTCTTGCTCTTGTCTTGTCTCAGGGAAAGAGGTGAGGCTCTGCCTCTTATTAACAGCTTGAGATGCATGGGCTGGCATAGAGCACTTCTGATAAACCTACAGAGTTCCCAAATACTCCTAGTCAGGCACTAATTAATTCACAGGATCATGGCAATATGCACAGATCTAGGCCTTTTGCATTATGAAAGTCTGTGAGTGATTTACACCCTGTTAGCAGGACCCCTAACTAGTCCATGCATTACCTACAGCACAACTGGACCTTCTGAGCTGCTTTCAGCTCCATTTGCTGTTTTAATTGGTGCCCAGAATTGCTCTTCCTCCCTTGCAACCGATGCCATAGTACTGTGCTTGCCTTTCCCTTGGTGCAAAAAATTAAAAAAAAAAAATCCCCAATCCCCCAAAGCACCCTGTTAAGAACTTCCACATCTCATTGAGCTGTTATTAATAGGAGGATTGTCTGGTGTCACAGCACAGGCATAAAATACATTATCACATAATCTTATTTAGCAAACATTTGTGTCGCTTCGCCCTTGGTAATTGCATTTGGGAGATGCAATATTTATGAAAGGGGAGAAGGAAATGTCTTGACTCATCTCCTCTGAGCAGTAAAAGTCCTGGGAAAAAGGGGGAAAAATACGCTGGGGGCATGAAGGGGATGTCAAAACTGCTGTTTCCTTTGCAGCAGGTTCAGTGCCCTGTCAGAACTTCAGCTTTGCCTCTGAACTGCTCCTGGAACTGAGGAATGGAGGCTGAGGAACGGATCCGGGTTTTGCACCAGGCTGTGTCAGACCCTAGAGCTTTCCCAGCATCTCTCCGCAAATCCTGCTGCAAGCTCACTCACTGCCTTGCTCTTATTTCTGATTCGACTTGCAAGGCTTTTTGGTGAGAATGTACTCGGGGCTCGGCTCCGAGGATGCTCCCCCCTCAGCAGGGAGACAGATCAGGATTTCTCCTAGGACTGAAATCCCTCCAACCAGCCCCGCATTTCTGTGTCGGACCTTACAATCCGAGAGCAGGAGCTGAGGAGAGGAGTTATGCCCGGGGTACAGCATCCCGACCCTGGGAGCTCAGATCTGTGTGAGCACCTTTCCCTCCATCTCTGAAGCCTCAGCTCCTATCACCTGCAGATTTGGGGGAAATTTGCGGCAGAGGATGAGCTGCTGGAAGTTGTCCCTGTTTCCCAGGGCATGCTTTAGGGAAAGGAGAAGGCTGTCTTGGAAGATTATATAATGCCTCGGATGGCTTCATTCCATCGGAACGCTGGAGTGTTTGTCCCCAGAAATCACAGCTCATTTCCCCACCTGCAGCCACCCCCGTCCCTTCGTACCCCCAGTGTCCGTCACTGACCTTGGCCGGCCAGCGAGGCACTGTGGGCTCTTCTGGGGTCCCGGAAACTCCCGCTCCGGAAAGTCGTGGAGGGAGCAATAACACAAACCAGCGACTTTTCGCAAACCCCCGACCCTGTCGGCACTGGCAATTCCCTGGTGACGTGCAGGGAACTGAGAAACTGGTGTCACCTACTCTCCTTCCCGACTTATGTTTACACACCGTGTTTAATGTTTGTCTTCTGTCGTGCTCTCTCTAAGCTGATTTTCGGGATTCCGCCTGGGCAACTAGAAACATCCGCAAAACCTTTGGGGTGGAGCCGGCTCCGACTTCTCCCCGTGGTCACTTGGTGAATTGAGAGGCTGTAGCACTGGCTATTACAACGAATTGCAGGTGGAAAATACACTTAATACGAATGTGAAAACTGGAAATAATTGATTGCATTTACTAGTGTGGAGATCGCGCTTTGCGTCAATGGCCGATCGTGTTTAAATACAGATAATCCTTTGCGTTCCCCAGCCCCGGGCATCGGTCCCCGGGCGGAACTCTCTGCGTGCTTTACCCGCGGGGAACGGGTTGTGCCACGAGGGGAGACTTAGGGTTTGGAAACCCCCATGATTTCCTATTTCTATATCACTTTCCCGGTTTTATGCCATAGTTAATACCTGTGCTGCAAACAAGTGCTGCGGCAAGATTTTAAGTGCCCTGACAGAATTTGTATGTATTCTTAAACGTCAGTAATGAGTTTAGGGACAAAAATTAATTAAATGGTGAGCAAGACAGTCGTTTGCTAGGAAATTTTTCCCAGCCAACGGTTAATTCCAAAAATTACGTTTCAAAATGTCATAAAATAAATGGTACAAAACTTCACAAACGTTAACGTCGGTTACATACAGTATGTAGACGTCAAAAAAAAATCCTTAGGTCAAAAATTACTATATGTCATAATCTGTAGTGCTAGAGTTTGTCGGTACTTTTCTTAGGTACAAATATATTTTCTGTTTATTTACAGATCAGATATTTCAGCCCATAAACGAATCACTTGTAAAATGACAAGCGTAAATAAGGAAAAGTGTCTGAACCCGTCGGAGTCCCTTGACTTCGGGGACCGAAAGGACTCGCGGGCAGGGTGAGGACTCGTCCCCGCAGCCGCCCACCTGTACGGCAGCTGCCTGGGGGGAACGGGTCAGACCCCCCTGCCCGGCCCTCCTCTCCAAAGGCTAATGCAAACAGCAGCAAATTAGATTTAAGTTTACCCATTGGTTCTGCCATAATTTGTATTTGCTTTTTGCGTGGTAATTGACCTCGGGGAGGGGAAAAGAGGGAGGAAATAAACAAACGAACTCGAGGATTTACCGAGGAGGGTTTTGAGGTTTTTAGAGCTAAGCCCGTAACAATGTTTGCAATAATTAAGACCATTATTATCGGATCTTCTCATTCATTAGTGAAAGCTACTTTGCTAGCGGAGCCGGCAGGGCGGGTCGCTTCCCGCCTGCCCGGCGTTGGGAGCTGCCTGCGCCCCTGCCCCCGAGGGCGGCTTTTAGGATGGGGGGGGCCGCGGAGGGGAGAGACACAAATCTGTTGGCAAAACAGGACTTTGTCTGATGGGGAAAAGGCCTAAGGCTCGGGGCGGGTGGGAGACAAAGCGGCCGCCGCTTCCCCGGCGAGCGAACAAACAGGGCAGCTGCCGGCAGCCGGGGCCGGCGGCGGCGAGCAGCCCCCGCGGGTGCGGGGCGACCAAAGGGTCGGACCGTATCACCACTGACATCCTCTATGTCGCGACAGGCCTGGCTGTCTCCGGGGTCCGAGTTTCTCGTAGCGAAGGACACCCAGGGGGAGGCGGCGGAGGGGCGCGGGGTGACCAGCCCACGTCCGCTCCGTTGCTGTCACGGAGAGTGTAATTAAACTGTGAGTTAATAACGGGACAGAGCCCCCGGTGTCCCCCACTGCCGTCGATGCCCTCGGGAGTGGCGGCCAGACGCAGTTCATTACAGAGGGGCTGGTGCGGGGCGGGTGGCCAAGGGGACGGGGCTAATGGGATTACACGCATTTCTGCACGGTGGAGAGAGGGGCTGGTGCCGCAGGACCAATAATTTATTGGCAGATGCTCCTCCGGCAACCGGCGACATTGAATATTCATGGGGCGCCGCCGGGCACGGCGGGCCCCATCGGCCACCACCCCATTTCTTCCCCTCCAGCGGGTACCCGCGTCTGGGGAGGGTCCGTCAGGACGGGAGACCCCCGGCCTGTTGCATGGAGCTGGTCAGTCCCAGGGCAACGAGAGGTGGGAGGCAGAGGGAAGGTGCAGGTTCCTTCGGGACTCCACGGCACCCGCGCCGCTTGCGCCCACAGGTGCGATGAGTTGTGACTCTGCTCTTTCCTCCGCTGTACCCATTTTCTCCAG
This sequence comes from Rhipidura dahli, assembly GCA_013399225.1. Taxonomy (NCBI): domain Eukaryota; kingdom Metazoa; phylum Chordata; class Aves; order Passeriformes; family Rhipiduridae; genus Rhipidura; species Rhipidura dahli. The sequence continues at coordinate 43,702 of VXAC01000395.1, read as the reverse complement.
GAAGCCAGCGGCTACAGAGGGGCGAAGGAGCAGTTTGCGGACTGCTCTAAATACTTATGGTAGATAACTACTGCCCCGGGAGGTGTCGTTGACAGAGCGCGGAGCCGGCCCCGCCACTCCTTCCCCGCCGTATTAACTCGTAACCCCTCGGTCGTTTGTAACCATAAAGGGGAGAAATATCGTTGCGGGCGAAGTTCGTGCGATGCTGCGGCTCCCGCTGCGCCGGGCACTTTATACTCATTAAGTGCAGCGGCGCTAAGTCATTACTGTAATAAGGAGTTATGCTGAATGCACGGGGCCACGTTTCCAAAGCCATAAATTACAACTGTCAGTGCGTGTTCGAGCGATCAACAGAGCTGGGAGTAATTATTTACAGCGTGCTTTATAGAGCAATTAAAAATTCCCCAAATGGTGTTAATTGCTTTTAACGCTCAGGAAGCGCAGGCCGCCCTTCCCGCGGACCCTGGGCCGGGGAGAAGCTGCCGCCGTCCGTGCGGGCTCGGGCTCGGTGCGAATTGTGGAAAACGAGATTTCCCGTTGGGAAGCTCACACTCCAGCGGGAACCCGGCCGGTTGGTGCGGGGGACATCCTGCTTCGCTATCGGCGTCTGTCGCGACACTTGGGGCGTCGCTTAGTGCGGACGGCAGCGCTGAAAGATAGAGCCCCGACGGCAGCGGAGACCGCGGTCCCCGGTCCAGGGAGCGGCAAGGGACGCCTGACGGGGCCGTCTCGGCCCCGGAGCTCTCTCGACAGCCCCCGTGCGCAGCCCGGGCCCGCACGGCCCCGCCTGGGCACCGGCGCCTTCGCCGTAATGGATTTCACAGGGACCGCGACGGGAGAGAAAGAGCTGCAGGAGGTGATGGACGTGCAGAAGGATGGATAATACCCGAGCTGGGGGAGACGCCGGCGCAACAAGGGAAGGAAGGAGTCGGGGCGCACCCTTCTGCTGAGGGGGCGTTTGTCGCCGCGCACCTGCCCGCGGCAGAGTCGCTCGCTCTCCTTTCAGCAATATAGAGCCTTTTATCGGTTCCGGAAAGCACTGCTGCAAGTGCGGTTTTCGGACCGAGCCCGATGGGCTTTGCTGGGATCTTGCCAAGGTCCCAGACACACCACTTTTGTCCCCGGTCCCCTCAGGAGGGCTTGTATTTCGCAGTGGTGTCCCGGCCAGCAGCTGCGAGGCAGAGAGGCAGCTTGCGATGCCAAACTCCCGGGAGCCCCGAGCTGCAAAGGAGCTCGGGGGCCGAGGGGAGCCCTGGCAAACCAGCAAGGCAGAAGAAAAGGGGAATGGAGGGTGGAGGTCAGGCCCTGGCTGGGCTTCTACTCTCTGCTAGCAGGAGGCAGATGCACACGATCAATGAGAGAACCTGAGAAAGGATCCCTGGGCACTTCGTGGGGAGGGAGAGCCTTATGCATCAGGAAGACCCCTCATCTCAGTTGTCATTTCCTAGCATGGATATACTGGGCCCTCAGCCCTCATCTGGGGCAGGATTAAAACACCATTTTGGAAACAAGCTTGTCTCAGCAGCTGTTTGGGATAGGTGAAGGGGACAAAAGTTTCAAGGCTGGCAGGAATATGTATAGTGGCTGTGTATACTTGAAGGAGCTGAGGATGCTCTGGAGAAGTGGAGACCAAAGACACTGGGCTTCCTTAATGTATAAATTTTGCAGCAACATAGTGCACATGTCAGCTCCTGTGTTGGAGGCTTTTGTCTACCTCCCAGGAGGTCTGATCCACTTTACTGGTGTTTCCCTCAAAATAGTATTTGTCTGTACAGGAGAGAAACCCTACTGCCCTAAGAAGCAGTTTGGGCAAACATCTGGGAATATCTGTCTCCCTGAACTCTGCCTAGAGTATGATATCTTGATTATTTTTTTCAGGGCCTGACATTTTGCATCCTAGCAAAGAGGGACAAATCCAGCCCTCAGCAAATGGGAGCATACTGACTGGGGATCCAGGCAGAGACAGCTGGGCTATGGTGCCTCTGTCCCCTACCTCAGGTATCAATTTGCAGGATCACTGGATGCACCTCAAAGTGGCTGCTAATCCTTGTAAACTCTCCTGTTGGGATGTGAACCTGAAAGCACCAAGACTGACTCTGACATGTCTTAGTGTGTGAGGCTGCCTCTTCAGCCTCAGAATTAGGGAGGAAAAAACCATATATTAACTGCCAGCCCTCATGATACAGGACATTTCCAGAACCTCGTGCTCTACAGTACTGCTCAAGCCATGGCCCTGAAGAGCCCAAGGGGAAACAGGCCAGGAGCAATTTGAACTGGAACATCTGAACTGGGTGTCGTCCCAAAGGTTAGATATGCCGTGCTCAAACTTCCAATGCCAGGAACTGTGTGACTTTCTCAAGGATGCAAGTGAAGTCTGTGGCTTGTGCAGGGAGTAAATCCTGGGGCTATGCGTCTTCCCCAAACCCATCAATAATTCCCATTGACTTCCAGAAATTTTGAATTCCTGTCAGGACCTAGCCCTGCCTGCCCTTCTCTTTGTCCTCACTGGGTGCTGGACAGAAGAAATTCTGATTTACCTGTAATCTGTCTCCTGGCAAGTATTTTTGCCCTAAAGCCCCTACATCGGGCTCAAAACCTGGGGGCTGTGACCATCACTGTTGGTGACCTTGTGATTTCTCGAGGCCAGTCCCTCTGAGGCCTTTGGCATCTGCCCAGCCTGGGGGATTCCTGGTGCAGGGGAGGCCAAGACTTTTTCTGGCACCAACTGAGGCCTTTGGGATGAGCAAGCAGCATCAGGCAGCTGTGTAATTTACTGGAGGGGGGGGCATCGCCTGGGTCTCAAGACTTGGCAGCAGATCCGGGTCCCTCTGGATGTCAGACCTCACTGTCAGGGGACTTTGGCACTGTGCAGGACTGGCATGGCATGTTTTATTGCTTTCCTGTGGAGACAACCTGACATGCTCAGGGCAGGTCAGCAGGCTCTGCCCCACATCTCCTGTGTGACAAGGGGCAGAAGAAGAAGAAGCTCAGGCATATCATGAAGAAGGGCAAAGGCAGCTGCAGTCTGTGGGACAAGAAGGCCCCCTGCCCGAGGGCAGCCTCCTGGCCCCGGCTGGCCCCAGCCCTCACTCCCTCCCTCCTCTCCCAGCTCCTCCTAACCACAAGGACTTTGGTTGATGGAGCTGGCGCCAGCGAGTTCCCTGAAGAGTTCAGAAGTCAAGAACTGAGGCAGGTACTGGGAGGGGGGGAAACCCGACCCCAGCGGGCAGGCAGGGCTGGGTGGTGGTGGGGGCAGGCTGGCTGGGCACTGGCCGGGCATGGGGCCGAGGGGCGGCTGTGGGTTGCTGCTGCCGCCCGCTGTCTCCACAGCCTTCCCGTATGGAGCTGTGGTGGTGGGTGTTGTGATAGTGACGGGTCTTGGGTTATCGCAGCAGGGTTGTGGCTTGGGTGAGGGCGGCAGGAACCCACAAGCACCGGTGCGTCAGTGTGTGTGTGTCTGGGGGTGTCTCAGTGCAGGGGTACCACGGTATGTTACTGCCTGTTGTGGGAGTGACTGTGGGTGTGTGAATACATACACTTGTGAAGGTATGAATGAGAACGTGTGTCAGAACTTGTGTGGGTGCAGGGGGGTTGTGAGTGTGTGGGGGACGTTTGCACAAGTGCACAAATGTAGGCACGTGTGCAAGAAAATGTGTGGGACTGCGAGCATGAGTGCCTGTGAGCTCATGAGGGTGGGTGTTTGTGAACTTGTGTGCAGCACTGGGAGTGTGAGGATGTGGATGGGATGATATATCTGGTGACGAGTGACGAGGTGTACCTGAGTGCACAGGCGCGACTTTCTAGGCCAGCGCATTTGTTTTGCATGCGAGATACCCCAGAGCAGGCTGTCCTGTGGGATCCCCACGGTACCTTGTGGGCATTAAACAGTGGGCACGCAGAAGACGTGAAGGGAAGCATTTGCCCCATCCAGGGAGGAGGGGTCCTGGAGGGCCGGTCCCAGACAGGAGCGGGGAGGATAAGGCGGACAGAGCACAAACCACCGGGCAAAACCCTCACGCCGCAGCCGGGTGCGCTGGGTTGCGCTGGGCAGCGCCGGTCGGCAGCAGCGGGAGGCCGGATCCAGGGAGACGGCAGTGTCCCTGTCTCATCGGCAGCTCTGCCCCCGGCCCAGCTGCGCGGAGCAGGCACGGACGGGCCAGGGCCACAACAAGTTTTATAGAAATTGCAATAGTGGCTTTCATTTTCATTTTGTTATGAACTTTAAAATAATTTTGTTTTGTTTTATTTTGGTGTTGTTTGGGTTTTTTTTTTTTTTTTTTTTTTTTTTTTTTTTAAAAAAAAAAATCCNTTTTTTTTTTTTTTTAACGAAAACACTCATCTCCCCGGGGGCAGACGTGGAAGGGGACCGCGGCGGAGCCCGCCGAGCCGGCAGTGGCTGTTGACACTCAGCCCTCGCCCTGCCGCGGTGGCCGCTGCCCCGTGGGGCGCAGCTGGTGCCTGCCATCGTCCCCGGGGAACGAGCCCTGCATCAGCTCTCCGGGGGGAGGTGTGCTTCAGGAGCCCCTCGCCTCCTCCCGTCACACCCCTTTCACAGGTCGGGGCACTTGTGGGGTGCCCTTCTCAACGTCCCAGTGTCCCTGCTCTGGGGTCTGGTGATGGGAGAGCCGCCTCCTCCGCGGCTTTTTGAAAGGTGCTGACTTTTGAAACTGAGAATACCCTTCCGGAACAAAGCGGCACGGCGGGTCTGGGACCCCATCAGAAGGGGATCCTCCGGCTTTAGCCCTCGCTCGGGATCAGCGGCAGCCTGTGGGGATCGCGGCCTAGGCTTGATTCTCTGGCGGGGGCTGGCAGCCAAGATCCCCCTTCCCAGCAGTCCACGGCCACAAACTCTGGGGACCAAATGTCCCCCCTCCGCCGCCCGGTATCAGCCACTATTTCACCCCCCAGTGCCCTGCGCGCACCCAGTG
>VXAC01000395.1:3582-38712 GCA_013399225.1 Rhipidura dahli | reverse complement strand
AGGGCCCTGCGCGCACCCAGTGCTCACTTTATAAGGCCGAGACGGGCGGTGTTTTTTTTTTTTTTGCGGTGGGGTGGGGGTGCGAGGGGGGCTGGGGAAGAAGAAACTCCTCTTGTGTGCTCTTCTCTGCTGTCATTCACTGGGCTGCTTTCAGCATCCAACCAATGGAGAGTGAGGGCCTGCAGCAGTAGGCCCTGGGTAGGGTGATTGATGGGCAAGCGGGGCGGCGGGCGATCGCACTCACAATCCGCCGCGCTCCGCTCCGCGGGGCTCCCGGCTCCCCACGGCCCGCCGCGGCGAGGGGTCCCCGGGGCACCCTTGTGTGTGTGCGTGTCTGTGCGTACGTGTGTATGTCCTGGGTGAGAGGCTCCTGACGTGTCTTGGTACCTGGGGGTGCTGGGTCTTATCGGAGCGGGACCAGTGAGTGTGGCTGGGCTGTCGCGTCTCCGTTCCTGGAAGCTGTTGGGTGTGTCTCCAGTGCGCGGTTGTGTCTCCAGTGTCTGTGTCCTGTGCCGCGCAGGGCACGGCTGTGGCGTCCCGGGCTGCGGGGGTGTTTCACTCTTGTACCTGGGCTGCGCATGGCTGTGCTGCTGTGTCTTCGTGCCGAGCGTGTGGCTGCCGTGTCCCGGCCTTGCGCGGCTCTGCTGGCGTTTCTTGGGGTGCTCGGCCGGCGTGCTATGGGACTGAGCGCGTAGCCGGCGTGTCCCGGCTGTGTGCGGCCCCGTTGCCGGTTTCGGGGCGGTGCGGGGCTGTGCTGCCCTGCTCGGGCGGAGGTCCGGCCCCGGTGCCCGAGCGGCGACATGGAGCACCTCGGGGCTCACCACCTGCACCAGGGGCAAGCCGAGCCCATCAGCTTCGGCATCGACCAGATCCTCAACACGTCGGAGCCGGGCAGCTGCATGGTATCGCACCCGCGGCTGCAGGACTCGGCGGACTACGGGCTGGGCTGCATCGTGGGCAGTGCCTATAACACGGTCACGGGTGGCTACGGGGCGAGCGGCGGCGCGGCCGGCGCCTACACCGGCACCTCCTGCAGCATGGGCGGCCTGCCCGGCTCCTACAACGTGAACATGGCGGTGAGCATGAACGGCAACACCTTGAGCTCGGCCGGCGGGGTGATCCGCGTCCCGGCTCATCGCCCCGTGGCCGGCGGCGTCCACCAGCCCCTCTCCGCCGCCGTGCCGGCAGTGAACAGCATGAACAGTCTCACGGGGCTCACCTTCCCCTGGATGGAGAGCAACAGGCGGTACACAAAAGACAGGTTCACAGGTGAGTCGTGCCATCGGGACCCCCTTTCTCTCCCTGCTCCCGCTGCCCCGCTTCCTCTCCCGCCGCCCGGCCTCGGCGCGGCAACCGGTGCTCAACAGGGGCACGCAGGATCCAGGCGGGGATCTCTCCGGCCGGGTGGGGAAAGCAGCCGGGATGGTCCTGGGAAGTCGGTCCAGGAGAAGGCCAGAACCAAGACGGGATGGGAAATGAGGCGTATTCAGTACCCCCTAAATTAGTTGTGTTTCCTTTTGTTTGTTTGTTTCAATATTTTGGTTGGTTCGATTATTTTTATAGGTGGTTTGGAGTTTGGTTGTTGTTTTAGTTACTTTTTATTTACTAATTTATTAAGTTGGTGTATTTTCTAAAAAAATATATTTTCTGCGATGCGGCTCGGCAAAGGCGGACAAAGGGGAAAAGGGATGGTAAACTCCGCGCACCACATCCTGCAAGCCCCGGGCACGGCTGCCCAGTCTCTGCCGCCCGAGCCAACACCCGGGGAAACTTTCTTTCAAAACCGAGAGTTATTTGGGAAGCACGGCCCGGCCGGCGGGAAGGCAGACCGGCGGCCCCGGCCCTGGCCTGCCCGGGAAGGCCGTCCCGTTCCCTTCCTTAACCGGGCTGGGTTTCCCCGGCTGCGGGTTTCGGCTCAGCCTTTTTCTCCGCCAAAAGGGACTTTTTGCAGACCCGATCAGAGCGGGGCTCGGGCTGGAGCCGCTTCCCGGCCTCGCCACCGTTTCCAGGTGTAGCAGGGGCTCGTCCTTCGGGGCTAACAAAGCAAAAACTCGAACAACGAAAAGAAATAAATAAATAAAAAAAAAACCTGAAACAAACAAACAAAAGAAAGGAACGAAATTTCAGCGGGGAAAAATCAGCGCCCGAATCGGCCTCTCTTCCCGAGGGCGGAAACCGAGGCCCGATTTTTGAAAGTCCCGTTTAATTTCGACCCGATGGCGCCGGGTTCGGGCACGACCGAGGGTGGACAAACGGGCTGTTCCCCTGGCAAGCACCTGACTGGACTTCACGCAATCTCTTCCTGGTTTAGACACAATGTGACTTTTCACTAATTTTTTTTTTTTTTTTTTTTTTGTGGGGTCGGGAAAAAACCCCACAACCAAATAAAACCATATATATATTTAAATCAAAACAAAACAAAGGCAAACAAACAGAACAACAAATCGCAACTCCTGTTTCCAGTCCGGGACTTTACTTCCCGTGTACGAGGCACTGGGGCTGGGGCCGATGGGGTTACCGCCGCGCCCAAACGAAATTATCCCGACCCCGCTTGGCACGGAGCGCGGAGCCCCGGCCCGGCGCCAGGACCGGCTGCCGCTGCTGACCCTCCGTTCCCCGGCAGGCACTTGGCCGGGCAAGCGGTCGCCTTCCCCTCTGACGGAGCCGAGCGGTGCCCGGCGGGTGCCCGCAACACCCAGGAAAGGCCGCCGGGCCTTCACGGTACCCGGGGCCGCCGCTGAGATTTTGCAGCTCGTGCGTGGGTGTCGGCGGGGAAGCCGCGGCTTCGGAGCGGTGGGGGGGTCCCCAGCCCAGCGGCCGGGAGCCGGAGCCCCTCTGCTGATGTGTCGCTGCTTGCTTCTTTGCCTCTCATCCCCCCTCCTCCCGTGTCCCCCCCAGTGGCCCTCTCACCCTTCACTGTAACACGCCGTATAGGTCACCCCTACCAGAACCGCACGCCCCCCAAGAAGAAGAAGCCGCGCACCTCCTTCACCCGCCTGCAGATTTGCGAGCTGGAAAAGCGCTTCCACCGGCAGAAATACCTGGCCTCGGCCGAACGCGCTGCCCTGGCCAAGGCCCTCAAGATGACGGATGCCCAGGTGAAGACCTGGTTCCAGAACCGGCGCACCAAGTGGAGGTGAGGGACCGGGGGTCTCGGTGGACCGGGGTGGGGCATCCCGGGGAGGGACAGGTCTGGTTGCCAGCAGCTCTGCCAGGAGCACTGGTGGCTGCGCGGAGGCGTGTGAGCCCCGTGCATGTGTGTGAATGTGAATGTGTGTGTACACGTGCGTGTGCATGCAGAGCAGTGTGTGCACGTGGTGTGTGCACACCTGCGGGCGTGTGTGCAAGCAGGACACGCGAGTGGAACTGCACGGTCAGTGCGAAGGCCACGCGTGCCTTGTGCCCGCACTCGGTGTGTGTGTGTGTGCATGTGAACTCGCACGGGGCTCTGAGTGCCAAGCACAGTCCCACGAGTGCGGTGTGGTGCGGGCCATGTGCGTGCATTCCATGGGGTGTGCACACCGGACCTGCGTGTAAAAAGGTGTGCGTGTGTGTCACAGGGATGAATGTGTGTGTGCACACAAGCGTGCAGTGGGTGCAGTCAGTGTCACCAGTGGGTGCGGAGGCTCCCGCGCCTCTGTCCGCGGCAGCGGCGTGTGGGAGCCCCCGGCCCGGGGCTGTCGGAGTACCAGGCTCTGCGCAGCGCGGAGGTTTTCGTCCCTGCGGGGTTCGCGGCGCCTCCTTGTCCAAACGCTTTCTTTTTGTTCTGCTGCCGGCAGTGCCGGTAAAGCCGGAGAGGAAGAGAAACACCCCAGTCCTGAGAACATTCCCTGCCCTGGGCTGGGGACAGGCACCCCGCGGGGGCGGAAAGTGACAGGCAAGGGGAAGCTCCCTTAGAGAACAGAGAAGGGTGGTGCCGCTGGGTGCTTAGCACTGGGTGCTGGAGGGCAGGCAGGTAGCAGCAGCTTCTTCAAAATGGGGAAAAAAGGGAAAGGGCTTCTGCAGAATCTTTGTAGGGTTAATAGGACAGTGATTGCTTGAGGATGCTGGGCTTGGGTAAGAAATGGGGGACAAAGAACCTGAAACTGAGGGGGTGTGTGAATCCTCGACCCCAGTGAGTTCCTCCCTAAAGAACCCATGGAAGAGCAATAACCCAAGTGTTAGGAAGTCTCTATCTGGAGTGATTTCTGTTGGTCAGGATCAGGATCCTGGAGGAGGAACAGTTCTGCTGTGGCTTGCAAAACGGGGTCAGCTGTGTCTTCTAACCAGGTTTCCTAAGGAAGTGAGGCAAATCCATCTGTCAATACTCTTTGCATCTGTTGGCTAAATTCAGCCTCTTTTGGCAGAGGTGCAGAGGATACAAACCCATTCACGTGTTTTACAAAAAATAGCTGGGTAAAGAGAAACAAAATCCTGCTTCTGCCCAAGGGAAAGGCTGCAGCCAGACCTCAGCTGTAATATTAGACACGGGAGAATCTCTGGCCTGAGCCAGAGGGACACAGGCATGTAAGTTCTGCTTGTATGCGTCTGTGCCTGCTGGGTGTTGCGATGGAGATGTGGGTGCCCCTGGCTGATAGCACACCCAACTCGCTGCCTCAGGTCCCGGCCCTGGGCAGTGGGCTCTGAGTGCTTCCTGGAGCACTGGGAGCCGGAAGAAGCTGCTGCAGGCTTGGCCTGAATGAAGCAATGGGAAGTGTCCAAGAAAAGAGAATTGCTCTAAGTCCTCTGAGTTTAACTGCTGAAATGCAGGCTGGGGAGAAGGGTCTTGTCTCTGCTCCTTGCCTGGTTGTCTCTGCTGGAGTGAGGTGGCTGTGTAATCCCCTCCTCAGATCTGGGCTCTTGCTTTATACACAGCTCTTCCCAGGCAGATATGAATCTGGGAATCTCATTCTGATGTGGATCCATGACTAGACCAGCTGCTTGCAGCAGGGAGATACCTGGGAGCAAGGTCCTCACAGACATGGTGCTCCTGATCACACTGGACTTGGGGGTCCTTCCCTCCTCCTGGAGCATCTCCTCATTGTGCAGGGAGTCATTAAATATTCATTGAAGCAGAGACTGAGCTGCTCCCCAGGCTGCACGGGGATGCTGGTGCTGCTCCGAGCCCCCTCTTCCCGGGATGTGTGATGTGAGATGTTGACACAGTGATTAGAACAGGGACTGAGCCCTGAACTACCTGCTCCCAGGAGGGAACACCAGCCACATGTCTAGAGGTTTGGGTGCCGAGGGGGTTTTGCTGGCGTCCAAGCCCTGGCCTGCTTCCCCATTGGGAGCCAGGGACTCCCTGCCCTGTGCTCTGAGATGTCACTGGGGAGATCAGAGCTGCCGCTTCCAATTCCCACGGCCAAAGAGAATGAGACGTCTCACATCCCCCTGGGCTGCTAAATTAAAAAGCTGCCATTTCCTGTGTCACTGGTCCACTGAAGCTGCTGAGAGAACATCAGCTAGGCCTGGGGGTATGAGGGAAGGAGAGGATGCTTTGGGAATCATCCTGGAACCAGCACTGTGAGTTGCTCCCCAGTTTTCCCAACAGCATCAATAGAGGTGCCAGGTGAAGCAGAGGGGACCACGGGCTGCAGACTTTAGACTGACCTGCCATCCAAGCAAGCAGGAGTGGGGTTTTCATTGTGGATATAAGAGCATTCAGGCCCTTTCTACCTATTCCATTCTCTGCTCCCAAACAGCCCAGAGCCAGGGCCCTACCAACACTGGAAAGAACCCCTTCTGACCCCCTAACACCCTCTCCTTGGGGATCGCCTCTGCTGGTGTCATACCAGGCAGAAACATGTCCAAACTGTTTGTAAAAACATTGTCATTCACCCTTTCTGGATAGTATATTCTGTGCTTCGATTTTTCTTACTGCTAAAATTTGTGTTTCTAGTGTTTAGCTGAAATTTTGCTGCCTGCCATGGGAATGTTTTTGCCTTCATCCAATATCTCAGCAGTTGGCTACCACAGCCTGGCAGACGAGATGGCAAACCTGGATTCTGGAAGGGGATGTCCAGGGTGGCACTGCCCATCTCCCAGCTGTGTGACACAGCCAGTCACTGTCTCACCTCATCCTGCTCCATGCTTTTTACTGGGGCTTTGCATGCTTGGCTCTTGCTGTCAGGCACAGAGCATGTTTTTGGGGAATCACAGCTTTTGTAAAGCTGTTGTGTGACACTTCAGGTGTTTTGTCTCTGCTTGTTTTATTTTTTTTTTCCTGTGGGCAGAGAATAATCCAGGGCTATGGGCTGCTCCCAGCTCTCTTTGATCAGAGCAATTTTTGCTGATGCCAATAAGACAGACAGACAGTTTCCAGTTTATGGGATTTACTGGCTGTTAGTGAAGGGGATGTAGGGGATGCCATGGCAAGGCACCCTCTTTTCCTACTGCTGCATTCCCACTTCATGAGCACCCAGCACAATTTAATCTCTGGAGACACACTTCCTTTGCTTCCCCAGGCTCCCCTAATGGCTCCCTCTCTCCTAGGAGGCAGACAGCGGAGGAGCGGGAGGCCGAGCGGCAGCAAGCAAACCGCATCCTCATGCAGTTGCAGCAGGAAGCCTTCCAAAAAACCATCAACCAGCCCATCCAAGCCGACCCCATCTGTGTCCACAACTCCTCTCTCTTTGCCCTCCAGAATCTCCAGCCTTGGTCTGATGACTCCACCAAGATCACCAGTGTTACCACCGTCGCCTCTGCTTGTGAATAAGTCTGGCACCCTGTGGTGGCACATATACCTTCTACTGGCAGAGCTGTCCCCAGGGGGACATGTGGCATCCTTGGTGGGTCATGTAGCAACTCTGTTTCTCCCCAAGGTGTGCTGGAACCCCCTGATCCTCTGGCCTTGTGCATTCTACGTGTCCAGCTGGGGAAACCCTAAAAAAGGACTGAAAAGAAGGGAAGCCACCCCAAAAACTCTCCCCAGCCATGGAGTTGCTGGAGCAGCAATGCTGTCTCACCTCCCCCCAATCCCTTTGTTCTCTTGAAAGTCTCCAGTGTCAACCCTGAACTTGCTGACGTGCTGCCAGAAAAAAGCCCAGCCCTGACAGACACTGCCGCCGGCGTTCATCCAGCTGGGGGACAGGAAAACTTCCTTAGGATTCTACTGGCGGCAGTGCAAAGTCTACGGTCACCCTTATATATCCACACACATATATATTCATATTATATATATGTATATGTGTATGTTTTGAACTGGTGGCTTGAAGGAAAAGGAGGAGGCTCCCAGGGATGCACATCTCTGCTGCGGGACTTCTCAGGTTGTCCGCACCGCTGACATTCGGGGATGCAACAAATGGAGGAAACAGCAGCAATTTCTGCTTGTGCCAGATGGGAACCCTTCAGATCTCACCTCGCCGTCTCTCCTCCCCTTTTTCATTAATTTTTTCATGTGAGGGGGGAACAAGAGAAGGATCTGACAGACTCCTGAGGACGGTAAATATGATATCTCAATTGTATGAAGAGCCCAAACAGTCTCTGGCTGCCACGGACTCTGTGCCCATCAGCGTGTATTTTAATAACAAGAAGACCTGCGTGGCAGTTTGCAGGGGTAATGCAGTTTCTTTCCATGGAATATTTCCATATAATTTGCAAAATGTTGTCCAATGTTTTATTTTATCAGTTTCCCATTAGAAGGCAGTTCCTGACAGCAAAAAATCGATTTCACTCTCAGCCATTTAATTTAGTTGTCCTTTTAATTGTACCAAGAGAATGAGACACAATTAAACAAAGCACTTCTAGCAAATGCCAGGAATATATAGATATATATATATAAACAGTATATATTTTTCAGTTACTTATAATCTAAAACAGCACTGCCAATTTAAGCAGTTATTACAAACAAGCAACCAGAAAACCTATTTTAGTGAGATTTTTAAAGGCATTCGTTTGTTTGCTTTTGTTTGTTGTTTTCTTTTTTCTAAGTTATGCACTTACAAGGTGTTTTATGTGTATTCATTTTATAAAGTGCTTGTGTAATTTATGTGGAAACGAAGAAGAAAATAAAAAAATCTCCAGGGTACTGAATAAATCATTTAAAGCCTTGCTGTTCCCTGTCTATTAGTTCCCCAAGAGGAGACAGCATATCACAACTACTGCTGAAGCCTGTGCAATTTTTTTTTAAAAAAATGAAAATAGAGTTAGCATTTCCATTTGACTTAGCTCAGGTCCACTTGGCTTTGAAAGCTCCAGATGTAATGTGCTCCTACAATATCCAGATGTATATGGTCCTACAAATATTTTCAGGCTTCAACCCAGCAGTGTATTTCACTCTTTCACTCTTCAAAAGGCTTTAATCGAAGCCTTTCTGTGGGGGCTTGCTGCGGGTGGCAGGGACTATGCAGGGGCTTAGCCTTAAACTCCTGTGGAATCATTTACTGAATGAGACCTTAGAGTGAGGTCTCACCTGGGCTGAAGCACGTCTACAGATATTTGTGTCTGAAACTGAATGTGGAAAGGGGAATTTGAATATAAAGAAGTGTGCAAGAGTACATTTTAGAGACAATCTCACAGGGGATTATTCTGGGAACACTGTTTTCCATTCATGCTCTGCCTTGCTGCAGGAAATTGTCCCCAGCTTCGCAAGCCCTTCTCAGAGGAAAATCAAACGGGTGGGAAAACTTGCATCAGATTCCTTGGGGGAGACTCCCAGCCCTGTGGCTGGCTTCATGCTGGTGTTTCCTTACAGCACTGGGAATTTCTGAGTAAAGGATGTTGGAGGATACGACTGAAAAGGGCAGGCAGCCACGAGCAGGGGCAGGGACCCCCTGACGTGGCCCTGGGGTCCAGGCTGCCTGTGGGTCCTGGGACCTGCAACAAAATTCCCCAAGCCTTTGATACCTGGTGGTTGATAGTGCTCCGGGAGGCTGGGTGCTCTGGGTGCAGCACTGTTGGGGAGTTTGTTAAGGGAGCATACGAATAGCCTGCTTCATCCAAAATCTGCTATTGTAGGACAGGGCTGAGGATTTATGGTGCTGCAGGATTTTCCCATTCTGCAGTCCAATGTGTATGAGAACACAGAGAAATATCTGCAGCAATGGAAACAAGAAGCCAAAAAAGGAAAAAAAAGATAAAACACAGGAAAACATGAAACTTGGAGAACATGCATTTTTGGAGACATCTTTAAAAGATGTTGACTGCTTCCAGAAAACTACTAAAATGAAATAAAATAACTAGTATTTTTTCCAACATACATTTCAGGGAAGTCTTTTGTTTGAATTCTGTTTCATACTACAGACAGATTTTTTGATTTTGATTAAGCTAATTATTTAACACGCACCCAACTTTGTCTACAAAGTTGAACTCCTTCACGAGGCATTGCTGTGTACAAATCTTTAGTGGTTTACAGTTTGTTGCAGTGTATATTTTTGTTTTCAGGGTTTCTGCACCGGAAAAAACACCCAGTACAAAATAATAATAATAATAATAAAAAGGATGATAGGACTCACTGTTAATATTAAAACTGTTTTCTATTTTATTATTATGACACATCAATATTGTAAAATTTAATTCCAAGACAGCCATTTTATAATATCCACATTATTCAGTTCATAACCCAAAATGTTCCCCAGCAAAGCTGAACATATCATAATGCACATTCGATGGAATATGTTTAGATAGAACATTTATCTATACCTTGTTTTCAAAACTGGTGACTTCTCCCTTTTCCTATCAATCTTTCCTGTTAAACAAACAAACAAAAAAATACCAAAAGAAAAAAGGAATCTCAATATGAAATGAGAATATATGTTACGTCAGAACCAGAAAAACAGTTGCCTGGTCTTTCTCGTCCCTGAAAAAATTGCTTCCGAAGGAGTTTTCTCTTAAAATATTTCTCTCAGATTCATTTTAAAAATTGGTTTAGTGGCAGAAGGTGTTTTTGATATCTGCATATTTGCTTCCAGTTATTAATATGATGATTTGTACCTAGACAATAAAAGTTGTCTCAAATATGATGGAATTAAATCAATAAGTAATGACATGAAACAATGACACGTAATGTTATGTTTTGTAGACTGACATCACCTCAGCCGTATCCTGGGGCCATCCATATCACATTGAAGGCTGATTTAATTTTTTGTATCATACTTATTTGGGAGCAGGAATAAAATTGCATTAAGATGCCCTGAAAGTCATTTCCCCCTTCTCTTGCTCTCAAAATAAAACAAATCCCAAACATGAAATGGGAATGAGGGAGAAATGTTTTTCTGCTGTTTGTCTGTATCTAGGAGATACAGACCAAGGTAGAGTGACTTTGGTCTGGGGTGGAAAAGCCTGTGTGATGCCTGCAGCTGAAGGCACAGGGGCATCACAGGGGACTGCACTGGGGGTGTGCTCATCTCTCTCACCCACAGTGCTGCCAGGGTTGGAGAGCTATCATTCCTTTGGGTTGGCTATGGATGTGCTGAGCTTTTGAAGGCAAAATCTGGAGTGGGAGAAAGCACTGTCTTTGCGCAAGCAACTGGAGTATTAAACATCTGTGTGGAGCTGGAAGAGACAAAGCCCAATGGGATGGGCTGTGGTTGTCTGGGTTTGGTCCCAGCTCAGCAAATTATGAGGGCAGGAGGGAACCAGAGGTCTGGCCCCCATTTAGCCAATTAGTTGAGCACATGAGTCATCCAAATGAGGATCAGTTGGTTTATCTCTGCTGAGGGATGGCCCAGGAAAAGGCTGAAGGGTCTTTGCTGGAGCCTTCCACCTTGAACAGAGCCTGCAGTTGTGCTTTTTCCTGGGCATGGGCCAGCACATTTGATCTCTGCAGTATAGGCATGCCCCACTTTCTACACGAGTACCACATGCAGCTTTTCTTGGGCTGCATTATCCTGTCTATGGGGAATTTGCTATATATTTAAAGTATTTCTCCTGCAGCAGCAGCATCAGTGAGAGCTATCTGTATATGGTATTTGCTGGAGAAGGTCTGAGGCGAGTGTACATGTCCTCTCATATGGTTTGTATAATTGATAATGAAAGGAGGCACTGATCCCACAAACACCCATATGCAGGATCATTTTCATTATCTCACTGTGACTGTTGATTGGTATTTTTGAATGTGCTCCTGATTAACCAACACACAAAAAAAGCTTAAAACTGGGGCTGCTGCTTCAGCACGGCAGGAGCCCTTCCCCACGGAGGCAGCACCTCCTTGCTGTCGAGGCCACTCAGGGCTAGATAGGGTAAAAAACCCAAACCAATTTACTGACAAAACTGAAAATGGCTTTGCTAAAAACTGTTTGGGTTACAGTAAAAAGCCATTCCTCTCTGGGGGTCTGGGACAGCTGGAACTTTTTGAATTAACCATTTTTTCCCCCCTGCCAGAAGC
Organism: Rhipidura dahli; assembly: GCA_013399225.1. NCBI lineage: Eukaryota > Metazoa > Chordata > Aves > Passeriformes > Rhipiduridae > Rhipidura > Rhipidura dahli. Next base: position 27,407 of record VXAC01000395.1, on the reverse strand, counting down.
AGACTGGCTGAGTGACACTGATTTCTTTGTGCAGCAGTCAGCTTTGATGGCCACTTGTTTGAAAAACGTTTGTGAAATAACATTTGGAATTATCAAATTATCCTGGATGAAAATTTTCTAAATGAGAAGGTCTCAAATTGTGGAAAAAAGGTAGAATTTTTTATAACAAATACTAAGGGAAGAAAAAGCCCACAAAGCTATAGATTATCACAATCAACTTCTGTTGGAGTCACACCAGATTGTTTTTTTCAGATCTTCTGTTTGTGCAGCTAAATGTGACTTTGATGATTTTTTAAAAATTATTGCTATTGTTTCTGTTACAGTAGGAAATTTGCTTGATGAGCCAGTGCTTGTCCAAGATTAGGACAGAAGTTTTTTGCCCCCTTCCATTAATCAGAAACTCTTCCTTACTGGTAGTTTTAAATTAATTTTGTACATTTATTCAAGTCACACCTAATATTGTATTCAAAGAGCTGTGTTAGTTTTTTTTTTCTAAAAGCGCCAGCATAATCTTGATTTTTCCAAGTGTAGAAAATAATTTTTGGCTTCCTTCTGGGGTTTTTTGGGTTTGCTTGTTGTCTTTTTTTGTTGCAGCCAGCTGTGGTAAGCATAGGGCTGGCCCTAGCAGCCTTCAGCTCTGTAAGTCCAGGTCACACACCAGCCTCCAGCCAAACCTCTCTGTGCTGAAGGTGGGAAATCCCATTGCAGAGAGCTGCAATCCCCTGCCCTTCTCTTCCCTGGGGCTGGAAGTTCAGTACTTACCCTCAGCTCAGACGTCCTTTGCCTTTCTGCTTTTGAGACAAAAATAAAATGAGCAGAAATGAGGAGCCCATGCTCTGATTTTCTAGCAGGAAGGAGCAAAGTTTGAGAAAACTCGTTCTCTCGTTGACTGTAAAGAATGTGAACCCGCTGGTCTGAGCGCTGCGGTTAACTGTCTGTCTTTCCTAGACTGCAACTGTCTAAAAATAACAAAGCAGTGATTAAAAAATATCAATCAATATATACTTTTTTAAACTACAGCTGGGAAGCAGTACAAAGATGGGGATAGATGAAAACATGGAGAAAAGCTCTGTTTCCCAGGATCTTCCCTGTCTCAGCAAGAGAAAATTTTCGGGAAGTCATTATGTTTAGCAATTTTTACCTGCTGTTGTGAAGGTTTTAGGCACGTGTCAGGGCTCACCAGACTCTTCCTCTCTAGGTATTCATCTAGAACATGTCTAGTTTGCGATGCCAGTGCTCACTGGGAGTTAGATCGAGCTTGGGCTATCAGGTGTGTTGGACATAAATCTGATGAAAGGAAGGGCTTGATCCCAGATCTCCCCTTGTAAGGTGACAAAGGGGAAGGGGTACAGGTGGGGATGGGGCTCACCCAGGGTCATGATGAGCAAGTGATCACAAGTGCACTGAGTTGTGGCCAGGCCCCTGTGTGCTCTCCCTCTCCCAGCTGATCTGGCTGTGTTCACAAGAGAGCCTGGGGGACAAGTGGGGGTGTCCTCTGAGGTCACGCTGGGGGAGGAGAGGATAAAGGCCAGCACATCCTGGGGAGCCATGATGTACCACAAGGATGCTCTTCTGAGAGCTGCAGAAAAAAAAGACACCAAGTCCACAGGCCAGTGGGGTTTGAGGGTGAGTGGTGAGGGGCTGGTCCAGGGTCCTTGGGGTGCTGGTCCAGGGGGAGTCTGGCTTGGGTCAGAGGAGGGCTATTTCCAAGCAGGAACTACTGTACCCAGCTTGCCTGGCCCTGTGCCAGTGGCTTGCACTGGAGGGTCTTGCAGGGTCTGAAGATGTCACACCATGGGACTGCTGCCGAAATGCAGGTCTATGGCATCCCATGGTGACACTGTTGTGGAGCATGGTGGTAACTGCTGGGATGTACCCAGAGCATTTCCCTCCTTCCAGGATTAAGCTCCAGGAAGTTTTATATACATTTACAGCACTGTTGGGTTTCTGCCACTGCCAGGCTGTGCTCCACTGCCATTGGAGGGACACTTGCTGCCACAGAGGGACGTGTCCCAGGCACCCTGCCCACTGACATAACCACTCACAGAGGCAAGTGAGGGAGCTGTGGCAGGGGCATTTCCCACTCACCCCCACTCATACAGAAATGCTTGAAAAGGTTTGGCTTTCACTTTGGGATGGAATGAAAGCAAATGTTGTAACCTTATCAGTTGTTATGACAGGTCTGAAACCTGCCTTTGCTGTGGCTCATACCACCACATCCAGAGGCAGGAGGTGGGATGTAGAGCAGAGTATGCCCTCTGTGGAGCAAGGCACCAGACATCTGTTGGTGTACCCACCACTGTTCCCATCCACTCTCCCTCCAGACTTGGCCCCTTGAAGATCTGAGGATCTGAGCAGAGCCATCTCACACACCACAGGCAGAAGCCAGACTTGTAGCAGTCAGGTGAGGGAATGCAGATCCCCTGCTGGAACCCCAGGGTGCACGTGTGTCCCAGTCCCTGGGAAAACACACCACAGCCACAGCACAGTGTGCAGAGACACCTGTAATGTTATCCAGCAGAAAGGATTTCCTCAGGGACCTTGTGGCCACAGACGCTGCCAAAAGAGGTGAGGAACTGTGTCCTGTTGCTGAACATCTCATGCATCTCAGGAGCTGGTTTCTCTCCCATTCCTGCCAACAAGTGGGATTGCAGGAGGTAACTTCAGCCTCACTCCCCTTCCTGGATAAAACCCTGACTGTCACTGATGGTTTGGCCCAAACTGGCTCTGGTGGGATAAGAGGAGTGGAGACCCCCTCACACAAGAGATGGGGAGGGGGGACTGGGTGAGCATTGCTTGGCACTTCAAGAGATGCTGCTTTGCGTGGAACTCACCCCACAGTCCTTTTTCCCCCTCTTTGTGTCCTGTCTCTCCCTTCAGCCTCAGAAACCTCCCTTAATTTGCCATTATTTTAAGGCCTTAGGGGTGTTTCCTGGATGGGAGCCAGAGAACCTTGAACCTCTCTGCAGCAGATGGAGAGGGATGCTTGGCTGTCTGGTTTTCCCCATAGAATGGGGTCTAGGGCAAGATAACCCTTACCACAAGTGCTTTGAGGCACATGGTGGGTCAAAGCTATGGGTGTTTCTCCCAAAACGCATGGCACTGCCCCTTCACAGGTGACCTTGGTACACGGTGACCCACAGAGCCGGCCAGAACAGCAGGACGTGAAACACTGTCCCGGTGACAGCCTCCCAGGCCAGGGCTCAGCACCCATGGCGAGTTAGACAGCAGAACAGGGTCGGACACCCTGCCCTTCTCCTCAGCCCTGTGCCGTGCCAGGGGAGGGGGAAGCTGCCGGGGAACATCCCTGCCCGCCCCGGGGCCGCCCGGGAGCCATCGGCGGGCACCGAGCTCCATCTAGGGGTCAGGGAGCGCCTGGCGAGTGCTCCGCTCGTCCCCCCGCCCCAGGCACACGGCGGGGATGACCACGGGCAGCCGAGCCCCAGGCAAACCAGCGAATGCTTCAGACTGACAGCACTGTGTGCTCAGGATGAAGGGCAGCCAAGCCCAGCTCCGAGCGAGTCCTTGGAGACACAGCCTATCCCTGAATAAGACATAGAGTCAGAATAATTTAGGTTGGAAAAGACCTTACAGATCATGGAGTCCAACTATTTACCTAACAGTGCCAGGTCCACCGCTAAACCATGTCCCTAAGCACCACAGCTACATGCTTTTTTCTTGGATAAAGCCAGCCCTGGAAAATTCAAGGGATGGATTCCCCTCTATTTAGTATTCCCCACTGGGATTAGGAAGCGAGAATTTCCACGGGACATCCTGCATGCTGATGCTTCATGTGTTGGGTAAGCTGCAGGATGTTTGGGTGCACTGGGCAGTCTGCACAAGGAGTCTGGCTCTATCCCTCTCCTGCCTACACACCCCTACCTCCTGGCTCATGGAGTGCAGTAACTGGGGACAAGCAGCTGGGATTTTTAAGCACAGAGGGATGAGCTTTGATCAAAACAGGTGGCTGCAACAACTCTCTAGGACAGCCAAGAGGCTGCTTGCATTCATCAAAACAAAAAATATAAACCCATGAAACGCTCAAGCAGATAAATAAGAAAGCAATGATTTTTGTCTTCGTGACAAATAAAGTCAATAAAGCTCAAGGAAACCACCTGTATTTTATTATCACATATTCATATGTTTAATGCCATTAAAACAAGAGTCTGGGGTGAGCTGCAGGAAATCAAAGCACTTAATGGTGCAGACACAAACCTTCTCTCCTCCCTCCCCAAAGGTGATTTGAACCAGTTTAAGCAAATGTCTTTTTCTCTTAAAATAATTATGTGATTTAGAGGCACTTTTCCTTGGCTCACATGAAATGATTTTAATGGGGTCTGCTTGTGTGTGTCTGTGTGTGTCTGTTTAACAAGTTATTGCTTTTTAAAGCTGCATTTATAGCCCAGTACTCACCAGAAAATGATTTCTCTATGAGAAGGGATTATTTGTGTTCCACCATCGCTTGCCATTTATTCCACAGAGCATTTAGTAGTGAAATGGTGCCCAGAGGGCAGAGGCCAAAATAATCTAAAAAGATATGTTGAAATTTGGTATAAACATTCTCTGGATGGCCTACCAACTGTGAACTTTCTCTTTTGTGCCCAATAGCTTTTGTCCTCTCTAGTCCAGTCTTGGCCACTCTCTTGGCCCTTCTCAAGGTCAGGCTGATCTCTGTCCTCCCTGCCTGTGTCCTCCTCATGGCCAGGCACCAAATGGGATTTCCCTAGGCAGAGGAGGGCTGACAGCAGGCCCTGACAGACTGGGATGGGGATCTGAAGGTGGGTTTCACACTTGCCAACACTTGAGTTGCGGATGCCCTGGGTGGGTCCTCACAGGTGACCCTTCACTCTTTGACAAAAACCAGCAAAGTGCCAGTTCTGGGGAGAAAATGAATGTTTTGAGGGCTAGGTAAGCATGCAGGGGCACAGCAAGAGCCACACTCCATTTCCACCCTCTAGCACAGCCATGGCTGGGCCAGACATTTGGGGTGATGCTGAGACTGCTCTCTAATGTACAAAATGGGAAGAAAAGCTGGGAAGAGTCAGAAACAGCTTCAGCTTCGTAGGAAAGAGGGAAGGTAAAAGCACAGCAAACCTTCTGTAGTGCATTGTTTCCTGCAGTGAGGAAAAAGCATTAACACTGTGGGATAAAGCCCTGGTGAACCCTGCTTGGCACAGTTCTCAGTTCTGGTGGGGTTGCTGGGGAGCAGAGCATTGAGCCATGCTCCTTGGGGAAGACACTTCCTGAGTGAGCTGCTTCATTTATTCCTTGCCCTGGAGGCACTGGGAATCTCCTAAGCAACTGAGCTGTGCCACTGAAGCAGCTAATTTCTCCTCACAGGTGTATTTGGCTGCTTCAGGTAAGGGTAAAATGAAGTCTCAAGTGAATTATCAGTGCAGTCAGAGGACGAAGGGGGCAGCGGCAGCACAGCAGCAGCCAATCTTATTTCTTGCAGAGAAATATCACCAGTACAGACAGTGAGGGGTGCAAGAGAGAGGATTCAGCAGTTAAAGAATCAGGCTATTCATGGCACAAAACAGGCTAAAGAGATGGTCTGAGTTGGACATCTCCAGCCCCTTCTGCTGATACAAGGGAAGAGATGGGCACTACCACGTGGGGAGCCAGGAAGATGGGTGAGATGGTGCTGTCTGCAGGGTGCCTTTGTCTAGCCACATCCCACACCAGGCCATGGGATCGTGGAGCTGAGTTGGCTCCAACAGCAGCAGCAGGACAACCTCTTCCACAGGATGCTGGTGCAAAGGCCACTGACTCTCTGGTGCTCTGCTGGCAGCGGCAGCTCATAAGGGACATCTCATGTGCCTGCAAAAGGAGCCCAGGGAACACTACCCCTGCAGTGGGATCAAGTGACTTCACCAAAGCAGGCAGCAACATTGCAAAGAACTGTTCAGGACTGCAATCCAGAAAGTCTGGGTTCTTTATCTGCGCTAGGGCACTGCCTTTGGCATGCAGGTCCTGTCTTCCAGAACCCCATGGCTTGGACCCATGCTTTGCTAGATCTGCCCAGGTGGGGAAGTGATCCAGAAATGGAGGAAGGAATATGAAATGCTCCAGTGACTCATGTGGGTGAGACATTAATGTTTTGTGGCCACAACAGATCCTTCTAACAATTCACCTGACCTACGGGATCTCCCAGGCACAATTTGTTTGACCCTTAGTTTGTGCTTCAGACTCCTCATTCTTGATTCGTACCAAATCTCCTAGAGGAATATCAATATTTGGCTAGAGGGGCCCTGTGATGGACAACCTACCCATCTATCCCAGCCCTACAAGGCTTCTAGCATGTTAGAAGTTGCAACTTTGATCCCAAATTGTTTTGTATCAAATACAGAATTCACTGAGCCTTTTGTGTCCTTTCAAGGTTAAAGCAGCAGCTTTCACTGGAAATAGGTTTCCTTACCATGTACCTTAAATCTTTTCCAGAGAAAGAAATCAGACCAATTCTCACATCCTTTGTGTCTGCAATAGCTGTGATTGCAAACATCTGCACTCTCTGTCCTGATATAAAGCCACCAAGAAGGTCTACTGCCTTCTGTTGGCCTTTCATCTTTTTACCATATCAGAGCAAAGCACTTCAGCTCCTTGTAAATGGTCTCTCCTGCTCCTGGCCTGTTGCTTGCTCACCCAACACTGACAGAACCATGTCTTTACCCTCAGGTGTTTATGAGGGAGCTGAATGTGTGAGTTTCCCAGGGGAGGATGAGACTCAGCTCATTTGTATTAGTCTATTGCTGGGGTTACTCATTGACACTGGACTAACAAACTCAATTTTTGGGAACCATGGTCTGCAACAGTACAGTGATGGAAATGTAAGTAAAATGGGCCTATTAAGGTATTTGTACTGGAATGGGTGCCCCTGAGACACATTGCTGCAGGTTGGTTGTTGTTGTAAAGTGTGTTAGCAGACTGGGTCCATCCAGTCCTTTTCCCTCCCTCATAATCCCATTCCTCAGGTGGTTGTTCACTCATCTATTTCACAATTAAAGATTAATTCCTCAGTCTTCCCATTAAGGGACACAGAGCTCAGTCACCCAGCCACTCCCTGTCACCTGCAGCAGGGGAGTGTGGGGCTGACGGATGGACCCTTCCCATGGAAGCTCTGATACCAAGGTGCAAACTATTACTTTTGCTGGTTTAAAGTGGGTTTTCTGAACCTGTGAGCCTGGTCTAGAGAACCCACCTGCATGGCCAGCCTGGCATGGACACAAGCACCTGAACATCTTGAAGCATCACAGCAAATGGGACATGGCATGAAATCTGGCTTCAGTTTTCCTCTGGAGTTGGGCATTTGGTCATTTCCTCATCCCACAAAGGAGTTTGTTCTGAGGCCCTGATGGTATCTGCCTGAATGGGATAAGTGGCTGCACAGGTCTGAGCCCCCTTCGCCCATCTTCTGGCCAGAGGGAGGGAATGCTGTGGGACATACAGGTGGGGAAGAAACCCTTGGACTGCAGCAATCCCAAATCAGTTCAGCAATACCCAGATTTACAGAAGAAAAAAGCTCTTGTCCCCATGCTACATGGTGGCCTGCAAACTGCTTGTCATGAGGATTTCCCAGGACAGTTCTGCTGCAGTTTTCCAGGGAATTGAGTGATGCGAGTCTGGTGGCAACAGCCAAGGTTCTCCCTGTGTTCCAACCTGAGGAATGCCCCAGCAGGGAGTGTCTGACACTGCCCTTGGAGTGCCAGCCTTGTCCCCTGCTCCTTCCTTGCCCTGTTATAACACATCCTTTTGGCAAAGGGGTGAGTTATCTTAATTTTGCAGACAGCAGCACTCAGGGATAAGGTAACTAATTTGGGAAATTGTCCTGGCTGTCAATTCCCTGAGTGATTGGTGGGAGAGGCTGTGAAGCCTCACGCATGCTCCCTGCCATTCACTGGGGCTCGAATTACCCTTTTATTTTACTTCCTCCTTGTTCTCATCGCCACACCACTCAAACTAAAATTATTCGCCTACAACCACAAACGCAGGGATATATCACCGGGAGTGCTGTAGGGCTGTCGCCATATATAATTCTCTGAGCTCAATATTTATAGAGCTACACAGGGCACAAATCATACCCAGAAAGCCCATCGAGCTGGAGAGCTAGGTATAAACTCCAGAAATATCGCAAGCCATCGCTCACAGGAGACTGCCCGGCAGACTTGCTGGCCGTACATCAAGCTGTAATGCCATCCGCGTCCGCGCTTGGTGCTGGAGTGGATCAGAGGTCACTTCCAAGCTTTTCTTCCATAAATCCTGGGTGCTGGCTCTCTGCAAGGTTAGGGGCTGGGAGAACCCTGCTCTGAGTGCTCCTTCCTTCTGCTTGCTGCCGCTGACACTGAGCTGTCCCAGCACTCTGTGTGGGCATTTATCTTTGGGGTCTTGTCCTCCCTTCTGCCCCTCAGCTCTAGGAACCGGAGATGAGAGGGAGGACGGGTGTCCTCCCAGCTGGATCTTACAGCTCCACTGCACAAGCTATGGGAGCTGACAGCTCCCCTGAAATGTCTTTCTGCTGGGCTTTTGTGGAGTCTGAGTCTCTGTTCTTCTTACCCTTGAGGGTCACATTTTGCCTCATCCCCCATCCTGTGCAGGGCTGTGAATTTTCTCCAAAGGCTGAAGTGATTATGGGCACCCAGCAGCCTGTCTGCCCACATAGCAAAGGCACAGTCATCAGTCCTAGGATAGTTCAGGTCCTTCTGTCATTGCCTTCTCTCCTCTTTTCCCCCTTTTCAAAGCTTCTCCCTGGCTTGGGTGGAGCTGATGCCTCACTGGGGATGGGGGAGTAGTTCCTGACCAGGGCAGGCCCAGATGCTGTTTGGGGCTTTTGTATTGCATTTAAAGTCAATCCAAAGAGCAAAGCACAAGTGAAATGGGTGATCTGCAAGTGCAGACTAATCCTTCCCCAGCTCTTCCCACCCTAGCAGCTTCCACCCTCTTGTGCTGGTGATCCAAAGGGTACTACAATAGGTGGAGAAGACCCAGATGAGACCCGATGCAATGAGCAGGTGAAGCCTCTCTGAAGCAGGGCAGCAGTGGTGCTCTCTGGACAAAGAAGTGCTGGAGTTTTGCCTGAGAAATCACCAGCCAGCCAATTACTTTGATTTCTAAGCTGCATATGATGGACTTGAGCTAACCAGTCTCTGGTTCTTCCCTCTCCCCCAGCAGCATGGCAGACAGACTCTGACATTTAAGAAAAATAAAATCCAACCCTTAGCATTAAATAAAACTCCCAGCATGATGGGTTCGTGGCTTGCAGCAACATCTCAGCAGGGGCGTGTTAAAGCTGGTCTCCAGCGAGTGGAAGAATGAAGCTTTGCAAAGCCCTGACGAGGCAAAGCTCCTAAAATAACAATTGAATTAAACTTAATTCATTTTCACTTAATATCCTTATAGTGCCTTTAGCAAATGAGGCTGTTATTATTTGGAGGAAGAAAATGGGGAGGTGCAGTCTGGATAGAACTCGTGTCTCCTTACTGAAAGAAAGAAAACTTCGGTGGAAATGAAAAAAGCCACAGGAAGAAATGCAGAAAGTCCAGATTCTCCATTTTGGATGAAACACCCCCAAACTCATCCAGCTGCGTGTTCTTCAAGATATGCCCCAGACTCCAGAGTGTGCAAATGCATGGCCTTTTTGCCAGCTGCTGGAGGTTTGCTGGCTTTGACAGGTTTACATACTTGGTCACATCAAGCATCTGTGGGCAGTTGACCAGATCCTTCCTTCCCTCCTATTCCCTTCTGTGACATTTGAACCCCAAATGCCTTCTACTAGCCCTGCCCCTCACCAGCCCAGTCTGAAAAGAGCTTGAAGCACTGTTCTCACTTGTGTTTCCATGATGTGTCAGTGTGAGCTTTTCCCTGGGGAAGGCTGAGTTAACCTTGTGACTCTGGCCCTGACTCAATGGGGCAGGAAAGCACAAGCTCAGCATGGCCCTGCCCCATGGCAGCCCTGGACACTCGCTATTCAGGACAACCTTTGTCCTGAATAATAATAATAATGCCTTATTTCTATCCATGTCTCCTGTTTGCTTGTACCCACCTTTATTTCTGCTGAGAGTGGGATTTGGCAAGCCCCTCACTACCAAGATTGTCTTTCCCTGTTGGGGTTGCAGAATGGGATCCCAGAGAGGACATCCTGCAGCTCCTTCCCTCAGACATCTAGCAAAGAGGGAATACCTCATGATCCCACACTCCAGAGAGGGATGGTCAACCCAGGCAAGGAGCAAATGAACCCAAGGAGCCATCCCAAACTTGGGCTGCAAAATTCCTTACTCTCAAACCTTAGGCTCTGCTAACCAGAGAGAGCAAAGGCTGCTCTGAAATGGCCATGCAGGCACTGAACTACACTTCCCAGTAGGCCACAGAGAAAGGGCCCTCCTGGTATGGAAAAGCCTCCATTTGACTTGCTCATGCTCCCTAGGGTTGGGGACAGCTGGGAGATTTTAGGATTTCAGGGCTAGATGCAGCCGTTGTTCATTGCTGTGTAAGCAGTAGCAACAGCAGGCATTACAGCAAAATTAATTTCTGCTCTGACTGCAGCTCTCCTGTGTCACTACTGCCTTTCCAGTCTTCTTCCCAGACCTCAAGAAAATAGCCCAGACAGGCTTTGCAAGGTCGTCTCTCCCTCTGCCTTGCTCTGAGGCAGGTTCCACTCCAACTAATCCTCTTCTGACAGACCTTTTTGTCTCTTACTCACAGAAACCTTTCTCCATCTGCCCTGGTTAGGGCAGCAGCTTCTTAACTCTAAGAAAAATGAGAATAAACTTTCTTATTAAGACACAGATTTTCAAAACTCTCTGTTTTTCCCATCAGTTAGAACTGTGTAATTTTAGGGTTATGCTAACAAAACTGAATGAGAAGATCCCTGGGGCAGTGAGCACCCATCCCTTATGGTTGCATCCCCTCTGCTGCCAACAGATGCTGCTGCTGCTCTCTCTTGCTGCCAGGCAGGAACAAGCAATATTTGGAGCCTGTGTCTGCAGCAGGGACAAGGTAACTTCACTGGGACATTTTCCAGTAATATGAAAAGTTAGCACATACCCGTCATCTATTTCTGTGCACCTTCTGCTGCTAGCAAGCCACACCTCTTGACCCCGATAGACTTTCGGTGCTATTCCAACAAAATCCAGCTTTATTTTCAAAAGCAAAGACTAATGGGAAAACAATTAGCAGTCATGGTCGAGTACTTCATCAAAATCAGATCATCAGGGTTTTGGTTTTTTTAGAGTATTGCAGATGAGGAAGAATATGAGATGAACTCCACCATCTCTGAGGCTGGCATGAGCTATTTGCCTTCTATATCACTGACTAAGAAATGGGGGTTTTTTGAGTACTATTCCTTTGAAGGGAGATTCCTCCCTTGGCTGAGAGACAAGGCCTGGAAAAAAATGAAGATCTGGGTAGGCATTTGCCAGAGCTGGTGAATGGACTCCTGTTCTCAGCATGTGCGAGACCCACACCCAGTAGGAAACTGCATGGAAAGCATCTGGTCCTGTCTTGGCAAGGTGAGCACCCGAGGGGCTGCAAGGGGCACAGAGCTCACATTGCATGTTGTGCCTCAGCAGGGCTCCTCCTGACCAAGTCCTGGGGGCTCTCAGGGCCAGCCAAAGACACCCAGAGTGCCTCACAAGCAGCCTCTGCCGGGACACTGAGCCCCTTTTGGGGAGCATCACTGAGCTCTTATGCCTTGCTTTGGGGACACCAACTAAGAGAGGAGCAAGGCTCAGCCTATGCTGTGCACACAGGCTCCAGCCATGTTTGCACGTAATGGAATACCTGTCCCGTTTCCCCCCAAATATTTCCTGTCCAAACCTTTTCTTTCCAGCCATGTCTCTGGAACATAATTCGCATCCTCCCTGCTGTAAAGGGGAGTCTAGGAAGGCACCAAAATCAAGGTTGCAAGACAGCACAAAGAGGGCAGAAGGACTGGGAAGCATTCCCCCTGGAGTACTTATCATTACTTCAACTTTCTTTCCACCAAACTCACTACAAAAGGGTTTTAGGGGAAGGCTTGTCACCACTCCAAAGTGAGGAGCTTCAGAGCTCAGCCCTGACTGTCTCACCCAGACATCAGTTAAATGAAATAGGAGGTCCTGGTGGCAGAACCAACATATCAGTTGATCATTATTTCTTCTCACTTAGGGGTGATCTTGTCTTCACATCTTGCAGTGCTACTTATGCTTTTGCTTTCCCTTGAAGCGTTCATGGATCGAACAGGGCAGATTGCCTCCCCCCTTGGCCATGGTTTCTGTACCCTGGTCTGGACAGGGCACAAAGAATGAGGGCAGAAGTTGTTTTGCAACCTTGCTCATGGGTATTGTGGCTGATTCCTCCTACAGGGCAAAAAAGAGACAAGGAAGAGGAATTAAAACTATTAATATCAAACAATTAAGGGTTGTGCTTGAATTAGGTGAAAAATAAATGGGACTATTGAGGAAAAATATTAGCAGATCATAAAATAATATCTTTTTAAGAAATGAGAAATAGAAACTAATTACAGGCTGTGTGACATTGGCTTTATGTTGGTGCTTGTGCTGATGGACTTGGAAGTTGCTTGACTGCTCCAGTTCATTTTGGTGTGCAGGAAAGCACTGATGGATGAGGGGCATGCAGGAGTAGCAGCCGATTTTTTTGCTTCATCTTTGAATCAAAACATAATTCAGGTTGGAAATGACCTCAGGAAGGCTCTGATCGAGCTCTCTCTCTGAACAAGGCTCACTGCTGCAGGGGAAGGTTTCTCAGTTCAGCAAACCTTTGAATGTTGACATGGTTAGTGACTTCAAAGTTGGATCTCTGGTCCAGTATTTGACTATCCTTCACGTGGAAAGTATCTTTCTCTTATAAGTAATCACAGTTTTCTTTGATGCAACTTGTCTGTCTCTCCTCGTGTCCATTGGCCTTTCATCTTTTCCAGTAGCCCAAGAAGAGTCTGGCTCCATTTTCTCTAAAACTCCACCAAACATCCCTGGCGTGGATGAGCAAAGGATGTGCAAGAACAGGACACCGGGGGGAGCTGTCAGCATGAGCATAAAGGAACGTGACTTGTGATACTCCCTACTCTCAAAGTTTAACTACTTTCACAAAGAAAAAAGAACAGCAATAAAAAACCCCAAACAAACAAGAACCTGCTGCGAATCATTATATTTTCCTTCAAATTATTATTATTTATCTGAAAATGCTCGTGGGAAGTAAAAGGGTCATAATACTCATTTCTGTGCTCCAGAGGTAGGGCTAATACCTGGAGGGTGATTGTTGCCCATGAAAGGGAGAGCAGAAAATAACCTGGGGACTGTCCACCAGCACATATGCAATAGTTAATGCTGTCAGCTCTGCCAGCCTCAGAGCAGGGCTCTGAGGATCCCATGAGCAGTGAAGGGAGGACACCGTGTCAAGCAACTGGCAGGTTTGGGACAGGACATCTACAAGGGAGGTCTCATTCCAGGTGTGAAGTCCTGTTGGCTGACAGGCAGTGTCCCAGGGACTCTGCAACCCCCTTGGTTCTGGGGGTGAAGCAGGAGGCAGAAGAATTATGCTAGAGGTGACCCTGGCTACAGAAGAGCTGTATGCACACAGCAGGGAGTGCTCCAAACATCAGTTGCCGACGGCAGCAGGATTTGAAACATCCAAGGACTGAGTTTACTTGCCGTGTCTGTAGTCACATTTTGGCTGAAATTCAACGAGACTTTTAAATTTGGGAGGACAGAGACTGAGGAGCATGCACGACGTGTTCACAGGATCGTCTAGGAAGAACTGATTACTTTTTTGTCACCCCACTGTTTCTCAGATGCATCAGGTCGTGTCTAACTCTGTGCCTGGTTTTCACCTTTCATCTTCTCCCCGAGATCTGTGTCACTGGTGTCACTTTGTTTTAGGTGGAAATCCTCTCCAAAATGACTGTGAACCGGGGGGATGGGTTTCACCCTTCAGACTGCATTACTGTGGTAGCATCCTGCTTCCTCCTGATATGGGTCGTGGGGTACAATATGCTTCTTCACACGGTGACATTAGTAGTCTCATAAGCCTTGAAAAATACAACTTGATTTGTCTGCGGGATGCGAAGTGGCTGCTCATCTCACAGAAGGAGGAACGCCACGGGTGATTTTGCTCACGAAACCATTATTTTCAGCGTTTAACTTTTAGAAGGGCTTTCCCCCTTATTAGAAACTCTTGTCAGGAGGCAGCACGCTCTGCTCGGTCCCACACGGCGGGTGCGGCCGGTGTTTTGGGGCCGGGTGGCGGTGCGGCCTGCAGAGGTCCCCCTCGCCTAAGCTTTGAGCGCCGGCCGGCCGGGCGCGCGGCTCGGGCGGGAAACGGGCTCCCCTCACAGCCCCCGTCCCGGCTCCCTCCGCCGCCGCCCAGGGCAAAGCCGCCTTGGGATGCCCGCGGGTGTGTCGTAAGGTGAGCTTGGAGAAGAGGTGGCCTCGAAATGCGACGCCGGGAAGGCAGGACAATTAACAGCCCGGGTTACTACACTGGAATTGCGGGAAGCCTTAATTGGGGGTCCTGCGGCTCATCCTGCCCCGCCGAGGAGGCACTTGGTGCAGGACAGAGACACTTTGAATCTTGTCGACAGCAGTGGCCTATAGGCCTGACATCACCGAGGAGAGAGGCAACAGGACAGGGCAGCCCATTCCTCCTTCCCAACTACTACTGGATCCAGTTTTTACTCCAGTCTCTGTGACGGATTTGGAGCTCTCCCGTTTGTGCTCATGTCAATACTGTGGCGGCTCCATCTTTGGCAGTGCAGGGATTTTGAGAAGCAATGAGTGGCCCGAGCTGCATGAAAAGGTAATAATTACTGGAGACACACCAGAGGAAGCAAAAGGGGGGTGTTCCTTCCTGTGCCCAGTGGCAGCTAAAAGCAGGGGTACGGCAACCAGCTGGAAGGGATCCCCACACCTGCCCAAGGCTGTGCCCCTGCAGGGTAAATGCTACATCCCCTGGCCTTGCTGCAAAGCCAGACCAGGCAAGGCAAGGGTGTGCAGGGTGCCCTGTGTACCCACCACAGCTTTTCTGGTTATGGTCACAGGCCTCCCAGGCATGGGTCATGGTAACCTTGCTCTGAGCAGGTGCTGGAGCACTTGGGTTTGATGTTTAGGAATGGGGACAGTGCTGCTCATTCGTCTAATCCACTGCTTTAAAATAATACTAATACGAATACTAATAGTAATACTAATACTACTACTAATAATAATAGTAGTAATAGTAGTAGTAGTAGTGGTGGTGGTAGTGGTAGTGGTAATAGTAGGGGATGAGATGATGCATTCACCCATGTGGCAGTATCTGCAGTTTTTACTGTGGGGCTAGCACATGAGCTACCAACACCGATAAACTCCTGTGTGTGGGCCAGCATTTACAGACAACTGGCCTCTCCACAGCCGACGAGACTTGACCTCACAGTCCCATCGCTTTTCCACCAAATACCATGTTCCTGCTCCCAAAGAAGGGATTTTTTTTTTTTTTAAGGAAAGGAGAATAGCAGCCAGCTACTAGAGTAAAGAGCGGAAAACTCTGTGAAAGGGTGCTCTGAGGAAGTTGGCACAGGCTCCAAGTTTCTGTGGTGACATGTTCTGTGGTCTCCTGTTCTCACTGCTGTGTTCTCTGAGCAAGGTGTGAATCCCTTCCAAGGGAAAAGTTATTTCCATAATAAATGGACTGGGGGGAGCTGAGAGGAATATTGGCTTTGTCAGGAAAGGACAGATCAGAAGTGATATATTGGAATAATTTCAGCATCTTGGAAAAGTCCAGTTTGGCTGTAATATTAATGTTTTTGAAGATAAGGAACATTAGTGCAATAAACTTTTGGTGGTTCGGTGTGGCCTTGGCACTGCTTTGGGCCATGAAACCATCATGGACCCTGTGCACTGAATGCCCTGAACTCTCTGAATGTCCATGCTTGGCTGCCCTGAACGTTTTTCCAGCAGCAAATTAGTGGGTTTGTGAGAATAGAGAAGTGGGACTGGTGATGGTGAGGGTGTGCCTGCTGGGAGTGGTGTGGAGGGGGCAGCTGAATCCTTAGCAGGGGATGTGTTTGCAGACTGGGGCACCATTAAGAGCACTTCTAATCCTGAGGGCTATGGCCCCGGTGAAGCAAAACCTCCCCTTTGCCGTGTACTGCTTGTTCTGTGTGCTCCCTTCCCTGGCTGGGCACCGGAGGGCACGTGGGGCCTCCCTGGCAGCCGGGGCAAGTGTGGGCCCTGGGGGGCACAGCAGGAGGGGGCAGCCACACTCTCCTGTGCCAGAGGAGGAGGGCACAAGGACTCCCCTGAGTTGCAGGCTGCTGTCACTGGCTGCACTCTCTCACCATGAGGTTTGCTCTGGGTTTAGGGACAGGGAGAGGCAGGAGGTACAATGGAGCAGTAGCCCATCTCCCCAGCAGCCAGGACAACTCAGAGCGTGGGGGGCTTTGCTGCGGCCTCAGAGGTTTCTGCATCCCTCTGAGGGACCCCCACCAAGGCGGGGGAAGTCCCCCCCCACCATCCATGGGCCCGCTGAACCTGGGGAGGGCCTGGGGGGCTTCGGGATCTTTCCCAGCCACCGGACTGCTCACGTGTGGAATCCTTGCTCCTTTCCTTGCCATGACCACTCAGTTGTCCCTGACCCATTCGTGTTTCTGCCTGCGGAGCCAACCCCGGGGCGGGGGAGACGGAGGCAGTGGGGGAGCACTGTCTTGTTCGGGAAATGGGAGACAGGGGTTGGGAAGGAGGGAGAAAGGCTTTTGCCAGAGGAAATCGATATCCCGTGAAAAGTAATTATTGAAGCATAAATTTATCATAAGGGTGATCACCAATAAAACATCTCTTGGCGACGTTTTAATTTAAAATCAAATTCGAAAAGGCCCCCCTCCCCCTTAAAAAAAAAATCCTTAACAAGCAGAAAAATAACTGCAGCCCTTGGAACACTTCATTATACGTTCAAAGAGAGCTCCATCATCTTCGCACCGACGCCGGGCTCTGCTCTTCTGATGGATCCAATGCAGCTGATTTATGGAAATGACTTGCAAATCCATAAATGTAGTTTGCAGTGACAGCCGTGCATATCACTAGTAATTCCTTTAAACTATGCAAAGAAAAATGATTCATATCTGGTTGGACCCTGCCTTTTCCAAGGGTCGCCACTCCTGAGTCTTGATGTGTTTTTCTGTATTGGTTTCCCTCTTGATTTTTTTTTCTTTTTTTAACTCTGTGATGGATGAGGCTGAGATCTTAACGCTGAAACCCGGGACCCCGAGACCGCCAGCGAGGGAAGGGTTAAGCTTGTGGGAAGGTAGTTTTGCCCTCCTTCCCCGCGGACACGCGTGGGTCGGACGCGACACACATTGCCGCACTCGATGTCGTGTCCCCCCGGCTTTTCTCTGCAACCCCCCGGGTTTCAGTCCCAGGTTCCAAAAGCTTAATTGTGTTAATTAATTAGTCCTCCATGTGTAGTTGCTGGGTGACTCCGGGGCGGATGCAGAGGGGTCGGGGACGTGCATCCCGGAGGGATGCGTGCTCATGCCTCAGTTTCCCCAGCTTCAAGAAGGGCGTGACGGGGCAGCCGGCCCGGGCGATGCTGCTGCAGCCCTCTCTGAGGATGCCCCCGAGTGCCTCCTCCCTGGGGCTCTCGGCTCTCTCCTCTTTACAAAACCCAGCACACAGGGCTGGGCCTGCACACGTCAGGCAAGGATGGAGCAAAATTAGTGGTTCTCGGAATTTCTTTATTGTTTTTCGCAGTTATCCCAGGAATCACCATACCCCCCTCCCTATCTGTATCCCCAAAGATCATCCTCCAGCAGTATCTCTGATAATGCATTTATTAGGCTTCATGATGCAATAACCACAAGCAGCCAGAAAATGTAGCATATTTCCACATTATCATCCAATTTCCCTTCCTGGGTATTTAGTTCAACTCTTTAACACCAGCCACATAATTAGAATTTGGATTTCCATTAATTTTCCTTGGGCCTGCAACCATTTTAAGATCACAGTGGTAATTAACGTGATACATCACTAATTTCACCAAGCACAATCTAAGTAGGCGCTCCCCCTCCTTCTCGGGGGCAAGGCTGGGGGGGAATGGCAAGGGGGGCGTCGGGGGTCGGGGCGACCCGGGGCCCCTGCCAGGGTGACTCTGTCTCCGCCCCGGCCCCGCCGAGGAGCGGAGCGTGTCGTGTCGCAGCCCGGCCCCGCCGCATCCTCCGCGTTCGCTACGGAAAAATACAATTTTCTTTCCAGTAAATTTAACAATTAAAAATATTTATCGGTAGCAGATTTACGTTGTTGTGTCTCCAGTCTTGGGGCATATTGGTAGACTATTAAGACTAATTAGCATCCTTTCTGCATGCAGATTTACTAAGCTGATTGCGGTATAACTCATCCCTAAAAGCCCCTATCCCTTCACATTTGCAGAATGTAGCTGAAGGCAAGGCCCTTTCGTCTCTCTCCGAGCTTGCAAGCAGCTCACGTTAGCCGGGCCTTTTGCTAAGTAAACTTTAAAAATGTGAAGCAATAACAATTTGAGTTAGAAGCTTGCAAAGTACTAAAATGGAAATATTACCTCGGGAGCTTCCACAGGAAGGATCTGGGAGGAAACAAGAAGCTTAAATGTATAGAAGCGCGCCGCAGATACAGGCTGTATATTCTCAGCATTAAACCTAGGGCTGTTATTTTCTTAAATATATTTGGAAATAAACAAAGGGATTTCGTACGTGCCAGGGTGGCTGCGTGTTCCCGAAGCCAAACAGCACCGAGGAGAGGAGGGAGAGAGGAAGGGAAAGAGAGAAAACGAAGAGTTCCAGAAAGTTTGCAAGATGCAGTTGCATGGAACAGTTGCTCGTTTTTTCCTCCCTTCTCTGCATTTTGGGTCTGATTAAAAGGCGCGGAATCAGCAGAGTGCTTTGCTGCGCAGCCCCTCAAATACAACGGGAGGGGAGATTCGTAGCATCCTTTGTACCTTACTTTGCATTTAAAATATTTAAAGCGCCGCAGAAGGCTCTGTGAGGCTCTTTCAAGGTGTGGAAAGTATCGGCTCTTATGCTTTTAAAAAGCATACACTGCTGGTTTATTATTAACACACTGGGAAGTACATAAGCCCCACAACTTTATTCTCTTTAATGAGCCTGGAAAAGCACGTTGGCCCTGAAGGGTTTTGTTCATTAAAGATGTAGGCTGTAGGAATATTGTCTCATTAATTATCTGGTTTTAATTACACTGTTACCCTTTGAATCCANGGTTGGAAAAGTTGCTATAGCCAGACCCTCACAATCCGCAGCGAGGGCGTGTCGAGGTTTAAGGTTTAAGAAGCAGCAGAGACTTGGACAGAGTGCGGGAGTCGCAGGGAAGCTCCTGCTGGAAGGATGGACGGATGGACGCAGGGGTGGGGACGAAACGGAGGTGGGAGGAAACGGGGTCTCCGGGCGTGTAGAGCTGCGCGCACACCAGGAAATATTTATTTCAATATTTTCAATATTTATTTTTTTTTTTATTTTCTGCAGCCGCCTCTCGGCTGCCCGTCGTCTTCCGAGCCGGGCCGGTACCGGGTGGGATGCGCCGTGCGGAAACCGGAGAGCTGGGTCGGGCAAGCTCAGGGCGCATCCCCTTCTATGAGAAGTAACCCTCCGAACACCTCCCCAGTTCCCACACCATTATCTTTCCTCAGCGCATAGCGAGCCGGAGCCTTTCCAATTAATTTTATTTTCCTGTTAATTTGCTCGCCGTTTAGGAAGAGCAGCTCTATGGCCCGCTCCCTTACACCGAGCAAGAAATACAGCGTCTCTCACCCCGTCGAGGCTGGGCGCCGGCAGCCGTGGATGCTCCTCCCGGACTGGGCATCACCCGGTGGGGCTGAGGGCGTCGGTGCCGTCGTAACGGCCGGGGCGCTTTGTCATTAATTACCCGGCGCTAAATTGTGCCGTTTTCCCTTTAAATCCCAGACATGTTGACAGGACACATTAAAGTGCAGCCTTCTCAGGCTGAGAACATCATAAAAACCGGACAGGCAATTTCTGTTTTCACCAAATAGCCAGGGTAGCGCGTTCTGCATCTTTGATTTTAATGCACTAACTGGCAGCTAAGCAGTGAGGGGAGCACAGAGGTGGGGAGAGAGGGGACTCGAGATGGAAAACCTGGGGAGGAAGCAGAGGTTAGCGATATATTTTTTTTTCTTTCTCTCCTGCAAGCCCTGCCCTGGCTCGGCCCCCTCCCATCTCCAAATCCATCGCACCGACTGAATTATCAACTAGAATTTGATTAATATGCAAATCTGAGGCAAACAGCTCCATATAATTCTTTCAGTGGAGAGTAATTAATCAACAGTTAAAGCAAATTAATACATATATCAATTTTGTCAGGAACATGCTTAGTTCAATAGCCCGTAAAATTGAAGTTTGAAGTATTAAGGGGCTCTACAGAAACGTTATGACTAAAACTTTCAAATTGATCCTATTTAGTAATCAATCAGGCTCTCCCCTCGGGTTAATCTGTCTAATTTTTCATCTCAAATCATACACTTTAGTGACATGCCATCTAGCAAACAGTCGATAAAAAGTTAACAAAAATGATAACGACTCCAGCACACGGTGGTTCCTGCATGTGAGCCGGTGGACGCGGGTGGGTGTGCGGCCCCACGGCGGCCCCACCACCCAGTCTGCCGCCGGTGCCATCCCGGCAAAACACCTTTTGCCGAACAGCTCATTAAATATGCAATTATTTTCTCTCCTCTCCCCGTTTGCTTCTCTCTCCCTTAGCCCAAGTGGGCTGATTTAACACTGGTCGGGCCCTCCAGTACGCGATTCAGCAGGGTCCGCTCCGAGCGGTGCGGGGATGCCTCTCCGCCCTGGGGAACGGGAGCTAAACCCCCGCTCCGAGTGCCTCGGCTCTTCCCGCGCCCAGCGGGCAGCGTTAGGACACTTCCTTCCCGAAACGGTCGTGGGGAATAAAAATTGAAAGTGCGGTGAAGATGTGTAGTTTGTAGCCGGGAGGGTGGGGGTGTGGACACAGCCTCACACGTGTTATCATTACGGGCTCTACACGTGTTTACACCCCCTCGCACCCCCTGGCCCGGCTCCGGCTCCGCTTAGCGATGCGTTCGGCGAGCAGAACTGCGGAGGGGGCGCTGCGCGATGGGCAAGGGGGCGAGCAGAGGCCGGGGTAGTGGCTGAGGACCGGAGCGTTGCCGGCAGAGGACTCCCGACAGCGGGCAGCCTCCGGGCATCCCTCGCTCCTCCGGGCGCATACGTCGCCCGTCTCTGTTATGATATCAAGCAACCGGATCTGGGAGGGCCCGTTTGTCTCGGCGCTGACGGCAGCCCCCTCAAGGGCTCTGTTCCGAAGGCCACTCGCCTTTAGTGAGACGGGTGATGAAGTCACTGTGCGCGTCGATGACGTCATACCTTCTGCTGCCGCCTCCTCGTCGTGACCTGCACAACAGGACTGCACATAATTCCCCTGGGGGCCTGGGTCTCTTTCCTCCAGCACCGGGGACGTTGCCCTAGAGAAACCAGGCCTGGCATGGGACAGGTTGGGGAACAACCCTCCCGGGGCAGGCTCAGCCCTGCCAGACAGGTTGAGGGAAGATTTCGGGCTCTGTTCCCCACCTGCCCTGGGCTCACCTGGACGGGGAGGGTGATGGGCCAGAGCCCTCGGTGCGCACGTCGAAAGTACCGCCCCTCGTTGTGGAAGAGACACCCAGACCGCAGGGATAACCCGGGGTGCCAGCCCAGTCCGTCTGGGCGGATGGACCTTCCAGGTCACCCGCGACAGCGGGGAGCCTGGCAGAAGGTGTGGACAGGAGTGGTTGGACCGGGCGTCCCCACTTTGGCCCGGAGGAGAGACGGGAGTTTAAGAAGGCTGAAAGGTTTCCGGGCCCGAGCGGCGTGGAGGAAGATGCTCACGGCCGTGGGGCTGAACGCAGCGAGCACGGCTCCACAGCTATCACGGCGCAGGGAGCCTTCCAAGCGGCCCCGGCCCTGCCCGGGCTGCCCCAGGGTGTCCGTCTCCTCTCTCGGGCACAGCAGGGGGATCCGGTGTCCCCAGCGCCCCCCAGAGTGCCGCAGAGCCGGGAGAGAAAATACGGGCCTTGCCCAGGGGCCGAAAGCGGGGGGAGAGGGTGTGGGGTTTGGATGTGGGGATGGCTGGCAGGCAAAATGCTGATGCCCCTCCCGGACCCGCTGCCGTAGGTACGGGGACAGTGGGAGGACAGGAGCTGCTGGGACGCGCTGTGCCTTTCCGCATGGCGCGATACAAGGGAGCAGTCGTGATATGGCTGCGAATGTTTAGTGTTTACTGCGGGTGTGGGATGCGGAGGAAATGGGGAGAGCTCTGTGCCACCCCCGTCCCTCAGCCCGATGTGCCCCGGACGAGGGTCGGGAGGGCAGCGGCCCTGTACAAGGGCCTTTCTGGGGAGCGGAGGAAACAGGCTGCGATTCCTGCCCCAACCCCAGAATCGGGAAGAAAAAACCTTTCCTTTCAGCAGAGACTCATGCATCAAACTTCAATTTTCCGGACGATTGAATTAGTGATTTTTTTTCTCCTGAACTAAAATACACTTAAGTCTTTGGGATTAATTACCACGTTCTGGTCCCTCAGACTGTAGTATTAGTTATCGTTGCCATATTCGACATNCTGCTTTTGAGAAATGGGGTTTCTGCCGGGGAGGGAACAGTGGTGGCCGAGGTGAGGGCTGGACCGAGACCCTCGGGAGTCGCCACTCCGGCGGTGCGCCTGCCCGCACCTGCCCGCGCCCGGTGCCCGCGCCCGCCCCGACGCGGGGGACACGGGGCAGCGCAGCCCCCGACGGGACGGGTAATGAGGGACCGCTGGGCCTCCAGCTCGCTCCCTCAAGGCGCTTCCATGTTCCCGCACACCCTTTTGCCAATTGCTACTTTTCACCTCCGCGGGCTAGGACTTGGGGTGTTTAAGCGGATTGACGCTTTTATCTTTCCTGTCCGCAATCATATGGGAAAGGCCCCTGCCCCATGCCCACCTTTTCACAGGGCGAGCCGCGGTAAGCCGGTGCCCAGGGCACGGAGCACCGGGCTGCGGGCGAGAAGCTCCGAAACGCTGCGGCTTTGCCCGAGGTGGGAAACGGGACAGACTCTGCCCCCTGCTGTGAACCCGTGCAGAAAGTACTGGGGGCAGGTTGAAGGCCAGACAAGGGGACTGCTGCCCCAGGTGTCCCCGGCCAGTAAGTTCCAGCTGGGGGCCTCGGCCCAGCTCCCTCCTTCTCCGGGACAGCCCTGAACACGAGGGGAGCGGCCGGTGGCCCCTGGGTCGCCGGGGCAGATCCGGAGATCCCTAGTTTGGGGTAAATCTGGGAATCTGGGGCGGGCAGGAGAGGTTTCATGCCGCGTCCTTGGCAGCAGCCCTCCGAATGGGCCGGGAAGGGCTGCGGCTGGGTCAGCCCAGAGGGCAGGATTCAGCGCTGGCAGCGCGTCCCTACTGCTGCTGCGGGGAGAAAAAACCCCAAACCAACAGACAAACCAAAAGCAGTCCCAACCCCTCCCCCCGANCAGCTCTGACACCTCATAAAATAAGGAACTGAATTTCACTGACTCAACCTGCTTCAACCCTGTTGGATAATTCAGAAGGGGGCTTTATTCTCCGTCTGGGAGCCTTGCGTGAAGTGAACAAGATCAAATATGGATCTTCTCCACCCCCCTCAGAAAAAAAAAAAAAAAGCTTAACTCCCCCCCGCAAACACTAAACAGTGGCTTTTCCACGCAGACAACACCCCCCACAGCCCCACCGCCTCCTCCCCTCCCGCTCCCTTCACACCTCCCAACGAAATCTAAGGCAGTGTCAAGTTTGAGGATGAAGGATGGGTATGGCAAGGGCAGGAGGATTGGGGGGGGG